>CM031991.1:6624988-6942204 GCA_018804465.1 Populus tomentosa | reverse complement strand
AAGATCCAAAATCTGAACAACGCTTACGGAGGATGATGATGATGTCGTGTACTTCCACAAATCAGAAGAAAATCACTACTGACGTTTCATTTTCAGAAATTTGTTGCGTGAGAGATGCAGAGAAGAGACAGATAGTTTTTAACTTTTGATTGGGCGAGGAGGTATATCCACTTATTGTCGTCTACCTAAATGCAAACGTGCACACGAGGATCTATCTTCTCTTCTCGGCTTCCCTTTCGCTTCCTTCATTTCGATTGCTTTTTATTTTTTTATTTGTTTTGTGAAATACTTTCACGGTCCCTCTATTCTTGCAAAGTGTTCATACTTACCCCTACAATCCAATCTTGTTCACATACCTTATTTTTTTAGTTTTTTTTATTAATTTATTGTGTTGATGGCAAAAATAATTTTTTTAAAATAAAAAAAATATTATTTTAATATATTTTTTAATAAAAAATATTTTAAAAAATAACTATAATTATATTTCCAATCAAACTTGTTAAATTAAAGGTTGCTAGCCAATTTGCGGCTGCATATAAGTGTGATGAATTCTAGCACTGTAATAAACATACCTAAATAGAGGGATTATGCATGACCAGTAATAAAAAACACGAGGTCTTGTGTGAAAACAATTAAAGCAGAAGGGTATATACGACTAATTGCTTAAAATAGAGGGATTACTACATGTATTTTACCATAAAAACAGCTCTGAATTTCTTTCTCGAACACAAAGTTGATAGACAATAATTGAGATTTCCTAATGATTTCGTTGGAATAGTTTCGATCATAATTTTTATATCTGGTCTGGTTAAAAGCCTGAGATCTAGATTTTTACTGTATCATTAAATTAATTTATTTTAATTAAAATAATATTATTTTAATTAAAATAAAAAATAAAATTAATAGATTATAACTAGATTTTTGACCGGGTTTTATTAGATTAACTAGATTAACAAGTTAATCTGTCGAGTTAGTAAAGTTATATTAGTTTTTTTAAATTTTTAAAATTAATAATTATTTAAATTTTTAATAATATTGAAGTTTATAAAATTTAAATTAATAATTTTTAAATAATAAATTAGAACTTAACTAGGTGAATTATATCTTTTAAAATTAACAAAACGGTAATATTTGTCGCAGGTGTAATTGATATCTTGACATTCTCGACACTGTATTTGTGGATTTGGAATTTCAATCGGTAAGGGATGAATATTATGAAATAATAATAATAATAATTGAAGTTATGTTACTGCTTTGCATTTTCTTTTAATGTGACTTCCTAAGAGCTTCCCCAGTTGGCTCCCTTCTCCAACCCTCAACTTAGGCCATTAGCCTATTCAATATAAATTTCATGGCATCAACAATAAAATAATTTAAATAAAGAAAATCCAATTAAAATGTTTGGATTGATGGGCTAAAAGCTAACTCAATCATAAAATCCAGAATAAGTCTTTAAGAAAATATATATTCCATCCCAAACTTTATAATATCCCGTTGCCATCATTCACATATAATATAATATAATATAATATAATGGATTTCATTTTCGGCAATCAAATACAACCTCTCTCCCAATATCTACAAAGGACTTCCAAGGTGTATTTCAAGTCATAATCTACTTAACCAACCCAGCATACTTTTTTCTTTTTATTTGTTATTGGTTTAAGCAAATAAATTTTTCTATTTCCAATTTTTATCTTCAATGTTCCTCCACAAATAACTGGAAATGAAAAAGATCTTTGGTTGTATAAAATATACAAGGGAAATGGAAATTCTCTTAGAAATTAACTAGAAACACGCTACACCCGGTGAAGGCTTGTTGTGTTGACTAATTTTTTTGGGTTTTTTCCTCCTCTTTTGTTAGAGTTACTTCATTGATGAGAGGGAACGATGATTTTCTTTAAAAAAATAAAGAGGTTTTGGAAGAGCTGATTCAGTCCTCTGGTGGGCTCTTTATTTTAAAAAAAAATAATATTGGAAGCTTGGGGGTTTCCAGGGCTATCGTTGTTGTTTTATGAGCATAAGACAAAGAGGCAGCAATAAGAACAGTTGCAACAATAGTCATGACTATTTGGTAGTTGCAAAAGTTACACTAACAAGAAGGAATACACATGACAAAGTAGTTAGTACTTAGAAAATTGAGATCCGCCTTATTTAAAATTACAGTTTAAAGTATACTTTTTATAAATATATTAAAATAATATTTTTTATTTTTAAAAAATATAATATTTAAAATCAATACATCAAAACGGTCTAAAAATATAAAATAATAATAACTTTTAGCAAAAACAAAATTAAATTATTTTAGAAACACGGGTTTAGCCTGGTTTGCATACTAACTTTAGACAATAGTTTTTAAAAATTTTAAAATTGCAATAAATCATTTAGTACTTCAGACTTAACATGGTCGAAAGGCTTAAAAGATTAATTACTTGATTATTTTCCCATGATGCATGGAGTAGTCATTCTAAGAAGAGTTCTTAATGAATGCTCTGCTGGATTTATTCATCAAGCTTCCTATTATGTTCCTTCAATGGTTTTACCTTGATATTTTATGCCATGATCTTTCTTTTGATTGGTGGAAGTCCTTAAGGGTCGTCGGCTTGATTAAGTCTTTCCTTAATAAACAAATGGAGTAATTAAAGATAAAATAAAGGAATAAAAGAAGAAGTTTGGAGATAATGCAACTATATAAAAAAAAAAATGGATTTCATTACTTGCCGTCCATGTTCCTTACAATCTTTTTTATATACAAGAGTTTCCTGCCATTCTTAAATTCTAATAGAATTGTAACTAATTTTTTTAACTCCGAACTAACTAATTAAAAGGTGGTTGCGGTTCAAAGTGTTTTTCGCTCAGAAATGTATCAAAATAATATTTTTTTATTTTTTAAAAATTATTTATTATATCGGTATATCAAAACGATTTGAAAATATATAAAAAATTAATTTTAAGCCAAAAAAAATATTGTTTTAACAAAAGCCAAATTGTTGCCCTTTCGTTTATAAAAAACAAAAAACAAACAAACAACTATCACCCTAGTTTCACTATTCAAACCTCCAAATTTAAATTACATAGAATTAAGTTATTAAAAAAATATTTAGGATAATATTTTTTATACAACATTCAATTTTTACTCTATTGTGATAAGATTGTATCATTCTTTTTTATAATATCAACAAACACTCTTTTTATACAATTTTTATTTTTTTTTTCTTTAATTTTATTTGTTGTCTTTCATGCACATGATTATTTTTCATATCATATAATCAAATAAATAATGTAACACAATAATTTTGAGATTGTATTCACCAACCACTACCAGAAATTCGCTTAAAATAAACAGAATTACTAACGGAATAATTCTGTCGGTAAATTGCAATGATAATTATTGACGGACACTATTCCATCTGTAATTTAGTCGGTATATACCGGGATCATCGTGCAATGACATGACCAATTATATGTCAGAATTGCAGACAGAATCACCGATAGAATTAATCTGTCGGTGAGTCCGTCAGCAAAAGTGAATATATCACCACTCTACCGACCCTCTTCTCTCCTATTTCTCCTTCTTCTTTCCCATCCCAACTCTCCCCTCCTAAATTGCAAACAACCACCCAAAAAAAAAAAAACAAATAAACAAATCCCCTTCTTCTCAACACAAGTCATATTTCCTTAAGTTTTGTGGTCACAACATTCATGTTCTGATTTATTGTGGATTTTATCATTTTTTGTAAAGTAAATCTATCTTTTTTAATTTTAACATTTAAATGTTATTTTTTTTTTAGTATATGTATTTTGTTAGTATGTGTATATGTTTTATTGATTAAGGAATACCAAATTATTGATTTTTGAATGTGAACGTTGAATCGGTTGGCAACTAAGATGGATGTGTGGAAGTAATAAGTACTTAAATGAGAGTATAGGAATGTTGGTTTCAATATGCAAATGTTGAAACAATTAATTGAGTTATGAATTTTACGAGATTTATTTAGGGTTAGGTAATGATTATAAGGAATGAACTAAATATTTTCTAGATGAAAGTCATTGTTTTATTTAAGTGTTAAATAAGATATTAACTTATTAAATATTATTGATTTTGTTATAGATAACTTATAAGCTCGCCATGAGTAATTATTAGTTGTTGTTTTTGTGTAGATTAAGAAATCATGAATTATTAGTTGTAATATTAAACTTGTAGATTGTAATTTTAGATATTCTATTTTGAAAAGTAATTTACATATCCTCATATTAAACTAACAATTATCATTCAGTAATTGAGGTGATATAATGTATTTGTTGTTTAAAACCTAATAACGCTAAGGTCTTGCATGAATATTATATTTTTCATTGTAATTTGAGTAGTAACTATATATATTTGCTTAATCAAGTGTTTTTTGATGTGGAGTTATTGTAAATGTTTTGATGTTTTAATTAATATGATGAATGTGAAATTAATAAATGCCTTAGTGACATGAATTGATGAGAATGAATTATAGAATGATTGATATGATGAGATGAGATCCAGAATGATTGGATCGAAAGTGGGGTAATGAGTTATGGTGATGATTATACAAAATAATATTATAGATTCTCACTTCAAGGGTTAAAGAATTTCAAAAAAGAGTTATATATTTATTGGACATAAGGTATCAAGTTTAGGAAAGGAACTTGTGGATCAAGCTAAGCATTTTATCCTTTGTTTATGTAAGAAAAAAGGTTTGATGAAGATTTTGTTTTAATAATGAGAATGTTTGTTCTTTTAGTGTTTGGATGCCAAAATGAAATGAGATGGTGTATGAGTGCTTAATTTTGAAGTAGTAATTAAGTATTAATTTTATTTTTTTGCTTGAATATGGATTGACTATTGAACATTTAGTACTTAGAAAAATAAAAGAATTTTGGGCAAGTTCATTAAAAATGATTGATTTAATCATTATAGCATGAAACTTTCTTCTGAATTTGTTTATAGATCATGCTTTCAAGACCCTTTTATTTTTTAAAAAGTAAAATTGGGCTATTTTGCTAAGCTCATTAGCTCTTCTTAGATAAGGCTTGTACTCATTTTTACTTAAGCCCATTCAATTTCCATGGATAAGGCGCCATATTGGTTTTGGGCAAATATGATGAGTCTTGTAATGTTTAAGTCTGTATTTTCAAAGCTAAAATTTATCAATGAAAAAAAAATATTTTTTATATTCTTAAAGTGTGTTTGGCCAACACGCTTTTAAGACAAATTTTAGATCTATGTTTTTTAGTTAAAGACATTTTTAGCATAAACACGTCCTAACCTATTTTTTTCACATCCATTATTTTTTATTTTTTTATGTGTTTTGTTAAGCACACCCAGTTTAATTTTAATTATTTTTTAAGGATTATTGTGCAATTAATTTTGGATCTCTCACATCTTTTTATCCTTTTATATTTAATATTTGGGATTGTGTTTTTCCAGTATTAAATAACCAATTTTAAAAATAGAAAAAAAAAACAAAATTCCTTTTTTTCCAAAAAAAAAATAGATTTATGTTTTAAATTGCAAATATCCAAGTTTCTTTTAAAAATATTATATTTTTGTTTTTCATGCAAAAAAAATACAGAAAAATATTGCATGATTTATCATACCAAAAAAAATTAAAAAAAGAGATAGTTTTATAGTTTGCATACATTGTGGATTTAATAACAAGTTTATTAAGCTATAGGAACTTGGCTTAAATTTCAAAAACATCAAAAACAAATTGTTTATTTTTTTATACAAATTATTATGAACCAAGTAAAATGCTAGGTAAAAACTGTAATTTCTTTTTAAATTATAAAAGGATAGGAATTTCTTATTTTTTTCATGTCACCCAAAAATTTCAATCTAGAAGGACAATCATCATGTGCACACCTGCGACAATAATCGTGGTATTCTTGAAATGGATCATAAATAGTATTGATCGGTTTTAAGCTACAGAAAAGAAACAAAATGAGTATGCCTCCATGTCTCGAGGATAGCTTAACAATAAGTTATATGTTTATCTAGACATTATTGAAAAGGTTGGTTAACCTAGTTCTTTTCAATAACAAGCTCCCACCATAAACTCAAGCTCGACCACAGTAGATAATACTTGAGTTGCATGAGCTTCAGGATCACAGTCCCTTGGGCGCCACATCCCTCTTCTAATTTTAAAAAATGAAACCAAGAGTGTGTACAGCTCAAAACTTACTCGTGTAAAGTGTTGATGTGTGTAATGGCCACATTCTATATCCAAGCTTGCAATTAAATAAAATGCACAAATTAAATTGCAAACTAGTAATGACAAAAAATGCATAAAAATATTCCCCAAAACATGAAAATATCATAGACATAACCCCTTAGTCCCTGTTAGAGTTGTATATTATTGCACCAGATGTTTAAACGATCACGAAAAAAATAATTCATAGAAATAAAGTCATTGATCAAATTTCTTAAAGGTGAAATAAAGAAAACTTGACGCTAGTTCTGAGAATTATGGCCAAGAGGATTGCTTAAACAACTAAAAAAAGACCATGGTCACCTAGTATACCCTTGATATTGGTAGCATGTGGTTCTAACCTAAGATAATTTATTATGCAAAACCATATTAAATATCCACTTTTCTATCCTAATTTGCATGTATATTATTGAGTTTTTATAATTAAAACCTAAATGAGGTGATTTGGAGATTGAAAAAAATTTCAATCTCTTATCTAAATTATCTTTTAACCATTAAATCCCAATAAAAAATAAAAAATAAAAAAGCTTAGGCTTAAAGCTCATTAACAAATTAATGACCCTTATCACACCCCGATTGCCCTTCAAAAAGTTCCTAAACTAAAACAAACCTATAAACCATAAAAATAAAATGCAAGTTCAAAATCTAATTATAAAATGTCTACAATAATAAAAACATGGATATTTAACTCATATTCACCTACAACATCATCAAGTATATTATGAAAATAAAGTTAAGCCCAAAACCCAATTTTATTTATAATAAAAAACCACAATACTATTTTTTTTTCTAAAAGAATCCGCAAAGAGAAATTCAACAAGGACACCAAAATTAATAATAAAATAAAAATAGAAAAAGAAAGAATATAATAATAATACTCTCAAAAGTTCTGGAGAACTACTCAATCATTGAAACACCGTTGATCTCAAATGATAGATCTCTAGGATAGACACAAATCAACACACAACACTGCAAATTATGATCAATTAACATGCAAAACATCACACAATACCGTTTCTAGATAACCATGTGGCCTTCAAAATGAAAATAAATTCTGATAATATTGTGGAATAACAAAAATAAATTATGAAAGCAAATAACCCCACCCAGGTATTTTATAGATTTGACAAAAAGAGTCTGGAGAGAATTTAGAGTTCTAATTGAAAAAATAAAGAGAGTTCATTGATATGATTGAGGAATGACTACTTAAATTGAGATTATTATTATATTTATTTTTAACTTCAAGGGCTCGATCAGGACATGATGTATGTCACGATATCAATTCCTACAGTTTATGGATGTAGATACATGGAAGGGAAGACAAAAGCTTTGGGGAAAATTAAGAAACCCCCCAAATCTTAGGAGCAAATTAAAAATTTGTACTTGTCACAAAAAAAAAATCTAACATCCAAAAATCTGCAGCAATAAACGGAGCCTTATGTTTACATCAATGATAGAAGAAAAGATATGTCACCACTAAATAGTAATGACAGCCAAAACCTGAACAGCGATTCTAATGTCGATCCATGAACAGTCATTCGCCATCTTGCTAGCGTGCACTCCGGCTCACGGCTCAATTGTGAACCTTACCAAGATTTCCAATGGAAGATGTTTCCGACCGGTTGTCAAACATGAAATATTTCAATTCATTGCTGTCATGCTGCACCCTACCAGTTATCTCCATGCACAAACCTTTGGAAAGGCCGCCCTTGTTTGCTTGCTTGCCCTTAGCAGGCTTTCTACTAGGTCCTGGATCCAAAAAAACAGGTTGTACTCGAAGACTTGGGTTTGGTTTAATTCGGTTCACTTCCCTGTCTCCTTCATCTAGTGGCCGAAGTATTCTGTTCTCAGACTTGAGTTCTTCAACATCATCTTGATTCAAGAGAACCTGCACAGCATTGCAAGTTATGGGGGGGCAACACATATCAACAGGCAAAGCATTGCCCACATAGAACTCGAAAATAAAATCCTCGAGGCAAAGAACAATACAGAAGAAGTGGAAAAACCAGTGATTAAACTCATGAACAGAGGATCCGTAACTTTAAAGATGGGAGCAATGTACACAGAAAAGCTGGGTTTTCTTTTCTGAACTTCAACACAAAAGCTACTCTCACATTCATTTTATTTTTCTTCTTTGTTTACATTATTCAAGCAAAGGGTCGCGTGCAACGACAAGGTTTGCATGCAGGTGTGCATGTGTGCTTACTGTTATTGATTTGAAAGTTACATTGTTCAAAGTCATGAATATAAATCCTATAAACCCCAACTAAACACATTACCCATTCAAACCGTGATGAAAAGGAAAAGTCTGTAATAACTATATCCGGATACAGTTTATTTCAAATGACTGACAAAGGTGAGGATGCAGGAGCTTGGGCAGCATCAAAATTACAGTCAAAGCTTTTAAAAAATGAGCTAGGGATGTCAAAAGCAGGAACAGTCATAATTGTGCCGCTATTTAAAATTTGAAGCAGAAAGCTTCCTGCAACAACAAGGATTTTTTACAGGAATGGAGAAACGAGAATTATTTGAAATGACACAAAAAAGCCTGGTTGCTAAAAATTCGATACCTTGCGTCCAACCAAATCAAAAGTCACAACCACTTTACTTCTCTTGGCCAGTTCTGCTTCTTCTGTTTCCTCTTGTTTCTTCCTCAAGAGTTGCTTCTCCTGTAAAGAGAGAATATTTTTTTAAAAAAGATAAAAAGATAAAAGATAAAAGGAGAGAGCTCAACTCCTTGTAGGCAGATGCAACAGAGAGAATGCAACCAGTACGTTGCATATTGCAATAACTTGAATACCTCATTTGATAGCCAGCTGTTCCCTTCTATCTCATAGTAATCACTTTGGTCGTCAATAACAGTTGTGCGTGCTGCAGAATTTCGATCATACTCCACAAGCCTTTTAGCATAAGCCTCAGCTGCAAATTCAGCATCTGATGTAGGAGCCATGCTTTCTTCAAGACCAGCATACGTACTTCCTTCCTTTAAGACAAGGGCACCGCAGAAACTGCAAGGCCCCTCTCCTTCTTGTTCGCAGACAATCTTGCCACAGGATAAGCAATTGCTCACCAGTCTATGCTGACGGGCTTGACATGGGCATGGCTTCCCCTGCTGGAAGACAAATGACCCTTTGGCAGCCTCTGCAAGTGAAACGACTTTTCCAGCTTTCTTCTTCCTAGACTTACCTTGGATTCCTTTTTGCCTCGACTCACTGGCCTCAGCTGGACCCCTATTTCCTATATGTCTGGAAACAGTATTTGTTTTTGGCTCTGCCTGTCCCTGATCACTGGAAACTATATCTTTAGATGTTCTAGCTTGTTGCTTGCCTCCAGAGACAACATAGTTTTCTGTTAGTGGTTTGATGTATGGCTGAAGTTTTGAAGATTGAGCAGCTGGTGCGCTACTGACAAGAATTGACTGTCCTCTACGCTGTAAATACTCCTCAATCACACCTTTGCTGGCTTCCTGCCCAATAATATTCTGCAAACAGAGACAAATCAGAAATGTAAACGGCCAAAAGGTACTCCGAAACTACAGTCGTTTAGCGATCCAACACACAAAGAAGCGAGTATACAGCCGATGTAGTCAATTGACATTCAGTCTCTGAACCATAATACCAACAAGTGGGGAAATCTTTTTAACATTCCGCACAGATATGACTACCATTGCGATTCTTAGTAAATAGTTTTTAAGAAAATAAGCATTTCAATTTCAGTAAAATGATAAGCACAAACAGAAGAAATCACATCTAGCTTTTGACGTTAAGGGTATCGCTTTCCCTGGCTAGTTGGGGTCTTAAGCAGGCTGCCTGTCCACACCTAGATTGGTAAATTATCTTATACGCCCTCACATTCCTAGAAAGATAAGAGCACAAACACGAACAGATGACGGAAGGTGTGGTGATAAAAGAGATCGATTACAAGTAAGACTAAGCGGTTCAAATATACAACCCAAAAGTACAATTCCAAGATCTTGAGAAGAAAGTAAGAGATAAAAGGGAATTACAAGGAGATACTCTTTGGCGTCGAGAGGTTGAGCGAGTTCGCAATAGGAGACTAACCCAGATATTATATCCCTATCCAAATCCAAACCCAAATCAACCAGCGTTTTCTCCAACCACTTCCCTGCCGATTCCATGACCACTGCCATGGTTATTTTCCCTTCGTTTCCTGTTTCTAATCACTCCCAATCCTGATGGGGTTCTTTTTCTTCCTCCTCCTTTCTTCAACCTAGAAAAGTAAAAAATAGATGAAATTGCCCCTGGGATCCCTCAGTGTTTCATATCTTCCCTTACAGTTCAAACATCCCCTTTGTTACCACTAAAGTTTTCAAGAAGTTGCAATCTTATCCTTTTTATGACAAGGCAACTGTTACAAATCTGTCTTTTTCAATCTTTTTATTATTATTATTAACATGAATGTCTTGCATGTATTTTAATTAATCTTAAAAGCTATGAAGTTAATGACCATGTAAACCTTCAATAATTTTAAAATTTATAAAACTCGTACTGAATTCTTTTTAATTTTGATTGAATGTTAAATTCATAAATATTATCAATTTGTTCTTAAATATTTTAGGATATTTTGAATCGGGTTCTTCTATTAATAATATCCATTAACATTTTAGTCAATATTCTTTGAAATAATATAGTTTCATTGCATAAACTATGAACATCCGACAAAAAAAAATATATAGTTTTAAAATAGCTTGATTGTCACTACTTACTTACCTCTTTCAAGACTCACATTCTAATTGATTTTACAAAGATGCAACTTGCCTTCTCTCAAACTTAAGCTCTTATTAAATATTTCATGACTCAATTTTTTATTTTTTCAAAAAAATAAAAATATAAATATAAATAAAAAATAATAATTTAAGAATTGGGTTAAGACAACACAAATTAAAAATTTATGGAGGAATTATAAATTTGGGATTCAATTTGGTCAAAAATTGAAAGAATTGATAAGTTTGAGGACTTAATTAAACTTTTATTTAATTAATTAATGCAATCAAGGGTTTAATTGAAAAAATAATAAAGTTTGGGGTTGATTTGGGTCAAAATTATAAGAAATTAAAGTCTAAGGACCAAAGTGAATTTCCAATGATACCATAAGGGGCTTAATGATTCAGTAAAAAGGTTTGGGCTAGTGACCGGGCTAAGTTAGATTTAGCCAAAACAAAAAAAAAAAAAAAAAAAAAAAAAAGAGTTGATGTTGAGCTAGGCTTAGACCACACTTTTATGCCTTAACCTTTTTATTCCATCTTTTTTTATTTTGATATCTAACCAAATATATAAGAAAATTCTAAAAAAAAATTGTGGATCTTTTTGAATTTATTTGTAAGTGTTTTTTTAGGTATTTCATTGTATAATTAATCTGTGAATTTTTACTGTGAAATGCAAATTCAATTTAAGATATATTTTTTTAATTTAAAAAAAAATAAAAAATATATGTATGCATTGATTTCAATTTATTTTGCTGGTTTACTCATTGATGTTAGAGTCAGGAATACCATATATTTTTTTTTGCTACGTAATATTTACCAACGCTAAAGTTGAAAATATTCGTAGTTAAATATTCACTATTGTCAAGGTCAGGAATATTGTAAGCAGACCATCGGGAGCATAATTTAACAAATCCTTAGAAATTTAAGACAAAACCAGCAATGCAGCCTACCTCAGATAGAACGCTTCAGGGGTAATAATATCTTTCTTTCTGTGTAACTTGTCTTGTACCATATAATCTATGTTGACTAGTTATGGTTTCTAGTAATCATAATACTAGGTAATGACTCTTTAAACAAGACATTTCCTCTAAGAACAAGATGCTAGAAATTTGTTCTTTTCTCTTGAAAATCTAATTATTAAAAGTCGTCGCGGAGTTAGATACGAAAAAATAATTTCTTATTATTGGAATGTAGAAATGATTAACTAATAGTATAATTAATTAAAATATTATCTAAAAAAATAAAAAGATTAGCATGCAAAATGGATCAAATTTAACATTATTCATGCTAACAAACACCAAAGTGCTAATAATTATGCCTTTAAAGAAAAACATAGGTAAACTCATCGTATTCGTATTAGACAAATAATTAGTACAAACAATGAATAGATGTCAGCTTTTTAATCATAAAAATCTAACAATTTATCATCGCCTTAAGTTTTAGTACATTAACCAATATTTAACATTCTTATATATAGATCTTCTTAATCTAATCCACCCTTACAACATAGAAATGTGTCTAGACACACCTCTAGTATGCCCATACAATCCTTTATATTTTTATCAATTTTAATGACATCACCACCACCAATTATAGATGGATATATTAGTGTATTTGTGTCTTATACACAACCATATGTATATCTTTTAAATGGATGTAACGGTATCTTACAATGGTCATAACTAACTGTGACATATCAATTGTAAAACCTCGGTTAAAAGTATTATTGTGTTAATATAATGTTAGAAAATTTATCCCAATAATAATGGAATAAAATAAATATATACTTATTAAATTACCTAAAATGAAGTTTTATGGACTAAAACTTTGAGGTAAGATAAATTGTAAATATTTCATTGAAACAAGATATTCGGGTAAACGAAAAACTTCCTAAATTATAACATAATAGCAATATGATAAATAACGATTAATTGGATAAATAACTTTCTTGGCTTCCCTTGGAAGCCAAGATTTGCTAGCTATTGAGGGAAGAAAGAAGAGCAAAACTTCATGATTTCTTTTTATTTTTTCTTTATTAAAAAACTTAAGAAATGAAGATTAAAGTGTTTAGAGATTAAATTAAAAGATTTCAAGTTTTGGGAAGGTTTATAAGCTTATAAATAAAGGTGCTAGAAGTTAAAGAAAGAAGTGAAGAAAACTTGGATTTCTCATTAATTTCCTTTTGATTTCTTGTGATTAAGAGGTAAAAACCACTTTCACCATGATTGATTTTACTTTGGTATGTTTTGAAGCTTAGAAAGAATATATATGTTATGGAAAGTTGAATTGAAATGTTTAAATTTGTAATACTTGTTAAGAATCATGTTTTTGGCCATGAATTAGGAATGGGTAATGAATGAATTGTGGAAAACTTTATACAAAAAATTATGTTCCCTTTTGAATGGGCAATTCGACCAAATTAATGTAAATAATTTTGAAATTTTGCTCAATTTGACATGAAATTTGTCATAGCTTAACCCAACCTATCAAATATTATCTGCTTTGAGCTTTACTGCCCTTACGGATTTATTTTTGATGACCACACATAGCCCCAAAACATGTTTAACAAGTCAACAAACAACACTACTAATAAGGTCAGCTACCAAATCCTTACCCGTCGATATAGGATATTACAATGCACTCCTTTTAAGAAGCCCGACGACCCCGTCGACACTATAAATCCCGAGAAAATAAGGTTGCATAAATTACAAACTAACTAAATGGAAATAAAGCAAAGAAATTCATGTATAGGGTTAAATTTAAAAAAATGAGAATTCAGAATTTTTGGGATATAAATTTCCAGGCGAAATATTTCGAGACATTATAAATTAACCTGGGAATGTTAAGGATTTGATTAAATTGAGAAAAAAAAGTTAAACTAAAAGTTCTTAGGTGGAGTTATATATATATATATATATATAAAAAGGATGTGGGGGCAAAAATAATACACTTAAAGAAAATGGAGTCTAAGTGCAAATAAGAGAAATTATAGAATATAAATACTGATCTCTTCACTAAAAATCTACAGCAACCATAAGGAAAGAAAAGAGAGAGTTTTTGTATTTCATTCTTGCAAATCAAGCGAGAAACACCAAAATTTCAAGAACTCATCCACGATTAATGGTTTATAGGTAGAATACACACTTGGGGGCAAGGAATTAACAAGAAAAATTTGAATAAAAGAGGGAAGGGAGTGCCAGCTATCCATAGAAAAAAGGGGAGTAAAAAATCTTTGACTAGTTGAAGATCGAAACCTTGATTACCGGGTGAGATATTCTAAATATGATCTTATAATTCGTATTAAATTCGATTATGAATTGATGCCTTAATGTTGAATTATAGATTAGGGTTCTTAGATTTGAATTGAAAAAAAAGTATCAGTTATTAAAATTAAGTTAATTTATGTGTGGCATGTGATTGGTGGCGTGAAACCATGATAATTTACCTAGAAAATATAGTTTGTGAATGTTATGTGTGAAATGAAGGAGATGACAAATTTGGACAAACTTGTCTCCTAACTTTCAATGAGATTTCAGGTAGAAGTATAAGAGAATTAAGATTATATTTCTTCACAGAAATTGTAGTTTTGTATGTTAGCTAACTAAGAAAATTGATCTTGCTCAATTTGGAGCTATAGAACTCAAGTTATGGGTCACCAACCGAGACTAGGTCATGATTGACTTTGTAGGGCAGTAGGACTGATTAGTTGATTAGCAATTTTGACTATTTTAGGGGCAGAAATAGGGTCTCCTTTCTTAGAGGACTTGTAGTTTCATGTTTTAGCTTTCCAACGCGACCAACTTCGCTTGAAACGAAATTCTAGAACTTCAGATATAGTTAAACATCGGAGTAGAGGTTGGAATACAAACTCTGCAGACAGTAACACTTGAAAAAAGTAACGGTTCAAAAGAGTAATGGTTCACAATTCAAAAGAGTAACAGTTTGAAAGAGTAATAGTTCAAGATTTAAATAGTAACAGTTCAAGATTTAAACAGTAACAGTCCAAATATAAAGAAAGGAATGATGGAAAGAAAGACATATTGGTTATTGATATGATCATTATAAAATGTATCCTTGAATGAGGAAAATTTATGAGATGAGCCTGTGATTGCAGGAGGGACAATCGATGTGGTGCAACAGCAGCAGCAAGGGAGCACAAATAGAGCTTCTACTGCAGGTAGGTGATCCGTACATATACTTTCTAGTTAAATTTCATGATTTAATATGTTATTGATGTGAAGTGTGAATTACTGGATGTTGGATATTATGGAAAATGAGAAAATTTAGCGTAACGATGTCGATATTTTGAATAGTATTCAAGGTAAAAGGATGTTATGTGAATTGCCAAGTGATGAAATTACCGTTGTCAAGGGAAATATAAGAAATGTGATATGGGGGTTGACTAGCATGCATTTAGTGTATGTTAGAATCCCGGATAAAATCAATCAATAACCACAACAATAGTATAAAGGTATTTAATGTTGTAGGCCAACACCTAAAAAGCCTAGATAAAGAAAACAATTGCTATAACAATGGCCCAAGTTGTTTTCTGTTATTTTATAGGAAAAGAAGTTGACATTACATCTCTAGCAAAAGCAACAAGAGAATGATACAAAACAAAAACTATCCCAATAAAAGGAGAACATTTACTTATTATAGAAAAGAAAATACTAATAGTTACTAAGAGATAAAAAAAAGCGTCCAAATCTTAAACAAGCTTATAGAGTGTAAGAAGGCTTTAACATATGTTTTTATCTATATAAAAGACCAATTAAAGGAAGAAAATGTGTGATTGTAAATGTTGATGACTTATTGGATGATGATACGATAGAAAAAGATGTGAAAACCCTTCCTAATGATAATATATAATATGAATAATGAAAACAAAAGGAATTCTTAGTCCTAATATAATATCTAAATGAATGTAATGCTTTAAGGAAGGGGGGTTAGAAATATCTTTTGTTGTAGAAATGAGCTTCCATGGAGGCAGAGACAGAGACATGGGGTGGCAAGCCCTTGCAAGAAAATTGTTTTTCCAATCTTCTCTTGATAATTTATATGATTTTAACTAAAATAATGATACAATTAAAATCTTGCCCCCTTTAATTTTATCAATTTTATCCCGCCCATGCATGGAGGAGTTACATTCATAAACATGATGTTCACTCAACTAATTTTTTTTTTAAGCCAAACTTGGCTAATTGTCTTCTCTGAATAGTAATTTTGAAGATAGTGCTGCAAGAAATGACTCTAAAAAGATAATCATGACACATAAAAGGTCTCTTTTAATTGACATATGCTTTGTAAGGAATGATCTAAAGAGCTGGGATTTATTATGTTATTTATTTATTTTTACTTCATTATTTATTTCATAAGATAATTGGTAAGAAAAGAAGCAAAACACAACTGCAATAACACATGAAGCTGCAATAACAAAAACAAATAATAATAAAAAAATAACAGATTACAGAAGTTAATATCATAAATGGAATGAAATATCTAAATATTAATACCCAATAACTCAGATTAAATATAACACTTATTATGTGTTCTATAATAAATGTTGCAAGATATATATTTAGAAACAATAAAAAAAATGAAATGAGAGTGATGACAATAAACTTCCAAATATTTCTATGAAAACAAACACTACCAGATAATTTAAAATATTAACATGCACTTAGGCATGCAAAATGAACAATGTTTTCTCAAGTCAAGAGCCCTTCCCAAGATCGAAACATCAATCCTCCTGACATCGAAAAACTAGTGCAGTCTACAAGGATAACAAAAAATCGCAAATTACTTGTGCGCAATTACAAATATCATCTTGCGTAAGTTCGAGGAGGGACACATTAATTCAAGCTTGTCTCTCATAGAAGTCGATGTGAGGGAAGAACCAGGCGTCTTAATGGCATGGTTCATCATCTCTCATGCACTAAGCTTGTCCATCTCCCTTCTGAGTGCGTTAGCCCTCACCAAGCTCCCAATGGTATTCACAGCTAACTTCAAATCCTCCAAGGGGTTCCCAGGCACTACCCTCTTGTACAAATAGCTATCAAATGTCATCTTTTGCACGTACTCATCTGCGCACATCTCCACAAAAGCTTCTCTTGCCGGGTTTGATCTGTAGAAAACTTTCTGCAACACATCCAACACCTTGTATGTAGGCCAGTATGTCTTGTCCCATTTCTCCAGATATTTCCTCAAGTCACTTTCATCCACCATCCTCTTGCCATTTTCAGAACCCTCAACTATTGCCTCCGCACACATTCTACCACTTTTGGCTGCGAAATAGATACCCTCACCGGAGCATTTGGTTACATACCCAGCTGCATCACCCACTAACGCTACCCTCCCTGATAATCTGCGAGGCCGGGGGTGTTCTGGTATTGGGTGTGCTTCCACTCGTATAATCTTACCTCCAAGGATCTTGTCCCTGGCTCTGTTTCTAGTGGCTAGTTGAAATTTTTTGATGTCACCTTTGTGTGTCACCGTGCCGGTTCCAACAGCAACATGGTCACATTTGGGGAAGACCCACCCGTAGAAATCTGGTGATACATCATCACCAACATACATCTCAGCTAAATTCTCATAGTACACCATTTTATCACTGGGGATTTTTATTCTCTCCTGTAAACATGAAGGGGGGAAAGATTAAGAAGAATTCAAGAGCATCAACAGAGGAGGATTCATGAGTTCAATACAATAATGTTTGAGCAAAATCCAACTGTGGAAGCATAAACAATGCCCTGTATGCCAGAAGCTTATGTAAACATTTTATCTAAAATGTTTATTTACAGAAACAGTTGAGAGAATATAGTACTAATTCATCCGGGCTATAATAATAATAATAATAAGATTAGCTATATGGCAAACGAGCACCAAAATTTCAGCTGCATGACTACAGCTACGATTTTATATATATATTCGTCAATCCACTGATGAAATTCAATATTGTACCATATTATTGTGAGATCGAAGGACTCTCCAATGCAGTTGATCAACAGACACAAACAAGAGCAAGAACAATGATGATACCTCATGTAATTTATATAAACTCAATTTACTTTATGCTATTAATTTACCCAAAATCTTAAAATTGGAGTTATTAAATGAAATTTCAATATATAATTTATATAACTTTTTACTGTAGGAATGTGAAATCAACATCTTCCACATTTGGATAAAAGTTTTAAGCAACGCCTTCAAGGCAATTCGCAACTGAACAGAAAGTAACTGATCTCATTAAAGCAGTGTGTGAAGGAAGATGTTACCAAAAGCATATAAATTTAAAGTAGTAGAAATATCAAGAAATTAATGAGAAATATTTAACATTAGCAATTAAATATACCTGAAAAGCAATAGCGTAGTCATAATCACCAGCATCAATGGACTTGGCGACACGCGAATTTGCCCCATCAGCTCCAATAACCACATCAACCTCCAAAGTTTTCCTCTCTCCAGTTCCACCTTTCTTCCCATCATACTCAGTATAATGCAAGACATAGGGTGAATTAATATTTTCACTACCTTTTTTAGGAATGTCCATTTTCAAGAACAAACCATTTATCACTTTAGCCCCATTCGTTGATGCTCTTTCTCTCAAGTAAGCATCAAGCACCTCACGCCTCACCATGCCAATGTACTCGTGAGGCTTCAAAGTTCGCCCAATATCAACGGCCACATTAGAAGGAGAGATCATCTTCATCTTGGTCACTCTCCGATCTATAATGTCCAGTGGGAGGTCGAACTCACCCACCATGCACAAAGGGATGGCACCACCGCATGGCTTGCAGTTGTCCAGCTTTCGTTCGATGAGGTATGTTTCAATGCCTCCTTTGGCTAATGTCTCTGCAGCGGAACCACCGGCAGGACCGCCGCCGATGACGGCTACTCGGAGGTTGCGGTTTTGGAGCTTCGGACTAGACTTGCTGGCTGTGATTCGAAAGCGGCGGTATGAGAAAGAGGATATGGGGTTTGTGTGGGAATGGAGTACTTTGGGATGTTCCTGGGTGGAGTGCCGGAGTCCGGTGAAGGATTTGAAGACAATGGAAGAAGCCATTTTGTTACGGTTGGGTTTGAGAGTGTTTTTGAGCCTTTTAAAATATATTGTTCATCTTTTCTGATGACTTAGTACAATGGAAGAAGCATTGGTACGTTCTTGGATTTTCTTAGTAATTCTTGCAGGAGTACTAAGATTTCTGGTGGATAAGGTTTTGGATATGAGGAGACGCTGGCCGTTGGATTAACAAAGTGAATGGTATAGATTGGATATGGATATTGCATGTGGATTTCGGGGGATGTTCTTAATAATTTAATTATATTATTATTAAAAAAATAAATAAACCCATCAGCCTTTCCATGTAAAACAAGTCTGAGTGCAACGTGGATTATTACAATGCACTAATAATTTTGCCCAACATATTTGTATGAAAAAGGCTGAGTTTTGAGACTTTTCACGGGTTAAGATGATATTATCAATTTATTTGGAGTAAATTAATCTTTTTATATTTTTATTGAATAATTAAATTATTAATTTATCTTTTAAAAACAAAAAAAACAACCTATATTTTTGGTTTTGTAATTTTTTTAACCATATAATTACTTGAATACTCTTATAATTTTTTTTTTGATCTAGAATCTTTCATCAATTTTTTTTAGCTGTTATTATTGTTGTTGTTTTTTTTTTAATACAATTATTGGTTAGAGTTAGGGGTGTTTGGATTTCTTTTAATATATATAAAATATATTTGAAAAGAAAAGAGTTGTTAATATTTATACCGCACATGCTAACAAGTGAAAGAAACCCTCGCTTTTTGAATGGTATTTGCTGGCTCCTCCCACTGCTAAACACCATCATTAATAGTGATGTTTAAAGCGGTATATTAAGAGCTTTTCAATGATGACGAACATGATAGTGGAGGACAAATAGTGTGGCTTTGATACATTTTTTTATTTTTCTTTCGCTTTTCTCTCTCATCTCTTAGACAAAGTACACAAGTTTTCTTTCATTTATTTTATTTATACAATGTAGTTCTTATTCTTTTTATTTGCATTTATATTTTTTCAAAATTTTTTGAAGATTTTTTTAAATTTTATCCCTATCATTTGATTTCATTTCAAATTTTGTTTTTTTTTTATTTATTTTGTTTTTTTTTTTTTTTATCTTTTGTAAGTTATTTTTTTTTCAATTTAATTTTTATTTCAAATTTAGTCATCATTCTTTTAATAAATATTTAGTTTATTTTTAGTATTTTTTTAATTCTAGTTTATTTTCAATTTCATCCCTTAACATGTTAAAGATTGCAATTTAATTTGAACCCAATAGATGCCACCTCGACCCGCCCAGATTGGTTGATGTTTTTTGGATGGTTATCTTACCCAATGAGTAATGAATAGTGTAAACTCTGAGAATAAACTTTTACATAAATTAAAAATAATATAGATGAAAGAAAGAAAATGAGATAATTAATGTACAAATTAAATAAATTGGGGATCAAAAAAATTTCTGGTATGAATTTCCCGAGTAAGATATATATATATATATATAAGAGTTTTAATTAACTTGAAGATAAAGAGGTTAAGGTTAAATGTAAGGAAAAAAAATTAAATTTAAATGCTGAGGGATGAAATTATAAAAGATAAAAAGAGATGTAACTTAAATAATAAAAGGAAGAAAGAAAGGGGTCAAAAATAAAATATGGGGTCAAATGTAAAATAAAAAAATAAGATTATAAATACTCCTTTTTCTTATCTTTAATGTCAGTTGTAGCAACAAAAAAAAGAAGAGAAATTTGATTTTTCCACCAAAAATTGAGAGAAAAACATCAAATTTAAGAAAATATACAATCGTTTGAAACTAAATTAATTAAATTATTGAAGATTGTCTTGAATGTGAAATTATGTAAAGATACCAAAAAAAAAAATTCAACGGTTAAAGAAGCAAAGGAGGCCCGACTATCAAGGGGTGAATTGGAAGAAAAGAATTTATGATCTTGTTTATAAATTGCTTGTTGTGTGTTGTTTATAATGTGAAAAAATGGTTGTTTTGAAGGGAGAGTGGAAAATGAGGATATTTGAAGGTTCATTTAAAACATTGACAAAACTAGACATATTTATCTTCCTAACTTTCATAGGGGATTCAAGCCTAAAAATAATAGAATTTGAAAAAGATTATTTCATAGATGTTATAGCAAAGGATATTAGCTTTCCAATGAGATTGGCCTTGCTTAATTTAGAGTCCTAAAACTCTAAATATAAATAAAACTCTGAAGAGAGATTGGGTTGCTATCTCTGTTGGTAATTTTAACAAGTTGCTAAAACGAGTCATTTAGATGCGTTAGGGGAACAATTGGGTTCTTTCCCTTCAAACAATATGTAGTTTTGGGTTTTAACGTTCAAAGAAAATAAACCATGTTCAGAAATGAGATTTGTAATGTTAGTTATGATTAAATTAAAAAAAAAATAATGATCTTAAAGGATGTAACGGAAAACACAAATGTGAAGGAAAAAATTGTTGAAGGAAAGTCAATATTTTTTTATTTTATTTTTATTAAAAAAATATAACTTGAATATGAAATAATATGGTATACCTATGAATATAGAAGGGATCACAGTAGCTATACAATAACAATAAAGGAGCACGAGTTTAATTTCTACAGCAAGTAGGATTTGCTAACATTCAACAAGATCATTTTAGAATATAAAGGATATTGAATTTGATTAATTATTCTAAATTAAGAATAGTTAATGATATTGATAGGCTACATCAAAATTGATATTTAAATATTAATTAATTTCTCAAAATTAAAAATGCAATTACGTACCTTGCCTTTCCAGAAGTGAACATCAGTACGGTAGTATGGTGGAGAGAAGTGAAGAGGATCTTCAAACGAACCTCCATAGTCACCAGTGACTTTCTAGCTTCCCATGCTACAGGAAATACAAAGCCATCCAATCAATTATAAAAAAGAAAAAAGAAAAATCAAAATACATAAACATATCAAGTCATAGATCAAAAACATTGTATATATTTATAAAGGCCAAATTACAGATAAATTAATCAAATTCATAATCCGGTATTCTCGTAATTTTTCTAGAATATGCCAAAGCTTTATAAAAAGTAAATGAATTGGAATGAAATAGCAATGAAAAAAGAAGTAGCAGGAACCGATTCTCTAAGAAAACTAAACGATGCAAAAATAATTAGCATTACGATTTAAAGAAAAAGGAAATGGAGGAATGTATCTCAGACCCTCTTATGGACAAGAATGAGTTAGGAGCTTCCACCTCCTCTCATGTCCCTGGGCATGTCACATGTGGTAATCCTAGAGATACGAAGAAAAGTTGAAAAGTTCAAAGTTGAAGATCAAATGGTGGGGGTGAGGCGTATGGTTAGGTCATGCCACACTTGTGATAGTTGTAGCAACAATCTTGAAAATTATTGCCCAGAAATTATACTTTATATGTTAGTGTGGTGTTTATTTTGTTTATGGAAATATATTTATTTTTAATATATGCTTTATTTTTCTTTGATATTTATCAAATATTTGATTAATAAATTTAGAATAAAGATAAAATTCTTAGACAAAAATACTTTATAAAATAAATTATAAATATCTTATTGCATTTAAGCATTGTTTCTAAATACTCTTAGTAAATATTTTATTAAGATTGAATATTAATTAGAGTTGTCAAGACTGATTTATATTATGTTTTTTTTACCGTGAAAGGAAACAATTTTACTCTTAAATTAAGGTATGAGAGATATCTAGAACTAACATGTAAGTGTTTGTCAAATGAAATGTACATTAAATTAACTCGTACGAGACTTCTATACAGAGATATCACATATATCTATGAAAAAAACTCATATAACGGTTCTGTAAAGGATCCTTAGATATTGAAAAAACTTTTATATACAGGTAACACCATGGAAAAGTTTCTTATAATATACCCTCTAATTAAAAAATGTTGCTTTTTTGTATTTTTCCACTATGTTTTCCTATTTCCCCCCTTCAATAAACAATTACTTATTAAACAGTCTTTATTGTATATATTTATATTAATTGTTTTTCATTTATTAGATATAAATACATTCATATTGTATTATTAAAATATATACAATTATTAATATCACTTTTCATTCAAATAAATGATAAATAATAATTTATTATTGTTGTTGTTGTTTTTATTTATTATATTTAGTTGTCCTAGCTAGTCATTGTGTTTATAAACTTTTCATTTAATTCTGTTTCCACGAAGAAATAAATGGAAAGAAAAGGTATGAAGATAAAGGAAACAAAATTTAGAGAAATTTATATTTTGTTTTAGTAATCTTCCTTTATAAAAAAAAATAAAATATATTGGAAAAAAGGTATTTATAAAAAAAAAAGGAAAAAAAGGAAAAAGAACCAGCATAAACAAGTTAGGCTACAGTACATCAGGCCCGACCTTGAAGAAAAATTAATAATAATTAAAAAAAAGCTCTTGAACGATAAAAATCATCGTCCACGGTTCCTTATTCTTCATTCCTTCATAATCTAGCGTTGTTGTTGAATTTCGAAAACCTTTTATTTTGGTTTATTTTTCACCAAACACACACCTACACGCTCACCAAGGCGTGTTGCTGTCGGTGTGGTGTGTTTTTTAAACCTAAACATAAATTCTCAACAACTATATATTCGATCAATAATTTTAATTCCTTTCTTCTACAACTAAAACTTCAAATACACACGTTTTCTAGTTACGATAAAAAAATGTTTAATTTATATGTCTATGAATTTACTTTGACGAAGCAAGCTTCATAAAAAGAAAAAGAAAAATTTATCTTAATGAAGTTTTTTCATTTAATAATGCTTTTAAAAGAGTGTTTGGAATATAATAGTTATTGTATTTTAAAGTGTATTTCATTATAAAATATATTACAATAATATTTTTTTATTTTTTAAAAATAATTTTTTATATCAGCACATTAAAATAATATAAAAATATCAAAAATTATTAATTTAAAATAAAAAAAAAACTAAAATAAAGTTAAATTTTTTTAAAAAACGTTTCTTAAATGTAATGCCAGGTTATAGTCCGTGGCCAGAAAAAGAAAAGGACTCCCCTGCCCTTTTGGTTTTAACGAAGGACAATATAGTAATTGACCAATCAGAGAGGCATTTTCAGGTAACATGGGTGTCCAGAAGCCACCGTTAATTAAAGTACACGTGTCATATAATAAGAGAGAGAGAGAGAGAGAGAGAGGGCCAACTTTTGATGGCGCTGTGAGTTGTAACAAACCAGAACTCCAAGGAGTACGCGGTCGTTGTAGTAGGTTTGGGTCAGTGTAACAATTTGTTCATCAAACAATATCTACCCTCTGACTCATCACAAGTTATCCACAGTAGTTACAACGCCTTGCACAAAATCTTTAGCATCTCACTCTGGCATTTGTTTAAATCAAATCCTGCATGGTGATATTTCAATTCATAATAATCTGAAGAACCGGGAAAGACACCAGTAGTTACTCTCTGAAGAAATGAAGTTCGAGGTTGCCTTAGCGATATGGGTGGTGGTGGCTGTCCTCGGAGTTACGATTGATGGCGGTGAATGCAAGATTGTGCAGTTCATTTTCGGAGATTCACTCTCGGATGTCGGCAACAACATGTACCTGAGTAGGAGTCTTGCTCAGGCGAGCTTGCCATGGTATGGTATAGATTTTGGCAATGGACTGCCTAACGGCAGGTTCACCAATGGGCGGACGGTTGCTGATATAATAGGTAACGTCGAAAGAGCTCACCATGCATGCGTGCCAACTATATACTTTATTTAGCAGTATGCCGGCGCGCAATGCAGCTATATATTATTAGAATTTGCTGATATTGATCGAATTAAGCCAGAAAGAAGTGTTTTCTTTCACTTTTTACTCATAATATATAGTTCCCTGATAATAATTCGTTTATATATATATGGCAGGTGACAATACTGGGCTACCGAGACCACCTGCTTTTCTAAGCCCATCTTTAACCGAAGATTTGATCCTGGAAAATGGTGTAAACTATGCATCTGGAGGTGGTGGCATTTTGAATGAAACTGGTGGCTACTTTGTAAGTTAATCAATTACTAGGAGTGTATATATATGTTTATAAACACACACACACAAACACACACGCTAGCCCTAATTAAGACGTGCAGATATTAAAATCCATGTAACTTACTTTTGACAGATTCAGAGGCTTTCTCTCAATAAGCAAATTGAGTTATTTCAAGGAACGCAGCAGATGATAATAAGCAAAATTGGGAAAGAAAAATCAGATGAGTTTTTCAAAGAATCCCTATATGTGGTTGCATTAGGAAGCAATGACTTCATCAACAATTATCTGATGCCAGTTTACAGCGATTCATGGAAGTACAATGACCAGAGTTTCATTGATTATTTAATGGAAACTCTTGAAGGGCAGCTAAGAGTAAGTTGCGTGCTCCAAACGTGTTTGATTTGAATTTTAAAAATCAGAGAGAATACTTGCGAAAACTAAGAAGATATATCCTCATCTTTCTTTCAGTTTCAAAGGGTACTTAATCTTGTTTGTCCTGTACAGAAATTGCATAGCTTCGGAGCACGGAAGCTGATGGTTTTCGGACTGGGACCGATGGGCTGCATCCCTCTCCAAAGGGTCCTGAGCACAACCGGAAATTGTCAAGAGAAAACAAACAAACTAGCTATTGCTTTCAATAAAGCTGCAAGCAAGTTATTACATAATCTGTCCACCAAACTTGTAAACGCTAGCTTCAAATTTGGAGAAGCTTATGATGTTGTCAACGATGTCATCAGCAATCCAAACAAATACGGTGCGTGTGCTTCATCCCTTTCTCTCTAGCTCAGCTCAATTTTACTCTGCCAGTCGTAGCAGGCAGGTATCTGAATTATCTTTATGATGCATGCTACTCTGAAGTTGTTCACTATTCTTTTCTAAGAACCAATCCTGACGAGTCTAACGAAGATTCGTTATTTTGGATAATTAATCCAACGGCGAATTTAGAAAGATAATTAAATCTGTAAAATGTAGCAATTTCCAAATTGATACTTATTTGAAAGTTCTTTAATTCTGGTCGTTATTTCTTTATAAAATAAAGTTTAATTCTTAATTTGTAATGAATTTCTTTAGCAACTAGACTCTTAATCATGTGCTAATTTAGTATAATGTTTTAGTATAATTAATGCATGTAGTATAATGAATCATTACAATCAAAACGTCGTCCATGACATTGCGATTCTCTTTAAAATTACTCATCTGAACATGTAAATTGTAAATGCAATGAACTATGTATTAAATTCCGTAATCCATTATATTCAACAAAAACATACTATAAAATTTGATATTTGATTTACGTAAATATTAATTAATCACTATCATCAAAGTTAAAGTGAAGTGGAATCATATATTAATATAAACGGGTTGGCTGGTTTTATTTATGCTTTTTATATAAGGAAACCTTAGTTTTTGAATTATATAATAGATGATAATCGTGTTATGTTACACTAAAACTAAATAAACTGGTTCCGACAAATGTAAACCTAGTTCATCAATCGTCTTGAAATTAAGCTGGCTGCCATTGCAGCAACGAAGCTTCAAAGACAAAACAGTGAGGAAATTAGAAAAAAGTAGCTTCGGACGTTATCCTTCCTTCAGTTTTACATGACAAGTTCTGGGTTTCATGTTTGTAGGATTTGACAACGCGGACTCGCCATGCTGCTCCTTTGGGCAAATACGACCTGCTCTTACATGTCTTCCGGCATCAACGCTGTGCGAGGATAGAAGCAAGTACGTGTTTTGGGACGAATACCATCCATCGGACAGCGCAAATGAGTTGATTGCAAATGAACTTATCAAGAAATTCGGATTTGGTCGTGTCAACGCCACGAATGCTCCACCACCCTCAGCACCATCGCCTGTTACTGCCCCGTCACCTGCTATTGCCCCCTCACCTGTGGGATAAAATATCACTGTGTTTTCTTTTTCTTTTTAATTTATCTTATTATTCCTGCGAATTTATCGTACATTCAATAATTATTAATAAGATTGAATGATTGTTTGGTGTGTAATGTGAGATGATTTGTAATAGTGTTTTTTATTTGTAAATATATTAAAATAATTTATTTTATATTTTTTTATTTTAATCTTAGCTCATTAAAATTATTAAAAAAGTACTAAAAAAATATGAATTTAATAAATAAAATAAAAAAATCTTGATATATATATATATATATCCAATTTTTTATTTTATTTTATTTTATTTGAGAATTAAGTTTTGTATTTTATTTTTTTATTTTTTTAAGATTATCTTGATCTCATGATTTTGATCATGAATTTGACATGTTAATTTAAATTGATCTAATTTGTTTTTATTATTTTTTTAATTAATTTTTAATTTTAATTTTATTTTAGGTTGAAATTTAAGCTTTAGCTTTTTTTTTTTTTTTTTTTGAGTTTTAATTTTTTTAAAATACGCTAACCACAGTACACTGAATATTTTTTTAAAAAATTAAAAAGAAAAACCCTGCCTGTGTCAATATCCTAGGCTACCAGTCTAGCTGCAAAATAAAACACATGGCAGTTTTTTACCATTCAAGCTTACATTTTGTCGTTTTAAAAATATTTTAACCAAACACTTGAGTTTTGGGCCTTTGCAATTTAAAGCCAGAAATATTGAAGCATATATAGTGGCCTGATCGCTAAGAAGAAAAAATTCAACGGGCATCCTAACAGAAACATGAAAATGTATTGGTTTCGTTGAATCTCATCATTTCTGCATTCTTCACGAGTTTGAATTGATAGTCATCATTTCTGGATCAAACATTGGATTCAACAATTCATTTCAGAATCGACCTTTCTCAAAAAATATTACTTCTCCTCCTCTCTCTCTCTCTCTCTCTCTCTCTCTCACACACACACACACACACACACACACATCAAAAGCTCGAGCCACGACAAGTCCTACCGGTGCCTCCACCCACGACGGAAAGCTAATTTTTAGTTTCGAAGAAATGCCACAGTGGCAACACGTGATCCTTCTGATCCACCAAACATAAAGGTAGGATATGTTCGCACATGATCCAGGTGTTGAAATGACGAATCCCTGGATGCTTCCTGGTTCTTCATGGACTCCGGTTCCTGGTATATATCATCATTCCTGCTTTGCTTGAAATTTTCCACTTCTTGCACCAATTCATCTTTTGTATTGTTACACGATGTAATCACCTGCACTTATGGACCACGGTAAGAAAAACGATGAGCACATTATTTAGCACGTTGAAGGTTTAGAAGCCAATGACAGCCTCGTCACAGTCTGAGAGAATGATTTAGTAAAACGAAGATTTGGCATTTGAATGCAAAATGCAACCGGAGCCTTTAGCACAAAATTTAGGGTTTTTTGATTGACTAGCAAGCTTATTGACTACAAAGAAGAAAGTAAGGATAAATTAGCTTCAATATGGACGCTAACCAGGATTCCACCAGATGCAACCAACTTTGAAACTGATTCCCAGTACATGATCCTAAAATTGAAAAAAAAAAAGGTTAGTTTGAAATTTTCTACTATTTAACAAGCGACTGAACTGGAATCTCAAAACTAAAATCACAAATTTGATTGCAATCAGGGTACTCTGGTCAGTAGGGTTCTATCGATTACCGTTTGATAGAGCCATCAGGATGCAATCCAATGGCATCTAAAGTCCCTTTATCGAGGACCAGCTGAAACTGTCTGCCTAACTTTGTCTCAAGAACATCATCAACCTAAGACCAAAAAATGACAGGATATATATATTTGAACAGAAGTTAATACATATACATGACCAAGTACAATTAAAAGATTTATGCAGCTAAGATACTAGCTCTCCAAGAACTTCAGGAGCAGCTTACTTCCAGCTTGAAAGGTCATGACCAGTTTTCTCAAGAGGTGTAAGATGCATGACAATTCAAAAAGGAAATAAAAACGAGAGTAAAATAGATTAATGCCATGTTATCAAATATTAAATGTTCATTTAACAGTTAGAAAATATTACAGAAATCTTATTTTGTATCCAAATGCCCTCCCTATTTTTAAAATCACCCCCTTAATAGTGAGGGCATTTAGGTTGGAAAAAGGGTTCCTGTGATATCCTTTAATTTTTGGTTGGTCAATTTAATGTCATGACACCTCAAGAGTGTAATTGTGTAATATACCTAAAAGAGAAGCCTACAGATGGATTGCTCCAATTTTTGGGTGGTCTCTATAATGTCATGACACCCCAAGAGAGTAATTGTAATATACTTGGAAGAGAAATGGCTTCCATGAAATAATTTTTATACAATCTCAAGTTCTTGTATCCAAGTTCATGGATTGCTCACTTCCATGTTATCAATCTCAAGTTCATTTAATTATTAAGATAAAATTATCCCATATCAACATCCTGCTAAACGACAACAAAGAAGATCAATTTCATGGAGAAGACAGTCACAAGCTTGTAAAAGCCTAGTGCATTAACAAGTCGAAAGGAAAAACACAATGACAGAATTGAAATGAAAAAAACCAAATTTCACAAGAATACAAACACAATCAGCTATAATTTCATAATAATATTAAAGTTATGACACACCAGAAGGTTGATATTTGAAAACGCATCACGATCAGCAAGCCTCCGCGCCAGTTTAATGGCCCCTTCATTGTAATCAACTCCAGTTAAATCAGAAAACCTGGAAAACAAGAGTAGAACCATTCATTATTCTAACAGAATATAATAATTGCGAACAAAATTTTAGCTCTATTAATGAAAATCTCAACAGCAACAGCTTTAAATAAAGCTCTGCAGAATGTGGGCAAGCTAGGCTGAATCCTGCCATGTATCAAATTACAACGACAACAACGGTAGAACTATTTCTTATTCTAAATTGGACATGCGCACCATGGTTGTTAAAAATGTGTTTTAACTCGTAAAATCGATCTGATTTTACGAGTTAAAACACAGAAAACGTGTAAAATTGGGGTTAAAACTCGAAAACCAGCAAAATCGGGTTGACTCGGTCAAACTCGCAGAAAAACCGGTTGACTCGTAAAAAACATTGAAAACGTAACGTTTTCCCGAGTTTAGAAAAAAGTCACGGTCAGCCAGCCTCAGCGAATGGAAATTGGAAAATTAGAAATGCACAAATATTGACTTAGGGTCAGGCAGGGCAGTAATCTCTTTTCTTCCCCAAATTCCCAATTCCCACCCGAGTCCCTGTCTTGCGACCTCGTCCCTGTCTCGCGACTTTGTCTTCGTCCCTGTCTCTCTCGCGACTTCGTCTTCGTCCCTGTCTCGTGACTTCGTCGTCCCTGTCTCACACGGTCACACTGTCCCTGACTCCAGAGCGTTCTTGATGAAGGTAAGAATTGGGAACCCAAGCTTTGTTTTTTGCTGTGAATCTATGTTCTTCTTCTGGGCATTCTACAATCGGTTCTGGAACCTGTGAATCAATGAATGTATTTTGCTGCAAGTAATATGTGACTATATAATTTTGGTCTCCTTTTTTTCCTCGTGAATCAGTATATAATCTGTTAATTTTGCCTTGTGAATTTCTTCTTTTTTTGATTCGGTTTTTTTACATTTATGTGCCTTGCAGCACCTTCAATTTTCACTTTAATGATCTAAAAGGCTTATGAAATTAGAGCTGTTTGTTTGTGTTCACATTTGGCTTTAGGATCATCTTTTGATCTGGATACGTTACTGACAATAAGTAAACTGGGAAGTCTTTTTCTTCACCCAGCTTTGAGTTTATTTTTATGGTGAAGCTTATGCTGACAATACGTTGCTGATGTTGGGTTAGTTTAGGGCAGCATTGGGTTGAAATCTTCATAGTTATGCAGCTTATGCTGATTGAGCATTTTGCTGTAATACCTGCATATTCAATCAATCTTGTTAGTCGTAATACCTGCATATAAAATACCTGCATTTTGCTGTAATACCTGTTTGGGTAGCTTATGATTCATCACAACATTCAATTTATTGCATGTTCATAGATTTTTAAGTTTGCCACTGTTATCTTGGAATTCTGTGATATGGTATTTGCATCATTTACTTGTTTCTCTAGTTGGGATTTCTTATATTGAAGACCTTGTGAATGTCGTCAATTGTTAGGCTATCAAACTGTTGCAGATGCCTGCAAAATTCTGAATTGTATGAAACCTCGTACTAGGTGGCTGTTTATGCTTAATTGTGAAATTTAGGATTGGATGATTTGTCTGATCTTAACCATCAACTTCGGATCTATTTTGGGTTGTTTGCATTGCATGTGAGTCCTAAATTAAGCTGATGTATGGAATCGACAAATATGACAATGTGGCATAGATTGTTTTAGCCTACGAAACAGTATTTGCCATAAATAATGTATTGAACTGTAGGATACAACATGCATATTTATAATTTTTAAACAAATGATTGAACTGCAAGAAACAAATTATTCTTGAATTGTAGGATATATGGCTTCTAAAAAAACTACAAGTGGCAATAGACTTGATGTGAGATGGCAATATGGTATAGATGTTGACAAGAATTCAAAAAGAGTGCAGTGCAAGTTTTGTCAGAAAATTATTAGTGGAGGCATTTACCATTTCAAGCATCATTTGGCTTGCACTCGAAAGGATGTTGAGCCATGCCAGCAAGTACCAGAAGATGTAAAGAAGAAAATTTTGAATGTTCTGGTGAAAAATCAAGAAGCATTTGAGAAGAAAAGAAAGGCTTTCCAATATATTGGAAAAGATGAAGAGAATGATGAAGGGAATGAAATTACCTCAGTGGACAAAGGAAAGAGAGTAGCAAGTGGGAGTGGAAGTACACAAACTACCATCAATCAGCTGCTAAAAAAAGATCTTAGAGAAGAAGCATGTCGACAAATTGCAAGATTTTTCTACACCAGTGCAATTCCATTTAACTGTGTAAAAAACCCTGAATTTGTTAAGGCACTTGAATTGGTTGCAAAGCATAGGCCAGGTTTTAAGCCTCCATCCTACCATGATATTAGAGAGAAGTATTTGAAGCAAGAAGTAGATCACATAATCAACTTGCTTGACGAGTACAAGTTAGAATGGAAAAAAACAGGTTGCTCAATAATGTCTGATGGATGGACTAATAAGAAAAGGCATTCTATTTGCAACTTTCTGGTTAATAGTCCTAAAAGCAGGGCGGAGCAGGAAAGAAAAATTAAGGGGGGCCAAATTAAAAGAAATGATTTAAAAAGGTTAAAATTTCCATTATTTTATATAAGGGAGAGGCTGGGAAAATTTTCCTTGCAGGGGCCGGGGCCCCTGCCAGCCTCCCCCTGCCTCTGCCACTGCCTAAAAGGATAATTTTTTTATCATCTGTAGATACCTCTAATATATCCAAGACTGCTGATAAAGTATTTGAGATGTTGGATGCTAATGTGGAGAGGATTGAAGAGGAAAATATGGTGCAAGTAGTCACTGACAATGCTACAAATTATAAGACAGCAGGGCAATTGTTGATGGGAAAAAGAAAAAGATTGTTTTGGACACCATGTGCTGCCCATTGTATTGACTTGATATTGGAAGATTTTGAGAAGAAACTAGAGGTCCATCAAGTAACTATTGCTAATGGGAGGAGAATCACTTCATACATATATTCAAGAACTATTCTTATTTCCATGCTCAGACACTTCACAAAAGGAAAAGATTTGATTAGGCCTGCTGCCACTAGATTTACTACTGCATACTTAACTCTTGGATGTTTGAGTGATTGTAAGATACAGTTGATGACAATGTTTACTTTTATCCAATGGAGGTCATGTAGGTTTTCAAAAACAGAAGAAGGGAAGCGAATTCAAAGTTGTGTTTTGGACAACAAGTTTTGGCATGATGTTACTACATGTATTGAGGCAGCATATCCTTTGATAAAAGTTCTTCGATTGGTTGATTCAGATGAGAAACCAACTATGGGTTTTATATATGAAGCAATGGATCAAGCAAAAGAGAAGATACAAGTGAATTTTGGTTCTGTGAAAAAAAGGTACTAATTATATATCTTACTAATTATTTATTTACTACTATCAGTTGATTATAATGTTTACCAGCTAGGTCATGTAATGTTGATGATTTTTGTAGTTATATGCCTATATGGAATATCATTGATGCAAGATGGGAACTTCAACTTCACAGACCTTTACATGCAACAACATATTATTTGAATCCTCATTATCATTATAATTTTAATTTTAAATTTAATGCCAACATTAAAATTGGATTATATCAATGCTTAGAAAGGATGGTGCCCGATATAAGTGAAAGGTGTAAAATTGACTTGCAACTTGATTCATTCAAGGATGCAAGTGGGTTGTTTGGTATTGAGGCTGCCAAGATAACAAGGGATAAAAAGACTTCAGCTAAATGGTGGGATTCTTATGGGGATGAATGTCCAGAGCTACAAAAATTTGCAATTCGAGTTCTAAGCTTGACTTGTAGTTCATCTGGATGCGAGCGAAACTGGAGTGCATTTGAGATGGTAAGTTTTTTCCTTTTTAATTTTAATGTTTTTATATTTTATAAGAATCTTATATGGTATTAATTTGAATTGCTTACATAGGTTCATACAAAACGAAGAAATCGTTTGCACCAGAAAAAAATAAATGACTTGGTATTTGTAATGTGCAATCTCAAATTAAATGATAACCAAGTCAAAAAGCAAGCTAATGATTTTGGTGAAGTTTTTGATCATCTCTCATCTGATGATGATTGGATAACCAAGGGAGATAAACATGATGGTTCATCCAATTTTAATTTGCTTGATGTCATTGATGGTGCAACACGAAGGAAAAACGGTAAAGAAGATGAAAGTGATGATGAAGAAAATCTTAATGATGTTGGGATGGAGTGTCATGGAACTGAAGATGATTTAGAGATTCAGAATGATGTCAATCCAGATAATTCAAGGAGCTTGGAGTTAAATATTGTTGACAATATTGGTGTTGGTCCTAGTACTAGCAGTAGCACTAATGTTCCTAATATCGGTGCTGGTATGAGTAGTAGCAGTAATAATCCTTTAGATGGTAATGATTTTGATGACTACTTTAGGAATAATGAGGGAGACAAAGGCAATGAGGGTGTATTTAGTTTACATGACACACCTACAGACTGTTTGTTTTAGGTGTGTTAACTTTTAGTTATTGAAATACTATGGACATGTATGAATTTTTATTTGAATTATGTATTTTAAGATGTTTGGATATTTGTATTGTTTATTTTACTTTTATTTGAATTATGTAATTTAATATGTTTGGATATTTGTATTGTTTAAAATATTTTACTTTTGATTTTACGATTTTAGTTAAAATATTTTACTTTTGATTTTATGATTTTTAGGTAAAAAATTTTACTTTCGATTTTACGATTTTACGATTCGATTTTACGAGTCGAGTTTAAATTGTATATTCCGTGTCGTGTCAAAAAAGCGTTTTTGACAACCTTGATGTGCACACTGAGTTTGTATGTGTCACAACACACGAAAAGAGGTAGAATGAACTTGGATATTTATGAACAAAAATGTATTAAAAGGCATTTTGTTCAAATTTGCTTCTTTCCTTCTCTGTACAATATTTACTTTACTTACATCACAAAGATCCATGGACTTTCCTGTGCGGCCTTCAGCAATTGAGAAATTCTAAAAGATATAAAATCATTGTCTAAGGTGCTAGCAAGAACACAAATGTGTACGTGCATGTTCTAGTAAAAACTAATTATTTTACCGATGTTTATTCGTGAGTTAAATATTTTTTTTTATTAAAAAATTGTATACACAAGCTTTTTGTAAGCATTTTTATAGTTAAAAAAAATTCTAAGTTAAAATAAAAAATTTCATGCTTATATGTAATTAAATAAATCAAGAATTGGACGTGGTAGCGAATAAAATTAAAAAACAAATCATAAACGATAGCTAAAAATAAAACTGGAAAAATCAAGAGACAAATATAAATCAAGATATTTAATCTCGCAAAATAGAAAATTTACCTGGTTGTGTTTGCTAAATTTGTTTATTAAAATAAATTTTTTATTCAATCAAACAATAATATAACTAGACACATTAAATTGATTCAATAAAATAAAAAGAAAAAAAATACTATGAAAGGCTGTATATATTGAAAATACTATCTAAAAATAAATATGATTTATTTTCAAAAATAAAATTCATCTATACAAAAGATTAAGAATAATTATAAATGAATCAGAAAATCTCTTTAAAATATTAAATACGTACGAAATAACTAAAAAATAATTGTCATTCACTGTAGACTTGCTGATTGGGAGTGAAAATTATTGAATAAGACAGGCAGGTACTCTAGTTCAATCTACCATTTCTACTATTCATCTTTATACCATGTAATCTGCTTAGTTACTGTTCCATTTCTGTAAGGAGGTTGATAAAATTGCTAAAGGTTTTCTTTGGGGATCTCTAGATGAGGGACACAATATTCATTTAGTAAATTGAGATGCAGTTACTCTGCCAAAATATAGAAAGGGTTTGGGTCTGAGAATGACAAGAGATAATAAGATTGCCATGACGAGACACTATGTTAGGATGTTATTTAAAGGGCAGATAATCCTTGGATTCATGTTTATACAAGAAATATCTGGTCGAGGAGTCTTTTGTGTCTCATCGACCTTCACATAGAGCTTCTCCGATACAGAAGGCTATTTCAAGGTGTTTTCTTTTCTGAAAGATGGTTATACTTGGAGAATTGGTAATGGCCTGCAAGTCTCACTTTGGTTTGATAAGTGGATGACCAAGTTAGGTAGTTATACAACTAAGTCTGGCTATGATTTTATTACCCGAATTCCTTATCCTATGGAAGCAAGTATTCATTGGAAGAACTTATGGGGATTTGCTATTCCCCAAAAACAATTCTTTGTGGCAACTTGAATGACAAAGTTCCAACTCATGTGCTTCGTTTTAAGTTAGAAATGACTACTATGTGTAGCAGATGTGGCATTGAATAAGAGACAAAAGAGCTTATGGGAATTTGATATTCCCTAAAAACAATTCTTTTTGTAGCAGCTTGAATGACAGACTTCCAACTAATGGGCTTCGTTTTAAGCTAGGAATGACTACTCCTTTGTGTAGCAGATGTTGCATTGAACAAGAGACAAAAATACATGCTTTACATGACTGTCTGTGGGCTAAAATGACTTGGCAATAATTTTCTGTTTGGACTTTAATCTAATTTATTCTCATCCATTTGGTCAGATTGGATTCATAGTAACTGTGTTTGATTGAGAATTTCAATGGGAACAATGAAGGTTATGCTTATTGATGTGTTGCGTTATTTGGTGTGCAATAAACAAAAAGGTTATTCAAGGGAGCAGATGGCTAATTGGTTTTACAGTCAAGGTTAATATGGATGGCAGAAATTCTAGCACATTGTCTCGTATTGAAATTGAAAGCACTTTTCTTGATGATGGGGGCAGTGACTAATTGTTTTTTCAAGGTATTTTGGCTATGAAAATATCATGTTGGCTGAATTAGAAGCAATCAGAGGAGGACCGACGTTGTCTTGGATTAAGGTATTCGCCATGCTATTGTGAATTTAGATTCTCTTGAGGCAGTGCTAGCTGCTGCTGTTGGTGTACAATACCGACACTTCCTTCTCTAACATTGTTTCTGATTTCTAGTATCTTTGTCAATAGGATTGGAATGTTGTGATATTTAGAGGTTATAAAAGTTTTGCATAGATTGCATGCAACTAAATAACATAAACTTGCAATAAAGTTTAAAATAAGATCCTATATATTAACACATATATAAAACAATTGTTATATATCAACTAAAATACTTGGCACTTGGCATATAAATTTGATTGAGATAAAAGGTTGTTGTAAGGAATCAATTTTTTTTTTCTTGGAGCTTTATTGCTTTTTTTTTTTGTGTGTAAATAAAATAATCTCAATAAATCTTTTAAAATTCTAACAACAATACTTTGTGTAAATACATTTCTAAATCAAGAATTCATGGAAACATGACTTAAAATTTCTCTGAAAAGAACAAGACCCTAAACTCTATAACAAAGGGAGTGAGAACAAAATATCAAGTAAAGCTTAAGACCAAAGTAAATTTAAAATCTCTAGATAAAGAAGGCAAATCAGATGTCGTAAGGCGTGTTAAAAATATCCTTTTAACCCTTTTTTATATTGATTTTTAAAATAAAAATCGATGAAAAACTAATTTTAGCAATTATTAGAATTAATTATCATTGTTTTACTTTAATTACCATAACATAAAGACAATTAAACTTATACTTTTTTTAGCTTGAAAATCTAATATTTAATATATAAATAAGAATATTCAAGCTAAAGAAGAAACCCGAGGCATGTGGCTCGAGGCTCGAGTTCCTTGACCAAGCTTGAGCTCGTACCGAGCCAAGCAAGGGACTTAAGCCCAAATTTACTTTGCTTATGCTCTTTTATAACTTTTTAACTTTCATTATATAAACCACAAGAAAATTTTGTACTTTTCATATAGGATAAAGGGTTTTAATGTTTTATAAAAACATGGTAGCTAAGACTTTTTTTAGATTAATTTTTCATTAACTTATAATTTGTTTTAATTATGTAAATGCTTCATGTTAAAGAACTTTTGTTGGGGAAAATTTTCCAATAAAGTTTTAACTTTAAAGGTTAATGGACTGGAATTTTAATTTAGTCTCAAATGTGTTTATTAACTATGTTCTTAAAACAAATTTCTAACAATCCCTCTCATAAATAAAAATTATCTGATCAATATATAAAGACTCTTGAATATTCATAGAGAGATAACAATTTGAAGGATTATTACATCAAGATAGATGGCTTTTGTCTTTGAACCTATTTTAGTGAAATTCTATCAAATTTACTTAGCTAAGTATTAAACGTTATGTCTTAAACTATATAGTCTTCAATGCAAACCAAGATAATAGTACTCATATAGTTCTCTATTTAGAGATTTTCTTTGGTTATCATGGTTATGTTCATTTTGACTTTTAAACAACTCATAAATACATAATTGCTTTCAAGAATTTAGTATTTTTGCAAATTTTCAAAGAAACAATTATATTTCTCTCTTATTTAAGTAATTTTTCATTAAAAGTATTCAACTATACTCCACTTAGCATACCAAGACATGAAAATCACTAATAGCACAACTCACCTTTTATCATGCTTCTTCTAAAACTTTTTTTTTTGTCATAGGAATAAACAAGAAACAATAATTTTCAAGTGCTACTAAGAATATTGTATGACTTAGTTTTTTCTTTAAACTTAGATCATGGAATCATCGATCAATTAGATAGGGTTACAATCATCACACCTTTTCATCTTTAAAGGCTTTAAACCATTTTCCTCAATAAGTTATACACAAGCTTTCTCAATAAATCTTTTAGTTAATAGATGTGCAATATTGTTCTTTGACTTTATATGATTAATGCAAATTATCCTATTCGAGAGTAAATGTTTAATATTATCATATCTATAATGTATACGTCTAAACTTACCATTATACATATTTCTTTGAGACTTTCCGATTACTGACAGTTTTTCAAACTGGACATAAATTATTGGCATGATTTTGGCCAATATAAAATATCCTTTAAGAAATCTCAAAGTCACTTAACTTCATTTTCAGTTTTATCACGAGTAATAAATTTTGATTTTATTTTGGATATTATAATAAATGTTTTTCTTAGAGGAATTTCATGATACAACTACTGTACTGAGTGTAAAGCCATATCCACTAGTAGATTCGAAGTTCCTAGTGTTGGAAATCTAATTCACAACACTATACCTTTTAGTATTATTAGGTCTCTAATGTAATGTATCTCATAGTCTAATGTGTATCTTAATTTTTTTAGTATCATATTGATTGATTTTCAATAATCCTTGGACAATGGTAAATCTACTTAGTTTACTAAGTATGCAATATTTGGTCTTGTGTAGTTCATAACATACATCATGCTCCTAATTAATCAAGAATACTTCAATTGGTTTGTTCTATTACCTTTATTTTTAGATAGATGTACACTTATGTCTATTGTTGTTTTGACAATGCTATTGCCACCTTTAAAAATTTATCAAGAATTTTCTAAACATAATGAGATTGAGATAATACCGATCTATCAAATGCCCTAATAATTTTTTATTTCTAGTATGCCATCTACAACACCCAAGTTTTTAATGTCAAACTTACTAGTTAATATTTATTTAGTAAATTGAATAATGTAACCATTGATGCTCAAATTAGCATATCATCCATATAAAAATATATAATGACATAAAATTTATTTGTGTTTTTTTTTGCATAAACACATTTATCATCTTCATTGATTTTAATCTCATATGACAATATAACCTTGTGAAAATTTTCATACCATTATTTAGGTGTTTATTTTGAACTATATAATAACTTGACAAACTTATAGACTTTCTGTTTTTATTCATTAAAAACAAACCTTTTGGGTTGTTCAATATATACCTTTTCATCAAAGTAACTATTTAAGAAAGATATTTTTATATCCATTTGATTTATTTTAACTTTATTAATAGTTGCGATTATATTAACATTCATATGAAAGTTGTTCTTGACACAAGTAAATAAATGTCAAAATAGTCTAAACTTTCTTGTTGTTTGAATCTTTTAAGAACAAGTCTTGCTTTGTATTTCTCAATAGTTCCATCATCTTTCATCTTATTTTTTAAGATTCGTTTACATTTTAATGGTTTTACTTCTAGGTAGAAGATCCGCTAGTTCTCATGTATGATTGTTTATGATGGATTCAATTTTACTATTGACTATCTCCTTCTAATAAGAAGCTTCAGGACAAGACATTGTCTTAGAGTAGGTCAAATGTTCATTTTATAACAAGTATGTTTGAAAATTAGGAGCAAATAAATGGTTATTTTGGCCTTCTACTCATTCTAAGCTCAACTTTATTATATTTTGATTGATGAAGACTATTTGAGCTAGCTTCAATTATTTTTGTAAGTGAACAATTTTTGTATGCTTTATTAAATGAAAATACATCTTCAAAAAATATAACATTTCTTGATTCTATTATAGTATTGGGATGAATGTCCTCAATACTTGATCCATGCACAAGAAAGTGATGTACACTACTATTGTAATCATATTTAATAAAAACACAATCCATAATTTTAGATCTTATATTAACCTCTTTTATTTTAAATCAGGTATTACTATTTTTGTAAGACACCCCTATACTTTAAGGTGTTGTGAAAAGGTCTTCTACCTTTTTACAATACATATGGTGTTTTTTTCTATTTGTTTTAGGCATTTATTAAGTATATAACTGGCACCACGACATTCATCATTTCTTTTAATGTTTGATTTTATAATTCTGCAATGTCATTTTATTAAAGTGAATAAGTAATAGTAGTTAGGTGAATAATACCATTTTAGAAATAGAATTCACCAAAAGTACTTTGCCTTCTCCACATCTATCGCTTTTTATTATCTTTATTTTCTTATTAAGTTGATTTTCAACTTTATTGTTGTAATATTTAAATATTCCAAGCTTTTTATATTTGCTTTTAAACAAATAAATATAACAATTCTTTATGCAATCATATATAAAAATAATATAATATCTTTTTTTCACTTTTAATTTGTACAAACTTTAAATCATCAACATTCGAGTGAATTAAATCTATAAGTTCATTAGTTTTTTAATTATTTGAAAATAAAATTTTATAAATTTTAATTCAACACAAACCTCATTTCTACTAAAATTCCATACTTCTTTTTACTTGCTTTAGTTTTACATTATATAGCATGACAAGACATGTGAATTATAATTCTATATAAAGAAGAAGCATTATTGTTATTATTGATGTTATTTTTCATTACAATGGTCATTATATTCATTTTAAAGAGACTATCTCTAAGATATCTTTTTCCTATAAATATTTTATTGGTAAAGAGTATAAATATATAACTTTCAAACTCCATCTTCGGACTATCTATCCTAAAGTTTACCCTCTAGGTGTTTATGCACATGAAGTTCCAAACCTATTTTATTGCAGCTTATTCTAGATTTGATTGAACTGATGGTCATAACTTGTATTTTCTTATTGAATTTACAAGGAGCAACCACTAGCACATAAATATTTATTTTTAGCTAATTACTTTTTATATATATTTCCAAATTTTTTTATAGAAAATAAAATATTCTTAAACTAAACAAAACAAAAATAATACTTTCAAATTTGTTTATTGTATTTATATTTATAATGTTTACTCTACATCCATATAGAGTGTCATAACCCAATTTTTGACCATTTTATTTTTATTATTATTATTACTTTATTTATTAAAAAGGATAAAAAATTGATGAAAAAATAATAATGATGATGAAAAAAGAAGTAAAATAAAATAAATGAAGAATGAATTAAATTTTGGGTTAAGGGCAATATGAATGAAAGTTTTGGGGTTTAATAAACGTTGGAATTAATCTAATTAAGCTTGGAATTAATTTATTTAATCCAATTAAGGGTTTAATTGGAGAATTGATAAGTTTGGAGACTTAATTAAGCTTGGAATTGATTTAATTCATCCAATCAAGGGTTTAATTGGAGAATTGATAAGTTTGGAGACTTAATTAAGCTTGAAATTGATTTATTTCATCCAATCAAGGATTTAATTGGAGAATTAATAAGTTTTGAGACTTAATTAAGCTTGGAATTGATTTAATTAATCCAATTAAGGGTTTAATTAGAGAATGGATAAGTTTTGAGACTTAATTGGACTTTGGATTTAATTAAATTAATGAAATCAGGGACTTAATTGAAGAATATCAAAGTTTAGAGGTTAATTGGGGGCATAATTGCAACAGATTAAAGTCCAGGGATTAACTTGTAAAAGGCACCGAAATGCAGGGATCCAATTACAATTTCATGGGGCTTGATTGCAAAAGTACAAAATTCTGAGGACCAAATTGAAAGAAGCCTTAGGAATGGGAAAACGGAGTCGTTTTGGGGAGGCGACTGTTCGCTCGTCTTCTTCCTCTACAACGGCTCCGCCATTAAAGGCCGAGACGTTTGTCCATTGAATGCAGCGCCCCACGCCATTACTGCAGACCGTTACAGCGCCGATCGACCTCTGGCCTTATAAAAGCTGGGCAAAAGGCGACCTCGCGAGGGAGTGGAGGAAGGAAGAAAAACTAAAAAACACAGAGAAGGAGCAGAGGAAAAGAAACCCAGAAAACAGAAAAACAAATACACAGAGACGAGTATTTGATATTCCCTAAAAACAATTCTTTCTGTAGCAGCTTGAATGACATACTTCCAACTAATAGGCTTTGTTTTAAGCTAGGAATGACTACTCCTTTGTGTAGCAGATGTTGCATTGAACAAGAGATACATGCTTTATATGACTGTCTGTGGGCTAAAATGATTTTGCAATAATTTTCTGTTTGGACTTCAATCTAATTTATTCTCATTCACTTGGTCAGACTGGATTCATGGTAACTGTGTTTGATTGAGAATTTCAATGGGAACAATGAAGGTTATGCTTATTGATGTGTTGTGTTATTTGGTGTGCAATAAACAAAGAAGTCATTCAAGGAAGCAGATAGCTAATTGGTTTTACAGTCAAGGTTAATATGGATGGCAGAAATTCTAGCACATTGTCTTATATTGGAATTGGAAGCACTTTTCCTGATGATGGGGGCAGTGGCTAATTGTTTTTTCAAGGTATTTTGGCTATGAAAATATCATGTTGGCTGAACCAGAAGCAATCAGAGGAGGATCGACGTTGTCTTGGATTAAGGTATTCGCCATGCTATTGTAAATTTAGATTCTCTTGAGCCAGTGCGAGCTGCTGTTGTTGGTGTACAATACCAACACTTCCTTCCTCTAACATTGTTTCTAATTTCTAGTATCTTTGTCAATAGGATTGGAATGTTGTGATATTTAGAGGTTATAAAAGTTTTGTATAGATTGCATGCAACTAAATAACATAAACTTGTAATAAAGTTTAAAATAAGATCCTATATATTAACACATATATAAAACAATTGTTATATATCAACTAAGAGAAAGTAGTATAAATAAAATACTTGGCACTTGGCATATAAATTTGATTGAGATAAAAGGTTGTTGTAAGGAATTAATTTTTTTTTCTTGGAGCTTTATTGCTTTTTTTTTTTTGTGTAAATAAAATAATCTCAATAAATCTTTTAAAATTCTGACAACAATACTTTGTGTAAATACATTTCTAAATAAGAGACAAGAATTCAAGGAAACATGACTTAAAATTTCTCTGAAAAGAACAAGACCCTAAACTCTACAACAAAGAGAGTGAGAACAAAATATCAAGTAAAGCTTGAGACCAAAGTAAATTTAAAATCTCTAGATAAAGAAGGCAAATCAGCTATCGTAAGGTGTGTTAAAAATATCCTTTTTGACCCTTTTTTATATTGATTTAAAATAAAAATCGATGAAAAACTAATTTTAGCAATTATTAGAATTAATTATCATTGTTTTACTTTAATTACCATAACATAAAGACAATTAACCTTATATTTTTTTTAGCTTGAAAATCTAATATTTAATATATAAATAAGAATATTCAAGCTAAAGAAGAAACCTGAGGCATGTGGCCCGAGGCTCGAGTTCCTTGACCAAGCTCGAGCTCGTACCGAGCCAAGCAAGTGACTTAAGCCTAAATTTACTTTGCTTATGCTCTTTTATAACTTTTTAACTTTCATTATATAAACCACAAGAAAATTTTGTACTTTTCATATAGGATAGAGGGTTTTAATGTTTTATAAAAACATGGTAGCTAAGACTTTTTTGAGATTAATTTTTCATTAACTTATAATTTATTTTAATTATGTAAATGCTTCATGTTAAAGAACTTTTGTTGGGGAAAAGTTTTCAATAAAGTTTTAACTTTAAAGGTTAATGGACTTGAATTTTAATTTGGTCTCAAATGTGTTTATTAACTATGTTCTTAAAACAAATTTCTAACAATCCCTCTCATAAATAAAAATTATCTAATCAATATACAAAGACTCTTGAATATTCATAGAGAGATAACAATTTGAAGGATTACTACATCAAGATAGATGACTTTTGTCTTTGAACCTATTTTAGTAAAATTCTATCAAATTTACTTAGCTAAGTAGTAAACGTTATGTCTTAAACTATATAGTCTTCAATGCAAACCAAGATAATAGTACTCATATAGTTCTCTATTTAGAGATTTTCTTTGGTTATCATGGTTATGTTCATTTTGACTTTTAAACAACTCATAAATACATAATTGCTTTCAAGAATTTAGTATTTTTGCGATTTTCAAAGAAACAATTATATTTCTCTCTTGTTTAAGTAATTTTTCATTAAAAGTATTCAATTATATTCCACTTAGCATACCAAGACATGAAAATCACTAATAGCACAACTCACCTTTTATCATGCTTCTTCTAATTTTTTTTTGTCATAGGAATAAACAAGAAACAATAATTTTCAAGGGCTACTAAGAATATTATATGACTTGGGTTTTTCTTTAAACTTAGATCATAGAATCTTCGATCAATTAGATAGGGTTACAATCATCACACCTTTTCATCTTTAAAGGCTTTAAACCATTTTTCTCAATAAGTTATACACAATCTTTCTCAATAAATCTTTTAGTTAATAGATGTGCAATATTGTTCTTTGACTTTAAATGATTAATGTAAATTATCCTATTCGAGAGTAAATGTTTAACATTATCATATCTATATGTATATGTCTAGATTTACCATTATACATATTACTTTGAGACTTTCTGATTACTGATAGTTTTTCAAACTGGACATAAATTATTGGCATGATTTTGGCCAATATAGAATATCCTTTAGGAAATCTCAAAGTCACTTGACTTCCTTTTCAGTTTTATCAGGAGTAATAAACTTTGATTTTATTTTGGATCTTACAATAAATGTTTTTCTTAGAGGAATTTCATGATACAACTACTTTACTGAGTGTAAAGCCATATCCACTAGTAGATTCAAAGTCCCTAGTGTTGGAAATCTAATTCACATCACTATACCTTTTAGTATTATTAGGTATCTAATTTAATGTATCTCATAGTCTAATGTGTATCTTAATTTTTTTAGTACCATATTGATTGATTTTCAATAATCCTTGAACAATGGTAAATCTACTTAGTTTAATAAGTATGCGATATTTGGTCTTGTGTAGTTCATAACATACATCATGCTCCTAATTAATCAAGAATACTTCAATTGGTTTGTTCTATTACCTTTATTTTTAGATAGATGTACACTTACGTTTATTGTTGTTTTGACAGTGCTATTGCCACTTTTAAAAATTTATCAAGAATTTTCTAAACATAATGAGATTGAGATAATACCGATCTATCAAATGCCCTATTAATTTTTTATTTCTAGTATGGCATCTACAACACCCAAGTTTTTAATGTCAAACTTACTAGTTAATATTTACTTAGTAAATTGAATAATGTAACCATTGATGCTCAAATTAGCATATCATCCATATAAAAATATATAATGACATAAAATTTATTTGTGTTTTTTTTTACATAAACACATTTATCATCTTCATTGATTTTAATCTCATATGACAATATAACCTTGTGAAAATTTTCATACCATTATTTAGATGTTTATTTCGAACTATATAATAACTTGACAAACTTATAGACTTTCTATTTTTATTCATTAAAAACAAACATTTTAGGTTGTTCCATTTGTATCTTTTCATCAAAGTAACTATTTAAGAAAGATATTTTTATATCCATTTGATTTATTTTAAGTTTATTAATAGTTGCGAGGATATTAACATTCATATGAAAGTTGTTCTTGACACAAGTAAATAAATGTCAAAATAGTCTAAACTTTCTTGTTGTTTGAATCTTTTAAGAATAAGTCTTGCTTTGTATTTCTCAATAGTTCCATCATCTTTCATCTTATTTTTTAAGATTCGTTTACATCTTAATGGTTTTACTTCTAGGTAGAAGATCCGCTAGTTCTCATATATGATTTTTTATGATGGATTTAATTTTACTATTGACTATCTCCTTTTAATAAGAAGCTTCAGGACAAGACATTGTCTTAGAGTAGGTCAAATGTTCATTTTCTAACAAGTATGTTTGAAAATTAGGAGCAAATAAATGGTTATTTTGGCCTTCTACTCATTCTAAGCTCAACTTTATCATATTTTGATTGATGAAGACTATTTGAGCTAGCTTCAATTATTTTTGTAAGTGAATAATTTTTGTATGCTTTATTAAATGAAAATACATCTTTAAAAAATGTAACATTTCTTGATTCTATTATAGTATTGGGATGAATGTCCTCAATACTTGATCCATGCACAAGAAATTGATATACACTACTATTGTAATCATATTTAATAAAAACACAATCCATAATTTTAGGCAGGTCTTATATTAACCTTTTTTATTTTAAATCAGGTATCACTATTTTTGTAAGACATCCCTATACTTTGAGGTGTTGTAAAAAGATCTTTTATCTTTTTACAATATATATGGTGTTTTTTTCTATCTTTTTTTGAGGCATTTATTAAGTATATAACTAGCACCACGATATTCATCATTTCTTTTAATGTTTGATTTTATAATTCTGTAATGTCATTTTATTAAAGTGAATAAGTAATAGTAGTTTGGTGAATAATACCATTTTAGAAATAGAATTCACCAAAAGTACTTTGCATTCTCTACATCTGTCGCTTTTTATTATTTTTATTTTCTTATTAAGTTGATTTTCAACTTTATTGTTGTAATATTTAAATATTCCAAGCTTTTTATATTTGCTTCTAAGCAAATAGATATAACAATTCTTTATGCAATCATATATAAAAGTAATATAATATTTTTTTTTCACTTATAGTTTGTACAAACTTTAAATCATCAACATTCGAGTGAATTAAATCTACAAGTTCATTAATTTTTTAATTATTTAAAAATAAAATTTTATAAATTTTGATTCAACACAAACCTCATTTCTACTAAAATTCCATACTTGATAGAAATTCAAGATTAATTTAAATTCTATATAGAATTATAATTCACATGTCTTGTCATGCTATATAATGTAAAACTAAAGCAAGTAACAAGAAGAAGCATTATTGTTATTATTAATGTCATTCTTGATTACAATGGTAATTATATTCATTTTGAAAAAACTATCTTTAAGATATCTTTTTCTTACAAACATTTTATTGGTAGAGAGTATAAATATATAACTTTTAAACACCATCTTCGGACTACATATCCTAGAATTTACCCTCTAGGTGTTTATGCACATGAAGTTCCAAACCTACCAGTTTATTCTAGATTTGATTGAAGTGATGGTCATAACTTGTATTTTCTTATTGAATTTACAAGGAGCCACCACTAGCACATAAATATTTATTTTTAGGGTAAACAATGTAACGCATACAATGCTCTATTAATCAAAATTGCCAATAACATAAACAATAATAAAAAGAACTTACGTTCCCCATCTAAACACTTCTCAAAGTCGACCTCTACTTTGTAACTATATGATAATATTAGTAACGGCAATAATATTGAAACAACATTCTTTTTCATCGTTAATTGCAAGTAACAAAACATAAAAAAAAAAATGAAAACCATAAACATATAATGTGGTGTTATGATTTATTGAATTCTTAGAAGGACGTGACTGAGAATTAGAGTAAAACATGAGGATAGGTCAATGGTTTCTCCATTAAACCCCTACTTTCGGCCAGCTTCTTCCAGTTCCCGCAGACCTCCAACCTTCTGCTCAATCTCCTCAATCAACTCCTCGCGCCACAGCTCTGCTCTTGCAGATTCTTCAATGTCCTCTTGCTGCATATCCGTTTATATATAGGTCAACAATCTTTGTTTTTAACTGGTGATCATGGCGAAGAATAGCAGTATACGGCTTCGACACATATAAGCCTGGCGAGCAAATACAACCCATGCAGGGCTCTATGGGTTCTTTCCCTCCTCTTAATTTCACCAAATGGATATTGGGAAGAGTCTCGTTTTTACATGTGAGATGGAATTCTCTTACTCAATTTCATTTTAAAAACAATTGGTTAGATTCAACAAATGTCAACAAATGTGATACGTAAGAAAGAACTATACAAAGAAGAATTCTAACCATCCACTAATTTACAGAGATGAAAATCTTGATTGTTGAAATTCAGACTAATGACTTGAGTAAGAGAATTCCATCTCTTACATGTAAAAACGAGACTCAGTCAGCTACATCGATCATGTTTGTGGAAGAGATGGAAGAATTGATCCATCCCACTAACATGAAATCTTTTACAAGTAAGAGAAGCAAATCCCTACCTCCCTACATCATAACTTGTGCAAATCTTAATCTAAAAAAATCTTTTCTTCAGTATGCTTTCCAAAGTCATTTTCTCAACAATATTAGCGAGTTTAATTAAAATTACTGGAAAAAGAAAGACATGAAGTTAGAAGATTCAACACAGGAGTGAACGAAAGGACCATGTCAGCACGTATACCTTGTCATATACCCAATGTCCACTGCCATCCCCTCCATCTTTTCTATACGCCTCTGAGTCATAATATGGGTCCTATACAATAAAACACAGACATCAGAATCTCGCCAAATAACATGTATAAATTTCAGATCCTCCATGCAAAACCAGACGGGCTTACTTTCATTGAACCGAAGAATAAACATCCCCAGCAAGTGAACATAAGGTAAAATACATCTACAAGCAGAGAAGAGAAGATTAGAGAAACTGAAGAAACCCCTAACGAAATACAGTGATTAGTGGGCTGAAATGAATGAGAGAAGAAAAAGAAAAAGGAAAAAAAAAAAAAAAACTTACAGACGTTTTTTATGGCTCGATCACTGAGATGCCATATAGATTTGTGAGTTATAAGGTCTCTTTGACCTTCTATATGCTCCACCATAACTGCCATTAGAGGCCAATCTGGGAAGGCGTTCACTTTACTCAAGGAAGCTCTTTTCTTATTGCTGCGTTTATGCTATCAAACAAAAGTATATTAAGAAAAATATATTGTGTCTGCGTGTACACCTTTCCATTAACTCAAGAGAACAAAACTCAAAGAGTCAATAATTTGGAGCGAGGAGCCACTTACCTGCAGCCACCCACTAAGAAGCCCGTTGCTTGAACATTGCCAAAGCTGAAAAAAGTAGAGAGAAGAAGAAAAGATTTACTCAATTTATCGGCTTTCAGACTTCTTGTGTAAATTATCTACGACAAAATGGACAGCAATGGTTTGTAAGATTTTACCCCTCCTGAACATGGTTTGAGGTCCAACTTTGTTTTCTGCAGAGAGCTAAGCATGTGCGGTTTTGTGATGGTAAAGCCCGTTATAGCTTTGGCCATTATAAATTTTGGATGGTGGCTAACTGCGTTCTGAAACGCTGGAGTTTTCTTTTGCGTTCCTTCTTAAGTGCTTTGAAATGGATAAGGAAACAATTCGTATCCACCCCCTTCCTTCGCTCGTGCAAGCACACAGCTCTCTGGATATGGTTGCGGCTTAGTTCTCAGAACGTGGTCCATCATTTTCTATTATTAATACAAGTCTCCCCAATATACATGAATTGATAAAATTTTAGTATCTAACATTTTCTTAATTAAACATGGAAATTAAGCTAATTATTTTTTATATATATTTCCAAAATTTTTTATAGAAAATAAAATATTCTTAAACAAAACAAAACAAAAATAATACTTCCAAATTTGTTTATTGTATTTATATTTATAATATTTACTCTACATCCATGTAGAGTAATACACAACGATTGGTTTGAAGAATAGTTTAAGTAAACATCTTTTTTCACACGGCTTATGATTGGTTTGAAGAAAAAGAAATTTATTGTATCTCTCCTACGCACACATCATGTGTATGCTATAAAGAATATAATTTTGTGCATAATACAAATATTGTAATATATTATAATAGATAAAAAGTCTAGTAAAATATTTTCCTAATAAATTCATCAAATATTTTTATTACAGATCAAGATTTCTCTATTTTGATATCAAACCCATAATGGTAATATTTTTTTGCTCATTTCCAAAATAAAACATTAAAAACTTAAATAGAAACACTCAAGTTCAAAAAGAATAATGAGCTTGGCTGTCAACCAGAGCTTCAGAGATATTCCTTCTCATTAATTATTATTAATGCTCAAGTAAGGGATATGTTGTTCCTCATAAACATCATCATGGTGAAATTAATCTTTAGCTCTTTCACCCAAGAAAAAAACAATATTTTAAGGCTATAAATACCTCTTGAATTACCAGGTAAATGACAAGTTTTTTCTTACATTAATAAGATATAGATTCAACACAAAGACAATCAAAATCTTACAATTAAAAGCTCTTTAAATGTATTTATCACACCTTTTCTCTATTAAGTTGCTAATTTTATCATCGAGGGATCCTCAAATACTCTAAAAAGACTTTTTGCAACTATCCAAAAGCATTTATCAAGAAAGTTTACCATAACATTGGAGAAATGAGCTATTTACAAAGACACTTAATCAATCTATGATTCAACCACTAAAAACCTTATCCTATAAATACTTTTAATTTTCATACTTCATCAATCGACATCGTTTATGGAAATCTGATAAAAAAAAATCTCTAGTGTGCTTTTCCCAACTTGTTATAGACATTCCAGATCGTTCCATAACAGGTAAATTTGATACAACCAGGTCTAAATATATAACAACTCAGCATGGTGAGGCAAGTAAGACTACTCAGTCAGACCTCCAGTAACTAATTAATCAAGTAAGACTCCTAACTTAAATAGTGCTAGCTACTAGAGGCATAATTAAGTCATGCCACTCTAACTAATATCAGCACCCTTAGCATCAACATCATCAGTAGCACTAGTATCATTATAAAAAAACTATTATAAATACCATTGGTTATTTTTGAAACACCATAAAATTTCTCCTTAATATATAATAATAATAATAATAATAATTTTAAATAAAAATCAAAATTTTCCCTTTTTAACGATTTTTTCCATCCTAAATTTGATTTATCATATAGGAAGAAAGTAGTCTTTTCCCTCGTGCCAACATAGCCTCGGTCCTTGAGGAAGATGATTCTCCCTGCTGCCTAAAAAATAAAATACTCGTTCAAATAAAACGGACACACTCCCTCCTTCCTCTTCCTGGCCAGTTCCCTACCCTGTACTTCCAGTCTAGATACTGTTTAAAAAATAATAAACAAGGAGGCTAGCAAGACAGATCTTAAGTTTTAACACACACCAGTTGTTCGGGGAATTTCCTCAAAGAAAAAGAAAGATGCATTGCTTCTGGAAATCAAGATGGGCTGGCTTTTTGTTCCAAAACGTTAAAACTAACAAATCTAAGCCTCCTTTCTATTCCACAAAGCAGCAGCATAACCAACTGCCACTTGAGCTGCAAGAAGTGTGTAAAGTTATTTCGAGCTGGATTGGTGGTTTGGATGACTTAGAGTTGAGTTTAAATCAATTTAAAGGTCAGTTAACATTTCCTCTTGTTACACAAATTATAAATTCCTGCAAACATGAGGCTCCTTCTAGAAGAATCTTGAGATTTTTTCTATGGTCCAATAAAGTTTTGGATTCTGAAAAACTGAAAGATGATGATTTCAATCATGTCATTCGAGTTTTGGCTGAGAAGAAGGATCACACAGGAATGCGTATTTTGATTTCGGATTTAAGGAAGGAAGGCCGCGTAATGGACCCACAAACTTTTGCTCTTGTAGCTGAGACTTTGGTTAAACTGGGGAGAGAAGATGAGGCGTTGGGTATATTCAAGAACTTGGAAAAGTTCAAGTGCCCACAAGATGGTTTTGCTGTCACTGCCACTATAAGCGCTCTTTGTGCGAAAGGGCATGCTAAGAAAGCACAAGGAGTGTTTTCGCACCATAAGAATAATAAGATATCCGGTTTAGAGCCTTGTGTTGTTTATAGGTGTCTTTTGTATGGGTGGTCCGTGCAGGAGAACGTGAAGGAAGCTCGAAAGACTATCCAAGAGATGAAGGGAGATGGGTTAATCCCAGATTTATTTTGTTATAATACTTTTCTCAAGTGCCTTTGCGAAAGAAATCTTAAACGCAATCCATCTGGACTTGTCCCTGAAGCTTTGAATGTGATGATGGAAATGAGATCATATCGGATTGAGCCAAACTCAATTAGTTACAATACATTGCTTTCTTGTCTTGGGAGAGCAAGAAGAGTCAAGGAATCGTATAGGATGCTTGAGAGAATGAAAACAACAGGTTGTGCTCCTGATTGGGTTAGTTATTTTCTTGTTGCAAAAGTGATGTATCTGACTGGCAGATTCGGTAAAGGAAATGAGATAGTTGATGAGATGATTGGACAGGGGCTGCTGCCAGATCGTAAGTTTTACTATAATTTGATTGGTGTTCTTTGTGGAGTTGAGAGGGTGAGTTATGCCCTTGAGTTATTTGAACGAATGAAGACAAGCTCGTTGGGTGGTTATGGGCCTGTATATGATATTTTGATACCAAAGCTTTGTAAAGGTGGGGATTTTGAAAGGGGTAGAGAGCTATGGGAAGAGGCCACTGCTATGGGTGTCTCTGTTAGCTGCTCCAGTGATGTGTTGGATCCCTCTATCACTGAGGTTTTCAAGCCCAGAAGGAAGGTGGAAGAAGATGTCAAGCTTGAGAAATTCAGCAGAAACGAGATCCCCAGACTCGAGCCCAAGTCAAGACGAGAAAGGGGGAAGGTGAAGAAGAAAATCAGGGGGAATTGAGAAGTGTGATTAGAGATTGGAAGGTGAAGAAGAAAATCAGGGGGAATTGAGAAGTGTGATTAGAGATTTCTAAGAAAATCAATGTCAGTTCATATCATATAGCTTTGTTGTTGCGTGGAGTACGAGGTCAAGCCTAAAAACATAACAGCACAGACAAGAAGAGGATGGTGTCAAGCTTAACTACTTAAGCACAGACAAGAATTCAAAGACTCGACAAGATAAACGAGATAAACACAAGTAAGGAGGAGGAAGATATATTAGAAGAGAAAACTGCTTAAAAAATCAGTGCCTTGTTTATATCACAAATCTCTTAATAGTTTTTAGTTAGAGATTATACTTTGTCATTATTTTAAATGATTTGTTCTCTTTGATCCAAAAATCGTACTGTCCAGTAGATTACTTTCGGACATCCTTTCATAGCCCAACTTCATAAATACGAATTATTTGCTGTAACAGTCCGTTTTGAAGATATATAAATACGATCTGACGTGATGCGTGATGTGTGATATGCACAAGAACGTGGCTAGAAGATCATGCCCAGGAGATATGCCCAAGAAAACATGGGATCATGCCATAGATCAAGCTGCAGGAACATGTAGTGGTGCAGGGTGGGCAACAACGTGGTTCAGTAGTTATTGCTTAGAAGTGGAATAGTGGTGTAACTCTTTGCTATTTGTTTGTTCTTTCTGTTTGTTAATTCTGTTATATATTGTGTGGCTATAAATACCAAAGGATATTTTAATAGAGGAATGCTTAAAATTAACTCCAATCACAGACTACCTCTCTCTATCTTTCTTTTTCCTTAAATTAATTATATCAGTGGTATTTGAGCCAGGATATTCTTAGTCATTCCTTATTATTCCTAGTTTCGACCATAGATACTCGCTGTAAATCAAACACGAAGTTTCGCAATGAAATAAAGGAAATCCTAGTTCGACACAAGTTGAGCTTTGATCAAGTTAATACTACACACCTTACAAGTGGTATTGACATAACTTGAAGCTCTTCTTACTACTCGTGACCTCAACACTAATTCTCTCGAAATCAACCTCTTTGCTAATGAAAAGTCTTCACACCAATAGTCAACTCACCTTCACCTCATTAATAACCATCAATACCACAATCTCAGGTTATCATTTCTAAAATTTAATGGAGATGATCCAACTAGATGGATTTATAAGATTTCAAAATATTATGCCGAACTAGCAGGTTCAACTGGCCTTTTTCTATCTAAAGAGCATTGCTTTACAGTGATATAAATGGTTGACCAAGTTTCGCAGACCTCTAACATAGGATGAGTTTACCAAGGTTGTACAACAATGATTCGGTCCAACCAACTATGAGGACCCATCAGAAAACTTGACTTGTCTTAAACAAAACACGATGATGGCAGCATACCAAAAGGCTTTTGAGAGACTCTCACATCAAGTTGATGGCCTGCTAGAAAATTTTTTAATTGGTTGTTTTGTTGCAAGACTTCGGGATGAGATTAGTTTGGATGTTAAAATCAAACAACCTTATACCTTGGCAAATACCATAGGAGTGGTGAGATTGATTGAGGAAAGGAATCAATTGCACAAGAGAGCCCCTCTCCCAATACGATCAGTACCAACCTTAGTGATAGCAAAGGCATCACCCAACCCATGGCTGGAGTGTAGGGGCCATCATAAGGTCACAGAATAAATATTGGTTCCAACGCCCCACCAGCATCTTTTCGCAAAATTACTAATCAAGAGGCACGAGAGTGAAGAGAGAAGGGCTTATGCTACTATTGTGATGAAAAGTTTATTCCAAGACACTGTTGCCAACAACCACAATTATTTATGATTTGGGATTCTCCAATCATATACAGTGAGGACACTATGAATGGCCAACTCAAACTAGTGGAGAATGAAGTCATACCTGAGACTTCTTTTCACGCCATGACAAGAACCGACCATCCATAAATTGTGCGTGTTATAGGCAAGCTGAAGAACAAAAAGATAATATTGCTAATAGATGGTGGCAACTCTCATAATTTCATAAAAGGATATCCAGTCATAGCTAATTTCTACATCCTGCCTATTGCAACATGCCAATTAGTGTTAGCAGTGAAATGGCTGGAAACTCTTGGTTAGAGATGAATTATAAACAACTGACCATGTCTTTCAAAAAAGGAGGCGCCTCTCATATTTTTCATGAAATTAGACCAACGAGCATCATAACCTTGTATAACAAAGACCTCTATGGATTGCAGGGTGTTGAATTGTTCTTTCAAATAATACCAATAAAAAAAAATGCCCAGTCACCTTCTTACTCATCTGAAATAAACTCACTATTGGCTAAATATTCTTCAGTCTTTACAGCTCTTACTGGTTTACCACCTCAATGACACATGACCACCAGATTCCACTACAACTTTAGACCGAGCCAAAAAGTATGAGGCCTTATAGATATCTATATTATCAGAAAATTGAGATTGAAAGAATAGTGCAAGAGCTGCTGCAGACTAGAATGATAAGGCTAAATAACAATATGTTCTCTTCCCTAGTTTTGTTAGTGAAAAAGCTGGATGAAGCCTAGAGATTCTGAGTAGATTATTGTGCTTTGAATGATATCACAATAAAAGATGAGTATCCTATTCCTGTGATTAATGAATTATTAGATGAGCTTCATGGATTAAAAATTTACTCCGAATTGGATTTGTGGTTGGGCTACCATCAAATAAGAGTACGAGAGGAAGGCATTCCTAAAACAGCTTTTCTCGCTCACGAAGGTTATTACGAGTTTATAGTGATGCCATTTGGCCTCACCAATGCATCAGCAACATTCCAAAGCCTCATAAACGAGCTCTTCCATCCTCATCTTCAAACGTTTATTTGTGTTTTTTGATGATATCCTTGTGTATTCAAAATCATAGGAAGACCACTTTATACATTTGTAAATTATACTACTCATTTGTCCACTAACTCTTTATTTGCAAAAGAAGAAAAATATTGTTTCGACATTTTACAGGTGGACTACCTGGGGCATCAAATCTCTGAACAATGTGTATCAATTGATTCGATGAAAAAACAAACTGTGTTGGATTGGTCGAAACCAACAACAATAAAAAGAATGTGTGGCTTCCTTGGTTTAATCGGATATTATCGAAAGTTTATTCATCATTTTGAAGGTATAGTAGCCCCTCTGACACAGTTTTTGAACAAAGACGACTTTCATTGGACAGAGGCAGCAAAGATGGCCTTTAAACAACTCAAAAAAGCATTAACTACACCATTAGTTCTATGTCTTTCAAACTTCTACACTTCTACCAATTCTAACCCATAATAATTGGTCAGAGGCATATTTTAGTGAAGCATTAAAATGGTCAGTCTTGGCTTTGTCCATCTATGAGAAAGAGATGTTGGTTATTGTCAAAGCTGTTAAGAAATTACATCTCTACTTGCTGGGCAGATCATTTACTATTCTCACAGACCAGAAGAGTCTTAAGTATTTGTTGGAGCAACGGATAAATACTCCTGCGTAGACACGATGGCTGCCAAAATTGCTTCGTTGTGATTACAAGATTGAATATAAACGCAGGCTTGAAAATCAAGGTGCAAATTTCTTATCCCGTGTAGTTGAATTCCAGTTTTTGTCTCTTTCATTATCCTTGGCAGATTGATGGTCCTTGCTTTAAAAAGAGGTCCACAAGGATCATTTTTTATGAAAATATGCTACAAAAAAGGTTTTCTCCACTCAATCAGTCATTGCACCTACAAGATGGTGTATGGTTTAAGAAATGGAAGGCTTACTTGAATCCCGCTTCACTCTTCATTCCAAAGATCTTAGCCTATGGTCATTCCCCAATCGGTGGCCATTTTGGATCTCACACATGTGCGGCGTTATGGTGAAAACATCAACTCTTAAAATTGTGTTATATTATCTATCTATTTGGCAAATACGGGGAGACAACAAATTCTTGTCTTTTATTAGAGAAAAAATAAAATGGGAGACGCCACTTAGTATTTTAGTCATTAGAAACCCTAACTGGTCTCAGAGATCGGGTACAGGGATTGGTGGCGTAAAGGGAAGGTATTAGCACCCCAAATACGCTTTACCTAAAGTAGACTGCATTATTTTGTTGTCTGGTAACATCTAAGGTCTTGTCATGTTTTCTAGTTATTGGTCTGTCAATGGTTTAAGAAAACTACTACTCGGTAAAGAGATCCTTATCTTATCGGGTAAAAACTAACTATTTTAACGTCAACAAAAGAATTTAATATCCAGAATACGTCTTACGTATAAAGTCGTAACCCCATATATTAAAAGAAAATAAAATAATTGACTCTTTTTACTCTCCCAAGACAAGAACGCAATGTATTCTGAAAAAATGCATTTTTGGTACAATTTAGCTAGTTTTTTAAAATTAAAATTGTTTAAATAACTTTTTAGCATTTTTATATTTTTTTGGTTTCAAGCAGACAAATAAAAAAAAAAGAAAAAAATGAATGCAAAAAATCATGTGAAATGAAAAAATAGACAAGAAAAAAAGACAAACAAAAGTAAAGAGACCAGGAAAACAAAACTTGAAAATCAAAAGGAGAAAAAGTTAAAAGAAAAAACGGAATTAGAGTATCCTATGCAAAAAATCATGTGAAATGAAAAAATAGAAATGAAAAAAAGACAAGCAAAAGTAAAGAGAGAGAGAAAAAACTTGAAAATCAAAAGGTGAAAAAATTAAAAGAAAAAAAAAAGAAATTAGAGTATCCTAGTCCTATTTTGATCATATCCCAATCCAATATTAAGATTTTTCCAAACTATGTCCAAATACCCCAAATAAGATGTTGTCTTAAAATCCTTTATATATATTCATCATTTCTCGTCTTATACATTACACAAATCCTAAATAAATAAAAGTTAGCACACAATACCTCTTCCCCCCTCCTCCCTCTTTCTCTCTCTCTCATGCGCGCGCGCGCACACACACACACAAAATAAAAGTATTCTAGTCCTATTTTAATCGTAGATTTACGAGGATTCATTTTTTTGTTTGTCTTCTTCAAAGGTTGTTATCCCTGCCCTTTTAGCTATTTTTTAATCCTTATATTTTCTAAATGTCTTTATATACAAATTTTAGTTATATCCTTTAAAGTTTTTGTTTTCTTTACCTTTTTGATAGCTCTTGATTGTTCCAATGGCTCTTATACCAATGTTGTATACGACTTTAAATTGGTTCATGTTTGCTTAGGATTTGGTTTTCTTCTTGAAATTGGATTTGCTACATATGATCATCTATGTTAAACTGCTCCTCATGTATGTTTTCTTTCATGTTATTTGCTGTCAAGGTTCAGCTGGATCACTCCTTTTACTATTTATGTTGTTTTTTATTGCTAAGTTCGAGGTGATCATTACTATTTTTCCTCACATTGTTTTCTTTCACATGGCATTTTTTATTTTTATTATAATTTATTGGCCTTTTTTTTTTTGCATGTTTAATTCACTGTTACCTCATATTTTCTCATCTTTTTGCCTTTATTAAAGGCTAATAATTGTTTGGATTTTATAACCTGAACAATGATGTAAGGAAATAAGAGAATATAATTCCATTTTCTTGAAAGAACAAATAATAAGATAAAGAATCATTAGCATTCCTATTTAAATAGAAAATTTCCCAAAGATGAAGGAAAAGAGGATTTGAAAAGAAGTTAGTGTAACGACTCAAACTTAAATATTTTGGAGCTTTCGCCATCTCTCAAGAGACTCAAAATTCTAAATTATTGATGAATATGGAAGAACCATCAACTCATATCAATTTGTTAGTTCCATATAAGTTTGAGTCTATTAAAAAACTTAACACAAGCTTCTTATTACTAAAGGTTATTTTTGCAGATTGGCTTTAACTTGATATATTTGCAAGTTTAGGTGAGCCTATGGTTTTAAAAAGTGTATTTGATCACCTGATTTTTAAGTTGTTGCTTTGAATGCACCTTGATTCTTTCAAGAATAAATTTTTTTTGTCTATTTTCTTTTGAAGAGTTTTTAGGATAAGCTTAGACCTTTTAGCTTGAAAGTATGCACATTCATTACGGGACAATGCTCATTACTAATTCGATGCAGAATCATATCTGTCTGCAATATTCCAATGGCGCGTGTCATCAAAACCTCTTCCTGAAAGCTTTCCTATGACAAAACGAGCTACTTTTTTTCTCCACTGACAGCAAAACATGGACATTTAAACTTTAATTAAGTATGCCTGGGGATCTTTTATTTTTCTGCACTATAAGGGCATTTGATGTGCTGCTATTATACTGAACTCCCTGCCTTGATTCATCCGTCTGTTACCCATGGCATTCTTTTCCCAAGCCATGTAGTTTAGAGTTTTCCTAGCATACTCAAGTACCTTAGATCTTTCCTATGAAAAAGTTTCAATATAGTATGATAGATTGCAAACATATCCTTCAGAGAGCAGTGTCAACTGTTTAGTTGCTTGGCCCTTGGAAATCTCAACATTTCCCTTTTCTTTTTCTCAAGAGTTTGATTTGGGTTACTCATATTTTAGACTTTTCTCAATGTGGTTACATAAGATATTTCTATATACAAAAATATACAAATCCATGGAGATTTCATTATGTGGTTATATTTCATATGGTTGCTTGTTACTCAATTCCATTGATGCTTTCCAAAAATATACAAATCTACATCGGATGTTATAAGATGCATTGAATAGGAAAATTACCCATGTAACATTTTGCTACTATCTATTTTATACTATGATCTGCACATTAACCGATTTTCTTTTTCTTTTTAAAGTCCATAAACATGCATACAGTTTTTGTAAGATTCCTGAAGGTTGTGTGCCCTCATGATTTTAGTGAAAAATCGGTTCATACGAACCTGTGCAGCTCGAATACCTGTTCTAAGGCATTGGATAGCCATATTCCTGTGAAAATATATATCACATACTTATAGAATGTTTCCAAAAATTTAAGATACATCTTGTGTACATACTTTTTATATACTCGAGGTCACATGTGGATGTACATGCATCTTAAATACTATTGTAATATTATGTGTTCGTAGTGGATGAAAGGAAATTTGTTGAAGATCAATACTTGGAGAGGCTTTATCTTACATTTTAACCGAAGCAAAAGCTAGAAGTATCTAGGGACCTAAAGAAGCCGGCAAGATTCTCCCACTGGAGATGCTGTGGTAGATTAGATCTTCCACCACCCAAACCACTCCGTGATTCATTTACAAAAACAGCGTCTCAGAAATGATCTGCTAGGGGAATCTTAACTACACTTGACAGAGTCCCGAGGAAAGTACAATTTTCAATAACTAATAACACTCATTTTTACCTCGTCCGTTGGAGCAGATTTGCTGGTGACAGCAGGATGTTGTTTCTATTGTCTTGGAGGAGGTCATTTTCAGTTGCAGCAGTCCTCTGTTCCATTCGACTTATAATTAATTTTGCACATTTATTCTTTCAGGCATATAATAATGAAGGTTTTGGCAGGTAAGAGTATTTGGTGACTAGAAGGAACCAGGTAATGTCATTTCTAACCATCCTCCATCCACAGTTCTATTCTGCTTTGCCTTCCAGTGTTGGAAAAAGAGTTGCCAGGCTACGTTCATCGGATGTTATATCCCATAGAAAGTTTTATGGCCATGGCCAGATGTTGGAAGCATGCAGCCATGGGCCAAAAAGGGTGAAGAGACCTCTAGCTCGACCGCGCTGGAATAGAGATTAAGCTGTGAGTTTGCAAAAAAGTCATGCTTTCGGGTGCCTGTTTAAGGACTTTTTCTTTCTTTCTTTGAACAACATTAACTGGATATTCTTTGGTCTGGTGAAATCATCAGATAGAATACAATCAAGCTCACATGTAGCCAGTGTGATATACATAGATTTAGATTTTGTTTGATATATTTTTGCAAATTAATTCGAGGTATCTTTTTTTAACTTTTTATTCATAGAAAAATTATAAATATACTTAATTTGAATATTTTTCGCTTTATCTACAAATTTATTTAAGATTCTAATTTAATAAAAACTTTTAGCTTTTAATTTATGAATTCTATTTATATTATATCTTTCCTTCAAAAAAAAAAACTTTTTACATTATAAAACTGAGTTAAAATTTAAACAAAAAGTTAAAAATAACTTTTGATTTAAATAAAAATCATTATAAAATTGAGTTAAAATTTTGATTTAATCCAAATAGGTTCTACTTATGCTACATCTTTGTTTTCTTTTTTTTCTTTAAAGTTGATTTGATTCATTTTTATTAAATATACTTCAAATTTAGAGTTATTATTACTCTATTTCGCTCCAATGCATTAAGAGCTCTGTGAAATAACTTGTACGTACCACTCAATGAGTTTTTTAATTCATAATCAGTTTCTTACCTTTCCTAAAATTTTTCAATATAAGAGAATTATTGAAAAAATCCCTTCTGCAGAAGATCATGAGACTTTGCTGCCGTAGAAGATTAGAAGATTTTGTTGTTGAAGGTCTCTACTTGAAGACCAAGTCTTTAGTAATAAATCTGATTGTATTTGATTTGTTTTTTTTTTTTTAATGTAATTTTCAAATTTAATAATTTTTGTTTTAAACTAAAATTTTATCTCTATTTAAGGGTGTTTTGCAATCAATAAAAACTATTTTCCTTCATTCTGTTATTATTTATGTTTATATTCTGCATTTAGTGTAAAACAATTAACAAATTGGTATAAAAGCAATATTATCTTGAGGGACTTGTGAGTTGAGAGAACCAAAACACAGACTAAACCAAACTATAAATAAAAATAAAAAAGAACACCACAAATGGAAACTAATTCAATCATCTCACATAGTTCACCACCAGTCTTCAATGGTGATAACTATGAAACTTGAGCCATTAGAATGACAGTTCATCTTGAAGCTTTAGATCTCTAAAAAGCTATAAAAGAAAAACATGTTGTACCTGATTTGCCTGCAAATCCAACAATAGCTCAACTAAAGATACATAAGGAAAAGAAGACAACGAAGTCCAAAGCTAAAGCTTGCTACTGTGTTGTAGTGTCAAATATAATATTCACAAGAATCATGAATTTAGAATCTACAAAAGGTATTTTGGACTATCTTAAAAAAAATAAAAATAGGATAATGAAAGAACTAAAAATATGCAGGCTCTTAACTTAATCAGAGAATTTAAAATGCAAAAAATAAAGGAGATAAAAAACATAAAAAATATGCTAACAAATTAATAAGTATAATAAACAAAGTAAGATTTCTTAGAAAGGAATTTTTTAATGACCGAATTGTGCAAAAAATACTAGTAACCAAGCGTGAAAAATACAAGTATATGATTTCTTTATTATAAGAGTTAAAAGACTTAACCAATATATCTCTTGGAGAATTGTTAAATGCTTTATAGTTACAAGAGCAAAGAAAATTGATGAGATATATGGAAACAATATAGGAAGCTTTTCAAGCAAGTGCTTAATACCCAAGAGGAGACAAAGACAAGAGATTCAACAAGAAGAAAAAGGCTGAAAATTACATAAACAAGGTGAAGACATATCCACCATGTTCTTACTATATAAAAAAACAAATCACCAATAGAGAAGATGTTGGTGGAGACCAAACACTAAGTGTAGAAAATATAGCCAGATTGGACACATTCAAAGAATTTACGAATCACAAAAACATGAAAAAAAAAAAAATGAACCTTGTTGCCCAACACCCCGAAAAAGAGTAACTATTTGTTACATCATGTTTATCAACAAGCAACAACTTCAGTGATTCCTAGTTAATTGACAATAATTGTATAAACCACATGATAAATAATGAAAAATTGTTCAAAAAAAACCTAACAGAACTACTGTTTTCAAAGTTAAAATTGAAAATGATGATTATATTACTGTTAAAAGACAAAGAAATTGTTGCTATAAACAGTCTGTAAGATTTGAAGTATATTTTAGATGTATGATATATATCTAATATTGATTAGAATTTGGTAAGTGTTGGAAGATTAATGGTGATTGATCAAAGACAACATAGGTTCATGATAAGACAACTGTGATTGACAGCGTTTGTACTTCTTCATTGGCTTCAGAAAACAGGTATCGGAAAGCAGTACGTTAATTGATTAATATTAACGCAAGCGATAGATTCAGCAACCAAAAATAAGTCTCAAGTTTTTGGCCCAAAGTTCAGATCAAACTCTTATAGATCCACAAAATCAATCCCTCAAAGCAGCCTTCAGTTTCGCAGCAAGTTCAACCTCCTTTTAACCTGGCAATTTCAAAGTGAAAACACCAACAAAATACGGTAGCAGTCACACCTGGATCTAATAACTCAAACTTGTCTCTCACTAGCTCAATTTCCTTATCATTTCTCTTCAAGACAAACAACTTGAGATGCTACAGGGGACGGAAAGGAGAAACCTAAAAATGCCATTTGAAAAATGTGTGTTGATGGATTTCAATTTTAAATATTGATACAAAAAGAATGAGATCCACAATCATGTGGGTGAAAGAATATAGGATATATATAAAAAATAAAAATAAAAATTGATTTTTCCATAACATTCTGTCTATGAAAATCACACCTATTATCACTGCATCCTGCAGCCTTATTCTGCTGTTCTAAGATATACCAATCCTCGTCTTATCCTCTGCAAAGAATTAGAAAGAAATACGGAAAATCAATCAGCATTTTCAGACTCTCACAATGATATCTATTACATTTGGTAAAACATAAAATAACAAAACATCAAGACTTGTCTTTCTGTGTGATTCCAAGAGTTGAGGGTATTCCTATCATTTTCAGCTGCCCGAGTATATCTGTAATTTTTAAAATTTTCTGAAAATTGCCAAGTATAAATTATTCATGCACTGGAGTTAAGGCTGGTCCTCAATTCCTCCTTCATTTGTTTCTAGTATTGATTCTAAATTTGAAACCCATGATCCTGCTCTCCTTTTTATCCTACTTCAAACCTAATGGTAAAATAGACACGCTCACTACAAGGGAACATGATTCCCTCACTTTTGCAGGCATGAAAATGAGCATATTATGCCCCAATGCCTTCCATCCCAAATACTTGACATGACATAAATCATTGACGAGGAAGACTTGTACAAAACCAAAAAGAAAAAATACAGAACATCAAACAGAAAAATCTTACAAATGATGATTGCATTTAATGCAAAATGATATCATCCCACTCATATGACAAGTTAACATTTTGTATTAACATTCTGTATACAAATCTTGTTTACACTCCCTCATTGAATATGGACTTGTTGGCACATGAAATATTCTAACTGGCTTTTCATGGCAGGTGTACAAATGAAATTCTGATAAAAGAATGTATGCATCAAATGAGAAACATCAGATCAACTAGTTTCTTATAACTTCCCAGACCAGGTAGAATGTATTCCTAATTTCAATGTTGAAAGGAGATACTGTACCTCTGTTGTATCCCTTATACGAAGGAGCTCCAATCTTTCGCAAGGTCTCCTATCTGTTAAAGTAGCAAGCTGCATCAAAAATGAAAATCAGAAACTGCAGTGAAATCATGGACAAAACCCCATATGTATTGATAAAATAAGTTAAGCATACCCAGAAACTGAAGCGCTCAGGATCCAATGGCATGGGCATCATTGCTTCCACATTAAGAAGTTTCTCAAGTCTTCTTCGATCTGCATTCAAAATTCCACATCATAAATTGAAATAGCATGTTGCCGAGATGCAAATTGAGAGATAGAGTAAAGAAGAAAAGCTCTGAATAAGCAAACAATAATGATGTAATTCAAAACTTCTTTTTTCCCAATGATATATGTATACTCCATACTGGATTGATGGAGTCAAGGTGAAGGAAAAAAAAGGACACCAATTTTGAAAGAAGCTTCAGGGGATACTAAAATTCGTTGATAACAATCATTTTATCTAGATGACTCATCAATTATTTGTGTTCCCTTGACCTCTTACCAAAAAATCCAACCATTATCTTCATTGTAATCAGTAAAGATTTACATGTGTATTTGCATTCCAATATAAAAAACACCTCATATAAGTGAAGTTTATATATGATATAGTCTTTATCCAAGTTTGGAGTTGTTAAAAATTTTCTTGAAGCCTTCTTTTTAAAAGCTAAGGGTGCCTTTTGGGTTGAGTTTATCACAGGAGCAATTGTTACGGATGTTAAAACTAGTTCTAGAGAATGTTTGATTTTTTAATAAATTGAAGGGCAAATTGTCAGAAGCAACAGAGAGAAAAGATCAAAATATTATTAGTGATGCAAGAGAAAAACACTGGCAAACATTTGCCTACTTTTTGCTACAAGAAATTAAGAGAAAGACAGAAAACAAAAATATATAATAATTAGAAGGTAAGGGTAACAATTACCCACATTTTGGAGGGCAATTGTTACCCTCTTAATAGTTCCTCTGATCCTAAAATTAAACAAAACAACATTAAAGGTTGCACGGGTAACTATACCCTCCATTACTCAACAAAACCCCGTAAACAATGCAGAAGAGGAGTATATAGATAGATATTTTGACATGAAAATTCAATTTTTGAGTGATGGGTAAGCATATAATATAATTTCTCCAGTACAAAATAAATACATTAACGTACAATATATAGGTGTGTGGATACAATTCTTATAATGGTTATTCAGTATCTGTATGATGAATTTTCCTCCAAACTCAACACTAGCATGAGATTTTGCATGTAGTGAAATCATGATAAAAAAATTTCAGCAGCTGTTACAAACTTAACAGAAATTTAAGCCAGGGTAATCTATAGAAGCATGGAATCAATAACAGTTTCCAACTGAAGAATCAATCCTCCATCATCATCAACCCGTGTGTAACAAGAAATGGAGCAAATAAACAGAACATCACAGTAGCATTTTTTCCCTAGCTTTGATCCCAAGTGCTTACCTTGTCTTGCAGCTTCCTTTGCCCTCCTTAACCATGACTGAGCATATTCTGCTGCACTATTTGTAAGTTCCTGCATCTGGAAACATGAAAAAATTAATCCAAGAAGACACCACCAAATTGTACCATATAATAAATGCCTGTGTCTGGTATCATCCGGCATTCATGCTGGTGCACCAAAAAATGGCTGGTTGAAGAACTCACTGAAAACTAGTTATTTTGTTAGCACCTAATTAAAGTATTTAGCAGTGCTAAAGATTGGATCACTCTTAAGTCTTTGCATTCTCGTTGTCCCTTCAAAACCAGAAAATAAAGGAAAAGGGGAACACAACACACACACGCACAGATTGCCAAATAAGTAAGCATGCTTATTTTCACTGTTCCCCTTCTGATCGAATATCCTGTAACATAATACAGTCTTAACCCACCAATACTGATTTTACATTTTCATTGTCACTTGGGAGCCAGAAAAAAGAAAGAAGAGGAGACACACAAACACAGATTAGACTAAGATACAGATTATATGCTGGAAAAAAAAAAAAAGCATACTTTGGTCCTCTGTTCCAGCCCTTCAGGTGAATTATCCAGTACCCATTCTATCTCTGCAACACGATACCTACATAAAAAGAATAGAAACACATAAACCTCATCTACAAAGCTAAAAGCTTAGTATTGATGCCAACATAACCAAGGTAAATAGACGATATGATACTCAAAAGAAGATGCAGCTCACCCATCTTGATCCCAAGATTGAAGGATTCTAAATCTTCGGCGACTTTCAACCTGGATGAAATTACACTTTATGATATGAGCAGATAAATTATAAATCGTAAGGAGACAGAAACTACAGCTAGACACATTGCAGACAGGAATATACACATTAATTGAATGAGACCCTTTAGCAGCAAAATCTGCTTTCCATTTTATTTTGTTCTTCTTCAGATGTTTGGGTTCTACTGCCATGAATTATCAAATTACAGGTTCCAAGTGTTATTCAATTACCTTCAGTACAAAAGAATCATGAACTCTCTCTCCCATTATCATATTTAGGAAGGAAGATTGGTTACTCTACTACTATAGCATGACAAATTGTGTCGAATGATTCAAAACATCAAAGTTAAACGATTTTGTTTTCCATTAGGGAGCGGAGCAAAAGGAGGCTATCTAAAGACTTTGTTTATAGAACCAGTTTGCCAACTAAAATGATCTGCTCCTATCATGGGAAGCTTTGGCTAAGGCTGAACAAATAGTATTGCAGCAGATAATTTGCATGATGTGAGGTATATTCAACACAATAAAATATATTCTTCAGAAGTTAGCTCCAAATAAGGAAAATGAACAGACTCGTCTTCATTTGACAGGTATAATTAAGAGTAAATGAAATGTTTCCTAGATCTAGGTGCCCTTAATAACAAATATGGCTTTATTTGGATATGTGATGGCTCAACTTCTACAAAACTTTTTCACCTAAGAAAGAAATATGAAGAAGTTAACCTAAAGTTTATAAATGCTAGAGATTTAAGTGCTGATGCCTTTTCCTGTTTGTAAAGTAGAAAGGCATAAGATGAAATAGTTTGTATGTGAAAAAGAGAGATGATATTTTCACCTCTAGATAGAAGCGCCCATCTGGAAGTGGTTCACACCTACAGGATAGCAACTTGTCGATTCAGAAAGCAACAACAGAAGAAAAGATTCAAAAGCAAAAAAATGAAAAAAAATATATCAGAAAAAGATAACACGGTTACACTTTGATAACTGTACAAGCACCTACTCAGTAATCTCCACCTCACAAGCCAAATCAGCTATGGAGCCTGAAGCAGAATCAATGATAACCTACAAAATGCACACCAAAGAACAGAACAGTGAGGGGTATTGGTCAACCTAATGTACCTTAATATAAAAGGAAACAAGAAAAGAGCCAATCAACAATTGACTACCATTCCCATCCGATGATTTCCTTCCATGATCCTCCTGACCTGAAAGAAAGAACAATGACCATCATTATATACAGCCCAAAATAGAAAAAGAGATGAAAAAGTTTTTCAGCTTCAAGTTATTTTTGAAGAGCAGAAAAAAATAAATAAAGTAAAGCAACACAGCACTTCAAATCATTTTACACCAACTAATATGGACTTCTAGTCATATATATCAATCTTATTACTAAGATGCAGGTCTTAATACAGTCCATCTTTATGTATCTAGCTGCCTAACTACACAGTTTACTGCATTTAGAATGCACCACCAAAATACATGCATGAACTAACTAAATTGGGGTTTTTAAAGACATAAAACTCTTCATAAGCTACAAGATGCATGAGTTCTTCAAATAATATATCTTTACAAATCTAGCCAAGTCCATTGCAAAGGAGACAAAAACACATGCTGTACATTCTATCCTTAACAAGAAAAAATGACACCAAGCTTTTGCTAGATGGCAAGACTAAAAATGTCAAGCTTCCAAAATAATGGAACGGTTCTTGCAAAAATCATCATTTATTATGAAACATAAGCTCTACAATGAAAAGCAACAGCACAGCAGGAGTAGATCTTTATCCACGTAACTTAAACCACTAGGACATTTTACATAGCCAATTACCTGAAAATTTCTTGCTTCAATTCTCTTGTTACTCATGATGTTCCTAACTTTTTTCCAAATGTTAGGTTCAGCTTAAAATATGGTTAACTAGTTCTAGTTTGCATGTGCTATTGCAATCAAACGAAGAGTTAATACATTACATGTGAGATAGTCAAGCAAATAATAATAATAATAATAATAATGCAGTAAAATAAGGGTCATATTCTCTATGCTTTTTTATCAGGTTGGAAAAAAAAATACATTATAAAACAGAAAATAATATACAGAATCAATGGTTAAGTTATTTAAACTGCTTGAGGTTTTACTGCTGTTGGACTTTAGTCCCAATGCCTCTAAAATCTACACAATAGTCCCTACAGCTTGATGATGCCATAAAGCAGCTGTCCCTCCATGCTCTACTCTATCCATTAGAAATATGCTCATAGAGGATACTGTTTAGAAGGTAGAAGCACATGACTCGAGTCCAACTGTGCTAGGAACTTGAGAATTTATGAAAAACTCAAACAAACTCAGGTGTGAGAACAAAATATCCTTTAAACTATAAAGTAGAACCAGTATCAGAAATCAAAATAAAAGAGCACTGAAATCCTGCATAATATCAGGTAGGATCAGGTATCTTGTGTTATCTAAGCAAAGGAACAACCAAATTACCATCAGTCTGTATCGTGGTTCAAATATGTGGAGTGGAAACTTCTGACACGGGATAACAGCATCCATGACAAAAAGAGGGATCAAATCAACACCAAAGTTTGTCAAACAGTCATGCTCAGACTTCCTTTCAGCGTATTCCTTTGGGAAGTTCTTCTGTATAATGTTGTTTAGGGTCACGCTGATAAAAGTTTGATTGTTATAAAAAGTGGAAATCATAATACAAGACACCCACATATTGATCAGAAAAAAACAATATAACATCAAAAATGCTGTTCACAATTATTTAAATATGAACAGAAAATGATCAAATATATTAATATGCATAAAACAATACAATATTGGAAGTGTTGGTATTCAAATATTTTGAAGGCAAACAGAAAATAAGACCGCTAAAACAATTTCTCAAACAATCAATCACTCAAGTCTGGAAAATGTGTTGGAATTCTTTAAGAGCTGTACCATTAAGGAAAAGAGTAACTGGTTTTCCCAGAGTTTGAGAAAGAACCTACTTTCCAACAAATTGTTTTGGACATGGTCATGCAAATAGTGATGATCTTCATTATCCTATTACCCATGTGTGTGTTTCGGATTGAGGGTTAGTGTTTGAAGCTTTTTGGCTCCATAGGCCAACCTCTCCCATTTTTCGTATTGTAATTAATTATTATTGCTAAAGAACCACTCAAAATGAAGGTTTAAGCTTAAGTGAGGTTCAAGAATGTTTTACATCATATATTTTAACACATCCCTTGGAGTGAAAACCTTGTGTGCTTTAAACTTACATCGGCACACCACTAGCATGAGCGAATTTAATTTTGATTAGAATAGAGGATAGACATGGAAAGATTTTTTAAGTAACGAGTCATGACTACTAGACCAAAGAACCACAAAACCTAAAAGCTTAAGCCATTACATGACTCGGGAATGGTTCTCTATTATATATTTTCTAGCAATTAAAATCAGATACTTAACTCACCTGATTGAACATGTTCTAGGACTGATAAAGAGAACTGTTCGACACAATGGGCATTTGTTACCTAGCATTTAAAAAAGCATTAGCAAAAATATTAGTAAATAGATGCACTGCCATGGCTGAAAATACAAAGATAAAACAGCAAAGCACTGACCACGATCCATTGACTGGAAAAGACATGAGCGGCAAAAGGAATGCCCACAGGGAGTCGTAATAGGTTCAAATAGTAACTTCAGGCAGAGAGTGCAATCAAATTCATCACTCCGTTCTGGTTTCCCAAGACTTTTACTCATCATACTGCCCAACATTCTCTCCAAATTCCGTAGAGAAACACGAAGAGGATTGCTACATATTACCAGAACACTTAGCATGAATAATAAAAGGTATGTGTAGTGTCAAATAGGTGAAAAGATAATAATGTGACCAATCTACAGTCAATTAAGTATTAATCAAACTCTTTACTCAACATCTCCATCACTTTCTGAGAGTTAATAAAGAAAATTAGGGCCCTCTATCCTATCTGCGAAAACCATGACTGCTAAGAGAACCAAAAGAAGATGAGAAAAGGGATGGTGAAAGTAAAAAACATAATACCAGAAAGGATCAACCTGAAGACCTGAAAGAACAACATCCTGAGCCAACTCATACTTTTCCAGCTGCCCATTCACCAAGTTTGAATGTTAATTAAAAAAATGAGAGAAAGCATATGCAGAGAATGAGTCCTAGAACTGGGCTAGGCTCACTTCAAAACAGAAAAGATAAAGAACAAACTGCACTTACCAAGATAAGAGCATTGGCCTTTAAGATGTATGGATTCACTAAATTGTTTCTGAGGTTTATTACCTTCTCGGCATCCTTCAATGCAAGCTGAAATATATTAAACATGCTTTCCCAGTTAGAACATTGAATAGCGCAGAAATTTAAATCAGAAACATCTGGTACGTACTTCAGCATGTATAGTAGGATCCAGCCCATTTAATGGTCTTTCCTCAGAAGTGGATGCAGGTCTCTGTTTCAGGAAATGGCTGACCCTGGTTAAACAAAAGGTTGTTGTGGCAGTAATTAAATTTTAGAGCAAAATTCTTCAAGAAGATAGTTGAACGACCAGCTTCACAATAAATGGAACAAACCAAATAAATAATTAAAGGAAATAATTTATCAGTAAAAGCAAACCTGCTATAAGCAGCACTACGGTTGCCAAGAATAATAGGATCACCGGGTTTAATGTTATTGGCTCTTGAGTAATAATTGATTGCCTGAGCAAGAGACTGGAATTATCAGCAGTGTATTTGTAGTACATTAACACAGCACTATGACACAAGATATTAAATTTATTTGCCTATTTTTGAAATATTTAATTTTCAAGTGGAGCTGATAAATCAGTAATAAATGGACCTCTTTCAGTAGTTAATGTTTGTCTTCTTCTTTTTTTAGTTTTTTTTTTTTTTTTTTTTCAGATTAAGGCAAACTGGCTGCATTTCTTAAAAGAGCGTACCATACTGACAGATTCATTCTCTTTGGAGATGCACATTGCAAGAGTTCAAAATCATCATGCACTCAAACTCTTAACCCTTATCCATCCTTATACACCAAATATGACAAAACAAAAGCAGCAAGCTCTGGATGATTTCTTACAATTCTAGTTTCCACTACAGAGGAATAGAAACTAAAGGAAAATTAGGTTCAGTGAGTATTTGAGTTAGTATTGATGACCATAACTATATACATGATGAAAGAGATATTTGAAAATTTTCTTTTCCAAAACAATATTTAGAATTTCTATGAACATCAGGGTGTATTTTAGTTAGTATTACCTTTTAAAGGGTAAACATAACAAAAACTGTTGCCTGCACTTCTACTCCACTAAGAATCTCAAATCACCACCTCCCTCACCACAAGCACCATTTGCTAGCATTACTAAAACCTTAGACCAATGAATAAGATACCAAATAGCTCCATATATATGGTTCCTGGTACCACTTCCTTTGGGACTAAGGACTATGATAATGTTTTAATTTCGATGGGGGAAAAGATAAGAACCACAACAAAAAAAATCCTCCACATTCTTAAATAATCTTAAGGTAATTTGGATGTTATTGACTGTACTATTTTTTAAAAGAAAAGAAAATTCATTTTTCCTCATTTCATCAGCAAACCACACTGGTTAATCATATCATTGTAGAGTGCAGCTCTGGAGTTCGACTAACATTTCTTTTGAGATTTGGTAACGAAAGAGCAACCTAAAAATAAGGCAACTTGGACTGGGGATGATGTATGTAGAAAATGCAACCTGGAGCAAGGGGTTAGTGCTGCCATGGCAAACCACTGTAGTGGTCAGTTGAAGTGATGGTTTCACAATTCCACAAGCAATTCTCAAAAAACTCACAAGTCATCTCCCTGTACTGATTACACGTTCATATTTACTCGCAAAACATGCTTGCATAAATTGAAAAAGAACACTATTGCTAAGCCTTGGATTACTGTTCAACCATCAGCATTCAACTATTCTTTGCACTATAAGTAAAGCTTGCCTTTGATTACAAAGTAATTAACTTAACCCACCCATTACCTTGCACCTTCTCATCTTTCCTTTTCATTTATCAATTAAAAAATGCCTTCGACAATTTTTCCATAGCATTAGAAGCATTTGAGCAGAGTACACCCCCAAGAAACTTCAAGAGATACAATGGAAGTGGAGAATAGGCACAGAGAGTTAAAGGAAAAAAAAATCACCTCCTCAAAATGATTCTCCCGGAATGCCTGGTTGCCATTTTGCACAAGATCAAAAACATGTCTGAATCGGTCCCATGGCAACGAACCCTCTCCTTCATTTGCCTGCATTTTAACATTTTCTCATTCAGATCCAAAAATACAGTGTATTACATATTCAACAAGAAAATAAAGACTCCATGATGTAAGGATAATTTTGTCGAAAGAGCAGCAAATCAATGAAACAAAATCCTATCTCTCCAATTGGATGCAAAGTTTAGTCACGATAGTAACTAGATTCGAGAACCTTTATTGAACTAAAAATAGCCATTTACATAATTCCTAACAGATTTCACAATACACACACAGAAGAAGAGGAAAAATCACAGGAACAGCTGTTTGGAAACTGTTATTTGTCTCTAAAAGATAGCAGAAACTTGTATCAATAAAAATGTTCATTCCTTACTTGAGTAAGTAATGAAGGCAAATTATTTTCCAGTTTTCTATCAAGTTTTTTTTTTTTTTTGCTAAAAAAATAGAAACATCAAATTTGCTTCATGTTTTTTTATCATTGGATTTCTCAGCAATATAAACACTTATTGTCCTTTCACAGATTCTACTAAACTATCAAACACTTATCGAAGAAAAGAAACAAAAGAAACAAAACAAAATTTAAGTGAGGAAACAATCAAAAGATCATGTTTGGTTTCTAAGAATATATTATATTATTCACGTGCTACGTTGTTGCCACAAATAAAAAAGAAAAGAAAAGAAACAACACTTTAAAAATAGACCAACAGTTGTAGTATACAGATATATTTGATCAGGTAAGAATTCTTGTTTTCTCAGCTAAAAAACTAAAAAAGAAAAATAATTAAATCAACATCTATACTTCAATTTTCTCCTTTTTCTTTTTCACATTTTCTCAGCAGGCAATCAGTCAAAAACGCGTGGGAAAAGGAAAATCACAGTAGTCTATCATAACAAGAAATCTCAAATATATATAAGATATCTAATGTTATGTTATTCACATTTTGGCAGAAACTAATTATTCTTGCCAAATTACAGTACAACAATTATATTTCTTTTTTCTCTTTTTGTAAAAAAAAAGAAGAAGAAGAAAATAGGAAGACAGACGGACAGACCCAAATGAATTCCTCAACATCGTCGAGTCCTTGTAAAACCACTCCAGAAGACGACGGCGCCGCTTCACCTGACATTTTCTTTGCAATCAATTCTTCTTCAGAGAGAGAGAGAGCTATTTTCTTAGTTAATACTGATCAATTGATTGGCTGCTATTCTTCAGAAATTTAATAGGAGGAGTAGTAGTAAGAAGAGGATGAGGAGCAGGAGCAGGAGCAGGGACAGAAGACGGAGCAGGAGCAGGAGCAGGAGCAAAATTGAAAAGAAATTGAATGAACGGAAGTAAAGAAGAAGTAGTCATAAAGATGATTGAATGAAGAAGAGCATCGTGTTCTTCTCTATATCCTTCGTTTCACGCACGGACCAAATTCGACGACGTCTTTCTTGGCTCTAGGGACGGCAATTGGCACCCATAAGTCGTTAGCAAGCTATCTATGATATATCTATATTCTTCCTGCTATTTATAAAATAAAATTTTAGAATATTTATATTCATTCACATGTGTAGTTAGTTGGCCCGCACCATAATTTATACTATACTGTAAATCGATCCAAATTTTTGTAAATGTAAGATAATATTTATATGGTGGTACTTAAAAAAAAAAAAACTTGAAAAATTCAAGACATTTATTAACTTGATTAAATTCAATAAATTTAATAATATAATTTTAAAAAAATATATTAATAATAAATTAAACGAACAAAAAAAATCGATAATAATTAACTATGAATTTTTAATATTATATTTCGAGAAACAAAAAATTATTATTACTTTATTTTAAATACTGCTTTACCACTATAAAGAGTTCACCAAAAGAGTTTTAATGTCACTATAAACATTGCATGACAACACCAAGCATGCACTTTGAGAGTTATAATTTTTTAAACAAATCAAATAAAATATCATGATGTGAGTATTTTATATTTATATTTAATTAATTAATTTAATTTAATTCAAAAAAATTCCTTTAAAAAACTAAATTTAACAAAAAATAAAAAATAAAAAAACTTGAGATAACTCAAGTTATTTTCAAAATTAATTATAAAATCAAATAAAAAAAAAGAACCTTAATTTTCAAATGTTAAAGGATTCCAACCAGTTTAATGTGAAAGTATGAAATTATATATATATATATATATATATATATATATATATATATATATATATTAAAAAAGCTTACCTAGCAAATCTAGGTGAATTTCGTATACCTGAGTTATTTTTTCAAACTTGCAACTCATGAAATCTAGGATCTAATATCAATTAAGAAGCTTAATTCCTAACCAATTTAATATTGAATGATGAAATAAAAAAATATTAATTAAAAAAAATTCTAGGTATTTTCAGTAAAATAAAAATGAGTTTTTAAAGCAAAAACAACCTCTTTTAAATATCCGACTACCTAGATATCCAAAATTTAAGGAACAAGTGATATGTTATTTGCTATAATATGTCACATGTCGCCTGTTTTTTTTCCCCTTCAAAAAGTGATACTTTATTTGTCATAGTATGTAATGTGGACACCTTTTACTTAAAAAAAATTAACTCAACATGTTTTATTTATTTTTTATTTGTTTATTGAATTTTCTTGTTGGTTTTTTTTTTAATAAGAATTTTTATAATGTTTTTTTATAGAATATTATTTAATTTAGTGTATCACCTATTTATTTTTTGAAAACAATTACTTAATTTGATTTATTTCTAACCCTTTAAAATTTTAAAAGAAATAAATAAATCATTTCATCATATGTTTTTAAAGTTCTTTTTTTATTTGACTTAAAAAAAAAAAAACCTCTTTTGCTATCAAACTTTTTTGAAAAAATAGGGCCATTATTTTATTTTAATCCCATGCATCACCTCTAATTTTTTTAAAAACAAAATGGTTGTTTAATATATATATATATATATATATATATATATATATATATAGAGAGAGAGAGAGAGATAATGTCTATCACAATATGTTGAGCATTCTATTATACATTAAACTTTACCTATTTTTTATTTATCATAATATCGTAGCTTTAATGATCATATAGTCATGAATTTAAATCGCATCATTTTTATTTTCTTTTCTAATTAAAATATAATTAATAACATAAGGTAGTGTGGACTTGTGCAAATTTCAAACTCAAAAGACTTTCACTTAAAAGAATATGTTAGATAATAATATAAAATCATATCTTGGAGTTTCATCTAATAACTTAATTTTTGGGTTAAAATAATTCTTTAATATAAATGTATATTTCATCATACACTAGATTATAGTTTTTTGAGTACTTTTATGTGTCTTTGTTTTCATTTTTTTCATCAATATAATGCTCACAAGTTAGATTATTGCTCCACTCCATGTGTGTTTTTAGGCTATAATTATTCTCATTTGAGTTATTGTTTTCTTGACTTGTCCTTTAAATAAATTTAAATTTCTCATCATGTTTGATTTTATAACCATTAATTTTTATTTGTCAACTCTGAATATATAATTAACTCTCTTATGCCTTTGCTTACGCCACAACAAACTACCACCCTACCATCTTTAACTCATTTTCCAATGTCCTCTTCACTGCACTTTTCCATGACTCATACCTCTCTTAATCTTCCTATTGTTCCCTTCAAACTCTATTTCTCTATCTCCACATGCATATTTGTTATTAGTCATTCTCTAAGTTCAAGTTTTACACCTTCAGGCTTGCTGGTTTTAAAAAATCGATTAGCTAGTTGTTGAAGATAATTCGATCTTTTCACAAGGTTCATTAGTTATTTTCAGATTAATAATGAAAAAATCAGTTTTTAAAACTTCATAAAAATAATAAAATGACTAAATCACATTTAAAAGTATAATTTATTTAAATGAGGTCTATAGTCTTTTTTTACTTTTTAAAACATGGTAAAATAATTACATTATCTTTAAAAGCAAGAATTCCTCAACCAGCATGCAAGAGATTTTTTTATATTTTCATCTTTTTTTTTTTTTTGTTATTATCAGGTTGATTGAGGAGTGATTTGATGTTTTAATAAATATAAAATATAATTAAAAAATATTTGTTGGCATGCGAGTTCAACATGCTAACATGTTTACTCATAGTTTTGAAATCCAGCCCGGCCCAGCGGGTTAACCCGGCACTTGGCCAACCCAAGGCTGGAATCGGGTCGGGTTGAAGAAAAAACAAGGAAAAGAAAAACCTGACATGACCTAGCTGACTCGACAGGTTGACGCAGCTGCAAACCCGTTGACTTTTATTTTTTTTTATAAAAATTTTTTTTGACCCACCCAACTCGGTGACCTAGTGACTCGGTCAAAACCCGAAATCCAGATCAGCTACCAGACCAGGTCTTAAAACTATGTGTTTACCACTTTATCACTCTTAAGGCACGTTACAATGACTAAAGACAACGCTACTGATTTGGTTGAATTGTCTCGACGACACATAACATGTGTGGCTTACTAAACTCCAATTTGACATTGACAACCTTTTTGTTTTTTTTCTTTTCTTTTCTCTCTTTTCCTCGATTTTTACATCTAACCATTCAAAAATTTAAAGTAGTCCTTCAATGTGTTTATCTTTTTATATTTATCTCTATTATTTTGATTACTATTTGTTGTATTTGAAATAATTTATAAAATTAGAATTTCTTTTCCATTTTATTCTCCTTTAATTTTTTTTCATCTTTTAGATTTGATCTTTATTTTTTTATTGCTATTAGTTTTATTTTTAGAATTGAGGTTGTTTTTTTTTTTTTTTTTTATGATTGAATACTCCTTTAGTTTTTTTTCCTATCAGATTTAATTATTGGTTTTAATTACTATTTATTTTGTTTTGAATCCTTTTCTTAATTTTTTTTTTAATTTCATCTCTCAACATTTGATTTCGTTTTATTTTTATGTAAAATTTGGTCCTTGTTTTGTTCATTGCTATTTTTTTTTATTGTGGCAAATTTTTTATATTGAAATATTGTTTTTAATTTCATCCTTCAATATTAAATTGGTTAGGAATTGAGCTTCTTAGGTGAACTAATGTTTATGATTTCACGGGTTGCGGGTTTGAAAAATCAATCTAATTTAGAAGATTCGCCCGAGTTTGCTTGGTTATTTCTCTTTCTTTATGCTTATATTTTTTCAGTTTTATATTTTAGAATTTATTTCTTTATTAAATCTCATCTCTAATTCTCTTATAACTCTTTAATTTAGTTCTAGATTTAATGCAACCTAGTATCAATTAAGACTCAATCAAGGCCCAATAAAAAAAAGATTAAAGCTTAAATTAAACACCAATTGTCTGACCAGGTTAACTCATTGTGATTATGTCCATGACATGAATTATAAATTTTGTGTGTTAGCAAAGGTCATGCCACCATCTTTTAATGTCACACTCTAATTTTGTTTTTTACAATTTAATCCCTTAATAGTTTGGTGTTTCATATTAAATAAATATTAAAATAATAGCAGAGTGAATTATTTTGGCCATCATTTAAACAGATCAACTAATTTACTCTTAGACTATTAAATCGAATAAATCATACCATTTTTTTTGTTTTTATTAAAGTATATAATAATCTATTAATGTGATATAATACATAGGTCTACTTTTTAATTATAATTTCAAATATTTTATCAAACGTAAAAAAATAATAAAAATCACTTATATAATAATAATAATAAAAATTAATTTTTTATCTGGTACACAGCGAAGTCTGTGCCCGGTAGTTAACTATTACGTAAGCATGTAGACATAGCTTTCGGAAGGTTGCTCTTAGACTATTTATACTGCTATTCACGCAATTGAGGACATCAAAATCGTAGTCGTGTTTAATTGAGAAACCTTTTTTTAATTTTTTAGGAAATAAAATCTCTAAAAATAAAAATAAAAATTTTTACGAATATAATACAATTTCTTAAAATACATATTTTCTATTTCACCTATTCTCTAAAAAATAAAATTATTAAAAACTTGTTTCCTTAATTTTTCATGGAGAAATGTCTTAGAATAAATAAAAAAATTAGAGATGAAACTAAAAAAATACTTTTTAAAATTAAAAGCAAAAAAATTCCGTTATTTCCTTGTACCAGTATGTATACTACTCTAGATTGTAGTCTTTTAATACTCATCATGATATTTAGATTTTATTTTTGAAGTATAATTTTTTAATTTCTTATAAAATAATTTTAAAAGGAAAAAGAATCAAGCGGACAGTACATCGTCATTTGCAATTTGCTCCGGCGATCACAAAGCAGTTGGAAATCGTTCCTGCCCCGCCCCTCCCATGGCTTTCTCAACCACCATTTTTGTTCAATGAAACATGAACTTCTAACACTCACCTTTTTCTCTCTCTTCCTTTCTCCCCTCAACTCCTCCTTTTTTCTACATACAGAGGCTGAAACCATACCCAATAACGAATGAACTTCTGGAACCATTAAATTTCTGGAAAAAAACCACTTAAGACAGATAATAATAAATAGTCCACAGCTCTAGTAGTTAATGGATAACATTCCCGGAAGACTCTGCCTTGGATGAATTTCCCCATGTCCATTACTAAGGGAGTTGAAACGGCCTCCAGCACCTTTGATTTTATATATATATATATATATATATATATATATATATATATATATATATATATATTTTTTTTTTTTTTTTTCCTCGACTTGAATCTGAAGCAAGGGGAGCTGAGCAAATTGGAATCCTGCTAGTCTTTGCTACAAGCCTTTAACCAGTGTCAAGGTGCTGCAACCTCTGTTTTTCTGATATGTTACAATTAATTACACACTACGAGCAACCCGTCTTCTACTCACCTATAATACATCTTCAGCGACGGGTCCGGTCAATCTCTATTAGAAGAAACAAGGGATAGGCTGCTCCCTATGTTACAAGAAAAATAATTGAATTCTAGTGTTAGTGTAGGGTTAGAGCTCTGTACATGGTTTCGTGGTGCTTTGCGGCTTTAAGCCATCCGCTCTGGTGCAGAAAAAAATTATGCCAAAAACGAATGACGAAAGCTGGAAACCGAATCACCTGCTGTGCAGATGAAGGATTGACCAAATCTACAAATTCCCTTGTCGATGATATGCAACGACCGCATCCATCATCTTTTAAATCGCGCAGAGAACCTTAAAGCAGTACCTTAAAGCTTCCGTTTAATTTCTAAAAATGGAACTCATCCGTCGTGCTCTGACTGAACGAGCCTTCAGCATTACCTTAAAGCTCCGGATGCCTCAAGGAATGGTGTTCTTGCCTTGTCAATATCACTTGCAAGGCTTATATTTGCACCATACTGGAGCAGAGAATGAGCCTCCTTCACACAAAAAGACATTGTGGCGGATGGCTGCTGTGGCAGAGAACGCCAACTTGCCGGGGGCGAGGAAACGAAGAAACCAATTTGCAGTTATTCCATGTTCTTCTTTGTAAGATTTATATCCCTTGCCTTCTCCATTTCCTCCTTCTCAACTTTCTTCCTCTCCAATTCAGCCTGTTTCAAATTTTCCTCGTGCGCTTTTCGAAACAATCTCACAAAATTTAAGAGAGTAGCTGTAACTGCATTGATCATCAAAGCATCAATGAAGAAGTCATTTCAGGTTCTCTCCAAAGTTCATCATAGCAAATAGACTAGACTCAAATGATTTTATAGTATCATATTCCTCCAAAGTCTACATCTTGTCCTGGGTCTCTTATCTATCCCTTTCCACCTTCTCATATTTATCTCACAATTCGTCTAATATAACTACACAAGTCTTTCTCAAGGGGACAATATAGCATTCATGAAAATTCAATTTGTATTTCAGGCCTCGTTTTGGTCTTCTCATGCTCGGAAAACCTTCTGGAAGTTCCACCTTCCCCTCCCCCCTACCCCCCAATGAACATTTAAATTCTATACAGACATCATATCTTGTTGAGATACTGAACTTCAGAAAAGTCAAGAATCAGACCTGTGGGTATACCACACGATCACTACTAAATGCAATACTCTATTAAATCATAAATTCATAGATCAGTTAAGGAAAATAAGAGAAATGTTCTCTAAGTATAACTTGCCTTGCTCAAATGGGCAACGGGCAGGATCCTCACCGAAGTACAGTGCAAGTGCATCCGCATTTCTACCCTGTCCACCACAAGACAATAATTGATGATAGTGGACAACATAGCATAGATGCAATTTTAAGAGTGTTCTATGGTTAAGACAAGACACATGAATTGCCTATTTTTCCATCGAATAAAATATTAAAACATACATTGGGTCCTTGCCACATATGCAAATAAAAAATTAAAACATCGATACTAAGATGGAAAAAGAGCATATATCAAGAAAAAAAAATTTAACTACAAACTTTAAACACAATTACTTAGCATATGATTATTGTGAATTATTTTTACTAAAATTAACTAAAAGCTCATGTCATAAGCTTAAGCTTTAGTTATTGAATATTTTTCAATGAGACATAAAAGCCAAAAAAAAAAGAAAAAGAAACCATCTCTTATTCTTGATCATTCCATATCAATATCCTTCGAGTTGTTCAAGAATTTATGTTAGTATAGAAGTTGAGTTATGTATTATTTGAATCCTTATTATTTTTCAATTAAATTCTTTTCCTTAATAAAATTACAAAATCAAGTGATACAATAGTATTAATTTAAAAAATCAAGAGTAATTACGGATTTAATTTTGATATATTTTATATTTTTAAATCTTTTATGATCTTTTGATTTTGGTTTTTAAAATAAGAAATTTATAAATTTAATTTTAATCAATAAAAAAAAAACATTGATACTAGGTTAGGAATAAAAAAAAAAATACCACAAAAATTACAGTGGATGCAAATGAATAGTTTGGAAATTACCACCACAGCATAGAAACTTGTCACGGATGCCACCTCTGTCTCAGCAACACTAATGAATTCTTTTAGTGTCTAAAATTCACATTAAAGAATGTTAGTGCACACAGAACATTAAAGCAATAAACAATGAAGAAAACATAACAGAGGCAAGGTCAGTTAGCAATTTTAAGGATGCAAGATGCCACAAAATCAGTTTTCACAGGGACAATAGAAATGAGACAATAGGCTTTGAACCTTTCGAAAAACTTCGGACACGGGACCATCATTTTCTGATGCTGCCAACTCCTTCTTAACCTTCTCTAATCCCTTGATTATAGCCTGCATTTCTTCTGCTAAAGACTTCAATTGTATCTGCAAGAAACAAAGACTCCATCTATTCATAATCTTACTGCAGTAATCAAGTGCTGTTGACGATTCAAACAAATCAGGCACCTTAGATGCAGTTTCAAGACTAACTAGGTCGCGGTGAAAATCTAGAAGTGCTTGTGACTTGGCAGCCAGCCCCTGGGAGGCAAGAAAACAAAATGTAATTATTATGGATCTCACTGCAGATTCCCACCACAACTGTAACAAGGATAGAATCTTAGAGCAATTCAAGTTTGACGTTTCAGAATTACATCCTTTTTTTAACTTAATTATATAACTTAGTGCACCCAAATACGTTCACCAAAGTTAATCTAATACCAAGGCCGAATTAACAATCTCTCCAAATTTACATGTTCTGAAAATTTCCAAACTAAAAAATGCAAACGTCACCAAATTTTTATGAGCCTAGACGAAGTAAAAATGAAGATCAGGTCCTCTTAATTCATTTGGGATCCGCTTGAGCACCCATTCCTCAAAAACTGCACTGTGCACCCGTAAGACAAGGTTTGGGTACAATTATTGTTGCAATGTTCGATTTATTACAAAATAAGGACTTAACATTGGTAATCAAATAGCTGGTTACATAAGCATTGCAACCCAGGAAGCAACCTTGAGACAACAATCACAAAAAGGCTCTATAACAATCAAATTTAGAATAGAAAATCTAAAATTGTCATTCAACAAGGTTTTGATTGCACTTTGAATTTTTTTTGTTTAAAAAAGGAACATAATACTAACCACACCTTGCAAAGATAATGCATGAGCGTCATCTTGTTGTTAGAAGAACGCGTATCAGTGAGTTTTAAAAGACTGTCCAACTTGAATCCAATTGCAGAACCTGTACAATTCAGAAAGTATTTGATATGTTGTATTAAGGAAAAATGAGCAATGTTTAGGAATTTTATTTGCATAATGTCAGCATGAAAAATTCAACCCAGGAAAGAAAAAGTACTCATCATGGTAAGACACTAACAGATGTTCAGATGATGGAAAATTAATAACAAACAAGAGAAAGCAAATTGATCATATGAATACCAGATAGTAAGGACATGAGTACTTGTATTCTTCCAAAAAAGAATTAATCATTTACATGTTCTGTTAATGTTTACCATGCAGTTTAGAGCAGTTTCTTTTACAAAATGTATGCGCTTCACCTTCTATTAATGCTGGAAAGTGTTTGGTGATTGCTAGTTGGGTGAAAATTTAGGTAATAAGAGAATGTGGAAGAAGAGGAGAGGAGGGACTACATGAGAGATGAATAGAGACATGAAAGCCAAGCAATTAGAAAGGTGAGAGGAGACACTATTTCATATTTTAAATACTAAGGACTTGATGAAACCGTCGAAAATAATGGAAAATGAAACAAAAATGTTGTGATTATTAAAAAAGCCAAAAGGAAAAATAGCATGAAACTAAATCAACTATTGAACAGGAAAAATATCTAAAAGCCTAAAACATCTAGAAACATCATGTAACTAATTTACAGCACCATGATTCTCAGCCAGTTCCTTATTACATAAAGCCCAATAATTATCCATACTTTTGAGATTTATAATATCTCAAAAACATAATCTTTACCATACAATTGGTGACGAGTAATTAAAAGATGGGAAAAAAGGCTGTTTTCCTGTAAAGTTGAAGCTTTGTATGGTAGCAGGGCACTAGTTGAGACTAAGCCATTAATTATGATAAACTGTAAATAGAGCTCAAGACTAATTGCTACAGATAATGGCAATTAGCACATCTTATAAATACTGTGATCTTGTTGCTCTAAGACTGCATATGGTTCTTCAGATTCCCTATGTTGTGATATAGGCTATGCCCTTCAAGTAGGTGTGAACAAAGCCACAATCATTATGGAAAGAGCAAGCAAACCATTACAGGCAATTAAGTTGTTCTTCTCCTGTAATTGTCTCATGAGAAAATATAAATAATCATGCCAAATGCCATTATTAAAGTTCTCTAAAAACTTCAATGTGAATACAGCATTTATACCTTAGTTCAGTACATTCCCCATATAAAGAATTTTCTCAACAATTTCCTTTTGAATCTGAAATACTTACCCCGTGCAGTTCCTTGATTCAGCGTATTCCCCAAATAAAGAATTTTCTCAACAATTTCCTTTTGAATCTGAAATACTTACCCCGTACAGTTCCTTGATTCAGCGTATTCCCCAAATAAAGAATTTTCTTCATAATTTCCTTCAATTTGAGGGAATTCCGGACCTAATAAGCAGATATTCAGCTCCATGTGTAAAAAACGAATGTGTGAATTCTGGACATGGAACGCTTTATTATTGTTAGCAGATTATACCTCATCACATGCAGAGTTTACAGTGTTTAAGCTCTTTTTAAATTCTGAAATCTGTGAAAGGGAGCAAGAATAAGAAAACTGTGGAGAAAAACATGGTTTAGGAGAACTGTAAATTCATGAAAATCACACTAACAATGCAGATGCCGCCAAACCTGAGAGCTGAATTGAATCTTGAAAGAAAACACTCTCAACTTGGACTCAACACGTGGCACTTTCATCAGCTCCAGGAAGTACTGAAGAGTAAACGCATACAATAAAGTTGAATAGTTTGTTCCAATATCGAAATAAAAAGGATGCTTTCAGGTTATCCAGCAAATCCAACAGGAAAAATAAGTTAGCCCATGTAATGTGATCTACATGCATGCAAAAGATTCAAATTGATGGGTTTCACATTATGACCTCTAGTCAACATGCACTATAATACCCTAAAAACATAAATTCATAATGGCCTCAATTTTAGCAATTGAAACTATCGAGACATGGAGTAAGCTATCATCAATTTCATACATATACATAAATTGATAATTACCACAATTACAGCAATTGAAGCTATCATGATGTCAGTCAGCTATCACCAATTTCATACATCCTAGTTTATCTCCCCCCTGACGCCCGAGACCATTTTCTCAATGCATGTCATTTTCTCAATGCATGTTATTCTTAGCAGAGGCCAAGCTAATTTTTTTCTGTATGTTTCCAACTAGATCAGATGTCTCAAAAGAGACTTCCAGCCTTCCCCGTGTACTGCCTAGCTCTTATCTAGCCTCTAAACACCTTTTAAGTCTAGAATCCAAGTCTGCCACATGATCATCTCTTTTGGGGGATAGGTAACCATGTCCTTAATTTGAAAATAACCATACCTAACCTTAACTCATCTACAAGAAAATTTATTTATTATAAGTTATTTATTCTACTTTCATGTACAGTTTGTAGTTCTGCTGCTCATAACAGAACCTTTTGTTTTAGAGTGAAGAAGGAATGCAACTGCTGATATTCCAAACATCAATAACTACAACATTATCAGGCTTCCACCAATATCACTCCATAAAAAAATATTCAAGGGCCCAAAGGAACAGGAAAGCTTAAACTTGGAATTTCTACTTGGAGGTTTTAGTTCCACTTTGGTAGGGGTGGGTGTGGATTTAGGGACTAGAAAGGATCACCCAACTGAATTTGGAGATGTCCATCAGAAAGTAGGTCTTGCCTAGTACGATCATCACTTCTCATGCAGCTACATAATACTTTATGCAGACATCCTCAAAGTAATTGCAATTTGGTTTGGCAAAAGAAAAGAAGACTGGAAAAGAACTGGTATTCTCAGCCCTACATATTTTCACTTGAAAAAAGAAAAAATTTCAATTGCAAACATGATGTATTTCTTTCTACCACTGGACAACCAAACATTGTTGATGAATCACATAACTTGAGACAAGTTTCCTATCCTTTTCCCCTTTTTTTTCATATAAAGGAAAAAAAACTTCAATGCTTTCTCATCATCAAGTATTAGATATCTCGTTACTTATGGTAATATTCAAGAATAAAATCCAATCCTTTCCTGGTGCTTACAACCACTCAGTAGTTTCCATGTGCCTCTTTTTTAGATGGGATGCTTGAAACAAACAGGAATGCAAAACCAAATTTCTCATATCATGAGGTCATGTCCTCTTATATAGCTCCTTCCAAAACAAGATAGCAATGAAAGTTTGGAGTTCATAATTTCAAAATAAAATTGTCAGGGTAACACAGACCAGTGATACTAGAGAACGTCTAGGGTCAAATGGAAAATTGTCAGGGTATCACAGACCAGTGACATTAGACAACAACTTCTAGGGTCAAATAGATTAGCCAACCTACATACTTTATTGTCACAGTGAAAACTGAAAAGGACAACCATAATTATAGTTTACCTAACTGTAATTCATTATTTCACATAATGAGAAATAATGATTTTAAGAAGTCACATAAGCCAGGCTACAAGTACGTAGTCACATGTCAATCTTCAAGAGTTCAACTAACCCAAGTGTGACAACTGACAAAGTTCTCAAGATTGCATTCCAGTAAAACATGAGGAATTTCTGGTTGATAAGTAAACTTTGCAGACCTGTTCACACTTCCCCAGGTTTTCCTTGTCACCTGTATAGCCCTGTTAATTTACAATTAATCATGGTTAAATGTCTAAAATTGGCCTTGAGTTTAGAGGGTCAACAGAATGTCAAAATACTCTTGAATATGGAATGGAAGGTAAATGAGATCTTAATTGTTTGTAGCTTCACCTTGAGAAGTTCCATTTCCTCTTTCGTGGGACAGAACTTTATAAGATTTTCCACTTGATCAACATCTAATACTAACTCATCCATTGCTAGAACTGCAGCCTGAAAATATCATGTCTTCATCAGCAAATCAATAAAAATAGTTTTAATAAATGAAATAAATGTTATAATCACTGCAAGGACTTCCAAGATGCCTGATCTTACCATCATGTCAGAAAGTGGCATCTTAACTTTTGTAAGCATAATTTCAGTGTTATTCGCCCTCCGCAGATCAATCTACAATTGACAACAAGAAGCTTCATTTGGGATACATTAAATTGTAAGAAAAGATCCAAGATTCTATCTTAAGGGTCTATTATCTCTGAACAAACTTCTTTTAACAAAAAACAGCAAAAAGTGCAATCAAATTGATATATATTTAGAAAGATACACAAAAACAATCTTGTAAGCAAGCATGCAAAACACAAAGACACACACGGCAATTGCACAACGATGCATAACTAACAAAGCATAGAATCCGCACAAAGATAAATGGTAATTTTTCTCATTTTTTTATGACATGCTATCATGCCTGCTTAACATCCAACTCGACTGAACCTTAATCTTGAATTAGTTAGAGTTAAATGCTTTTCCTCTATTCCATCCTATGTTAAGCGATGCTTGATATTTCCCAGCATATTTGAAAATTGCATCCTTACAACTTCAATCCAAGTCAATCTCACTAGCTTAACCCTTCCGGCATACAACCTAATCTTTAAGATAAATGTTACCCTAACTGCACTTAAAAGGTACAATATTGATAAACAACTTACTGCACAAATATTAGGGGCATATTGTAAGCTCAGCTATGAACAAACTATCATGCAACGCCATATAATTGAAAAGGAAACTTTAGCTATATCTCACAAGGATTTCTCCACATATCACAAAAAGCCACCATTTATTATTCAGCTATTAACCTGAAACCCAAATAATGATTATGGTTGCCACTAACATCAAATGGTTAAACTTGCAGTTTCAAGCTTAATGTTTGTATGCTCAATGCATGGCTATGCCTTGGTTGTACAAAAATATCATTGGAATTTGTAGGTAGAAGGGTACTGTTCTCAGTGCAGTTGATTAGAGATAACAAAGAGATGCAAGCACATGTAAACAACTAATAAGAAGTAAAATTGGAAGACAATCTTGAATTTATTTTACATGTAAGAAGTTCACAAATACATACTAATCTAAATGTTTCATTAGTTTCCATATAATATCTGAATAACTGATGCAAATACAGTCAAAGTAACTTTTCTCACCTAATTGTCACAAAAACTACCAAAGAAACACCATTACTAGAATCATTTATCATAAAATCTCCCAGGAAAAAGAAGGTTTATGGGCTAATGAGAAAAGTAGTGCAATTCCGACCACAAATTAACTTGAGCCTTATGGAGAGAGAAATTGCAACTACAATATTTCAATTGGAGTGTTGCATGTTGTAAATAGCATATAATTAGGAACTAATATAGAGCCTAATTATTTCCTAATATAAGGTCCTAATTGTAGGGATTCTAATTAATCTACTTTTCTATATAGAGTTCCTATCTTATATATAAGGGATAGATTGATCAATGTAAAAGTAAAAGAGAATATTTGTTTTCTTCTTCTATGTTTTCATGATATCAGAGCTGTGGTTGCTCGTATTTGACCTAATACTACAAAATTTGGTATAGCACGCTTTGTTGTGTCAATCTGAAAACATATGAGAAGTCAAGAAAAAACCATTGAAGAAAAATCAAGAAGTCTGAGAAAAATAAAATAAAGTAAAATAAAACTCCAGCAACAAGAATGAAAGATCCATTACACACAATGGAGGTTTTTTACAGAAGAATTTCAAGACAGAGAAAATGAATTTTAGATTACCAGGTGAACTTTGTCAGTTTTTGATCCAACAGACTTGTGTCTTCCACCAGCTTTACCTCCCGAATCAGCAGGTTTGTGGACAGTTGCAGAGAAAAGGCTTTCTAGCTCTGACACGTCAAATTCTGGGGCACTATGGCTCAAGGATGCAACACCATCAAATAAAGAGAATGATTCTAAAATGTAGATAGTAACACATTTATAAACTTCAAGTATGGCTGAATTGTGTGTTAGTTATTCTAAGAGAAAATTCAATTAGTAAGATGCAATACATTTGGGACTCTCCATGCCTTTGCAGCTCCTCCCATAAGCTTCCTTGTATTACTCTTGTTACCTTGCTCCAATGCAAAGGCTTTAAAGAAGATCTTCTGGGTGCTGTAGCAGATGTCCCCATCCCTGAAGGACGTAAAAAACCCCGCCCTCTTCCCGAAGGCAGACCTCTTGCATCAGCAGCTCCTTTGACACCTAAGGCTGGAGGTGGAGGGGGAGCACTGTCTGGAGGTCTTGGTGATGCAGGAGGTCCAGGAACACGAGCTCCTGATGGAGGCGGTCCACGGCCTGGAGGAGGCGGGGTTGGAGGGGCTCCACGGCCTGGAGGAGGCGGTGGTGGAGGGGGAGGAGCCTGACTCACAAGTGGAGGTAGTGGTTGACCACGCATAGGAGGTGGAGGTGGTGGTGGTGGTGGAGGAGGAGCCTGACTGACAAGTGGAGGAAGTGGTGGACCACGCATAGGAGGTGGAGCTGGGGGTGGGGGTGGGGGCGGTGGTGGTGGTGGGGGTGGTTGAGCTCCATGTGCAGGCTGCGAAGGTGGTGGAGCTCCTTGTGCAGGCTTCGAGGGTGGAGGAGGAGGTGGAGGTATAACTCCATGAGTGGGCATTGGTTGAGCCAAAGGAGTGCTACACGTGCGTGCAAGAGAAAGAGATGGAGGTGGAGGTGGAGGTGGAGGTGGAGGTGGATTGGGAATTCCAAGTCTGACATGATTTGTAGTAGAGGCACCTGAAGGGAGATGAGGGCGTGGAGAATAAGTTGTAGTGAAAACAGCTGGAGTATTCCCAGACTTCCAAGGGGGTGGAGGAGGTGGAGGCAAACCCATCCCAATATTCTGCCTATTAAACAGCTGGGGAAGAGGAGGAGGGGGTGGTGGAGATGAATGTTGAGGAATCATCTGAATATTCTGCCTGCTAAATGATGTGGAAGGCGGAGGCGGACAGGAAACTGCATCAGCAATCTGTGAATGGAGTGGTGGTGCTTCACCACCTGAACTGGCCTGGAAATCATACAACGAAGATTTGTTGGAATATGGCAGAGGTGGAGGTGGAGGACCACGGAGGGCAATTTGTAACGGGTCAAGAGAAGGTGGAGCTTCAGTTGGAGAAGGAAAATCATTTGAAATTTTATCTCCAGGGCCAGTGGCAACAGAAGAAATCTTTACATGGCAACCAGCACTAGAGTCCTCCGGTGAAGCACAAAATGTAAGAGCCGGTGGTGCACTATTATATCTTGATGGCGGATGTGCTACGTGCATGGAATTGCTAAAAGGGCCTCTATTAGGGGCAACCCACCGAGGAACAGTATGTGGCTTTGTTTGTTTTCCATGAGCTCCTTCTTGTTCATTATGTTTAGTCTTTTGTTTGGATATAATTGAATCTGCAGCAGGTTTTGCGTTTGATGTAGGCTGCCTCCTTGGTGAAGGTAACATTAATTGCTCAAGTTTTTGTCTACCAGCATCAGCCCTCAACTCTACTGGTGGATCCTTGGATTCCAACTTCTTTGTAGCACTATTTTCTCTCTCCCCTTCATCTTCCATCTTTTCAAGTTCCCCGTCGACATCTCCAATCACTTGTGTTGTTTGTTTCCTGATCAGCGTATCAGTAGCAGAAACCACAGAATCTGCCTTGATTTCGCCATCATCCACGGTAATGTCTTTCACTGCTAAAAAATCAGAATCCACCTTCTCATCTACCTTGTACTTGACATCATCCACAGCAATGTCCTTCACTGCATCAACACTAGAATCGAGCTTCCCCTCCTGTTTGTGATTCCCGTCATCAGAAGCGCAGTCTTCAAATGAGTGAAGATCTGAATCCTCCTTCCAGACTTCTTTACCGTCTACATCAACTGGCATGTTGTCATGGACTATATGAGAGGCACCATACCCCTTTGCTTCATGCCCGTCTACTACATTGCTGAAAATTTCTTCCACCTCAAAAAATTCCTCAGGTGAAGCACTTTCTGTCTCGTTTCCATCTTCATTTGCCTCGACTGTGGTGACATTAGGCACAACAGCATCAGCATCCACAAAAAGTACCTGATACAGACATGAGTATGCATTCAACTCCTACAGCTTCAGAAAAGAGCATCAACAAAAGAATTACCAAGACCTACCTCTGCTATAAAGTCCTTTGGAAATCGGTCCTTGGAGTCCCAGAGAAAGTCAATCTCATCACGGACGAGCATCAAAGTATTGGCCTGCACAAATGCTGTGTGAAACATCACTCTGAACATCATCTCCTCATGCACCAAATCTTCATCTAAATGGATGCACTCAAGAACAACATCCCCTTGAACCCGGCACCGTATATCTATTTTCACTAGCATACACTCTTCCTGCAATTGATGAAATTCATAAGAAGCACCTTAGAGTGGAAGTGATTCAAGGATCATTTTCAATAGCATGAGCAGAGGCATTACCTGCTGGTAGAGGCGAACATGTTTTTTAGTCTTTGATGTTGAAAACAGAAGCTTGGAAGTTCTATTGGCTGGTTTTGAAGGATCCTGGCCATAAACACGTACAACTGGCCGGCAACCTTTACCCCCTTCAAACAGTGGAAGGGATCTTAGCGTCAGACAATCCAACTGTAAAGGAGTATCTGATGGGGGCCAATCAGAACCAAAATTTCTTCTAGAAATGTACTGAAGATATCTAAGTTGGGAAGGCTGTGGATTTAAAGGAGACAAAAGATGGAGAAGTTCCCTCGGAGCTTGCTTGTAGACCATTTCAAGAGTCTTGTGCTCCCCAGTATATTGTTTCCGGTAGAGCAAAAGACCTGCAAGCATGAAAGCAAGTACAGGCCAACCTCCTCTTTCACAATGCATTAACAGCACATTCTGCTGCCCTTCCAAGGACAGCCAGCTTTCACTTGATCGAAGGAAGTGGTGGATCATCTCCAGAGGCAGCATAGGACAGCCCTCATATTGGCGAGGGTAATCCATAACTGTCATGTCATATTGTGTCAGTATGTCTGAAATTTGGCTACGCCTCTCCCCTTCTCTAAAGTTAAAAACCATGAAGGACGCATCAGGAAAGTGGTCTTGTAGCTGTGCTACAATGCCACCCAAGTAAACCTTGTACTCATCTTCTTCCAACACTTCCGTGGAGAAGCAGCAGTCAAAAACTGCAATTGACAGCGCAATAAGTCTGCTTAGGCACTCAAAACAGAGAATTGCAGCAAAATACTTGGTATAACTCAACATCATTGCTGAATTGCATATTAAACAAAATTCCTCATAAAAATAAAAGAATATTCAGTGCATTGCCAGTAATAAATAATAGACTTGGAATGCTTCACAGCTGCATTATAAGAAACCTAATCATCGAGCTTCGATTGTTCAAAACTAGCAATGAAACAGAGATTTGGAAGATAGATTAGATTAGAACAGACAAGAGAGAGGTACCGTAGACTCTCTCGGAGATCTCAAGAAGCCGATCCGGCGGCTTCCGGTAAAAGAAACGTCTGAACAGCGCCATCTGACGGCGCTGTTTCTCCGGCGATCGGACCCAAACCGTTGGTTTACAAAAGCACCAGAGAGATCGGAATTGAGCAACTCAAAATCATAGCAGATCCCGATATTCTCCCACTCAATTAAGTGCATGAAAAAACAGCAAAAATGTACAAAGTTTCTAGAGAGACACTCGGTTACGGAGTAGAATCAAAAGCAACCACAATGAGCATAGCAAATTCACGCAGCTTTAGCTATAGCTATTATTAATAATTATTAAAAGGTTCATCACAATTTGCTCTTGCTGTTATAATTACTTAATATAATAATAATAATAATAATAATAACACTACTAATCAAAACTTTCGGAGAGATGAAGTTTGTCTTTGTGTGTGTGGCAAGTGACAGTTGAGAGAAGAGGAATTATTTTGGGTTGCAATGTTGATGAGAGTGTTTTACTTTTTCTTTTTTTTGGAAGAAAATCACATGGAGGGAGGGAGGGATAAAAGGAGGAGAGTGGTTTCTCGCCTCTTCTTCCCTTTGCCTGCCTAAAACTTACTGCAAAACACAATTTGGGTAAAACTCTTTCCTTCCGTCCATGGATCACTCCTTGTATACTGTATGTGACTGGGAATGTAATCCATCATGTGTTTTGACACGTGGAAGTTGTTACTCCATTATTATATTATAAAAACACAACACCCACGTAAGAGAGACAAGACATCTGTGCGTTGAGAGAGACATAAATCTTGGTCCTGTACAGACCTGGACAAGTGGGTACGTGCAGCGGAGATTCAGCGTCGCACGAGACATGTTTTTCCGTTCTTTCCTTCTTTTTTTTTTTTATTCGTGACTTCAATTCTTCAATACAGTTCGGTTACATGCTACAAATCATATTTTATGAAAATTTAAATTATTCTTTTATTTAAATTTAATGTTTAAATATTTTTAAATCGTTTTATATATTTAAATTATTTTTTTAAATCGTTTTAAATAGTAAGAGAGACAAGACATATATTTTTATTTAAATTAAAAAAAAAAAAAACCTTATTTACCCTGAACGTAACTTTCATTTTGTCAACTAACAAAAGAAGAGGTTAAACTAAGCAAGCCAAAAGGGTCAACACATTGGTTTCCTTGGCAAAAAGCCTATACTAACCTCCTTCTCTCTTGAGACAGTGACTCTAAACTATATACCTAACCTGTTGCGTCGTTAACCTTCTTTTTTGGGCCCTCCCGCTGCCCACAGGCATGTGATCCATTAAAGATCGGAATCTTCCTTGTTTTAACGACACGTTTTTGGTAACAAAAAAAGCTATCGAAAGATCTTTGTTTTCATAATAATAATAATAATAGAAATACATCAAAATTACAACTATTTTTTATTTAAAAAAATCAAAATCATAATTTACAAGAATCATCTTAATATTTGATATTTATGATAATGTAATTGTAAGGTATTAATTTTATTTCTTTCAAATTTAAAACTTCGATTAAAAAAAAAGTTGTATTATCAACTCAAAAAAGTTCTTATGATATATTTATAATAAAAATTAAATTTATAACACTAATTATATGATAATGTAAAAATAATAATTTTAATATCTTACATCCATATAAAATGTGCTTGTATATAGAAGAAAAGGTTATATTGTTCGAGTATTTTTTTTATTTGAGAAACTTGTAAAGAAAATTTGTGATAAATCTTTAAAATATGTTTTCTAAACTCACTATAAATTTGAAAAACTGGAAAACTAATTCAAAGATTTTACGAGGAAGCTCCATTTTTCTTCTTTTTTTTTTACTCTATTTTTTTTAAATGGAGTAATAATCTATTTCACAATATCTTTATAAATTATCTAAAATTAATCCAACAACATTGGCAAGATTGGAAGATTCTTTGCATCTATTTAATATTGATTTTGTACCAATTTATCTTCTTTAATTTTTTTTAACTAATGTCAACCCTTTATTTTTTAAATTATTTTTTTTAGCTTACTCTTAAATCATCAAGTCATACCCCCACCATATCATAACCCATGATATAAATAAAAGTAAAAATAATTAAGAACTAAACTCCGAGCAAATATAAATAACAGCTTCACAAACCAAAACGAAATGCATGGTTCTCTACTTGGCTTTAACATTTAGAAAGTAAGAGGATTATAAAATAAATTAATCTATGTTAGAACATAAGAAAGTAATAAGAAATACAAGGAAAAATATAAATAAATGCAAGGAAAAGAGAAGTGATAAATAAATGATAAATTGCAAAAAAATATATACACACACACATATATAGGGTTGATCATTATTTACTGTAACTTGATGATCTTTTCATATTATTATAGAAGTTAAGTTTCACGTAAAATTCTAATTTTAATTATATATAAACTATTTATAATAAATCACAACCTTACATCATAAATTCTAATATAATTTAAGTTTTTATTTACGTTCATCTTCTTCATGATAATTATAAGAATCCTAACTAAACTATAATACTTAATAATTTAATTTGTTGATGACTCTTGTTTTGCATAAAAATGTATCTTTTAATCAATCACACAAGTTTTTTTTTATCTTTTAAGATGATTCAATTATGATTTTCAGCTCTCTTGATCAATCATGACTTATAATTTCTTTGGTTGATTTTTTTTTCTAATCTTCCCTAATTAATTTGAGCTCTTTCTAGACCTAATCAATTTTAATTTTATTGATCAGTTTTAGCCTTTTTTTTTCTTTTTGGTTATGAAGAACTACTACTCTTATTTAATTAATATGTGGATATTTATTTTTAGTATAAACAATATTGCCCCCTCATTTTCCTTTATTTAATAACAAATAAAGGAATATCCCTTAACATGTTAATGTTGAAATCGGTTGAATAAATCAATCAAAAAATGTTAGCCATGTCCTTTTATCTGACATTTTAGCTAATTTAATTATTTTAAATAAATTTGTAACAACCCAACATTTCATAACATTAGATATGAATTAATAAAATCATGTATATGTGAAAATTAGAAAATTATTTATACATAAACTCTTCCAACCATCACATAACTATTTTTTAACCTTATAAGATTTCATCCCAAATCAGCAAATAACACATGTAAAATTATATTTTGTAAACATGTTAATCACACAAGATGTTTTTCATTAAAATAAGAAAATTATCCCATTTAATAAAATTTTGGTAGAGTCTCCTATGTATGAGAGCTCTATCCAAATTTTCAACCCATATTAATATATGTATACACATCAACAATAACCATAGCCACAATTGGTTTCCACAGCCAATGCACAGGCAACCTCAGGCTTATCACTCAATGATCTTCTTTAACCACAATTTATCACAATATAATATTGCATGAGATTTACATAATTAATTTATTGTTACTTAAAAAAACTAAATTAATTATTAGACTATTCTTTTTAATTATTACAACTTCAAAATATGAATTCTTAATCAATGCATCAAATTTACAAAAATAATAATTATAAAATTATACCTAATAACAAAAACACTGCAATTTATACGGCAAGATCACTGTTGTGGTGGCAAATAAGAAAAACCTACAATACATAGTAGTACAATTAATAAATACAAGTAGATTGAATATACTTCACTCATGCATTCTATATCAAAACTTAAATGGAACCATGGTTACCATGATTTCAATACTTTCAAACTATTTAATTCCAACTATATTTCCATCATTTCATCCCTTTTATTCCACAATATGAGTCTCTGCCATTACGGTCGATTATGAGCTTATTTAGTTAATCCTCGACATCACGATCAATTATACATTAAATCATTGAGTCTATGTTGTAACAATCAACTTAAAATTTATCCATTAAGTTTATGTCATTATGATCGACTTTAAAATTTATCCAATAAGTCTTTGTCATTACAACTGACTTTAATTTCTAATTCCACAAGCCTTTAACATTACTGCCAACTTGAAATTTATTCAATAAATCTCCGGCATTATAGTTGAACCAAACTACTAGCGTGCTTGACATCTTTTTATATAACTAATACAATTTTTGGTTATTCCTAACCAATAAAAGTCGTGATTCATGATTAGACATCTTATCTTAATTTAAAATTTATAGCATTCATAAAGTCTCTTATAAACATTTATCATGACCAATAATGTTTTCTTTGGTTATAAACATATAAGCAAGAGTTTAGTTTTATCTTTTTATATAATACATTTGCTAAGAGAACATAACTGGCTACTTTCAATATGAAAGATCTTGAAACTTTTTATGTAGAGTCTTGCAAATAAGCTTTGATTTCTTATTTCTAATCTTTTTATGGATCAAGAACATTTGTTTTATTGAGACCCTCCACATGTACTTAGCAGAAAATTTTAGCAACAATTTTGTTATAACTATCTTAGACATTTTCAACCATAGAATTTGTACTAGTTTAGTCTTTATTATGTCATTATTGCATATCAACAATAACTTATTGAATGAAAATCCTCACAAGGATGATGCTATAATTATTGAAGGTTATTTTATATTTTGATTCATGTTAAGATAAGTTATTAGCTATTATATTGTTTTGTCTCATTAAAAAAAAAGAAAACATAAAAACTTTTGATAAGGTTTTTGATCACTACATGGTATGGAGTTTGTGTAGGATATTTACATGTATATTAGCTACCTAACTGGTTTATAATAACTAAATAATCTCATGTTACTTTGATTAATTGTGCTCTTAACTCCAAGAATATTTCTAGACCTTTGATTAATACCTCATTCAACTTCATTATTAGTATAGGGTAAATCAAGCCAAAATAATAAGGTCACCTTATGGCATGCTAAGAAATTATCATCCTTGTACCAACCTTATTCTTAGTTTTGAACATATATGACATGGAGTAAGTTTATTCATAACAATGTTCATGTCTTGTTCTAGTTCATGATCGATATTAAGGTAAAGGTGATTAGCTAATAAATCAATCAAAGATTGGCATTTAACTATTTTTAATGGTATGTAATGTAAATTGAACTTAGATAATGATAAAATCTACTTACGAGTGTGACTTTGTATGGAAGGTTTACCTAACATGTACTTTATAAAGTTTGTTTTGCAAATTATATACACACCAACCTAAGCTTTACATTGGTAAAGTATATAGACAAACAATCTTTATATGTATATATATATATATATATATATATATGTATAGAAGTATAGCATTTTTCTATACATGTAAGAATGTAATTCAAATAATAAACAACCAGTTCATATCTAACTTTATTTTTCTATACTAATATCAACCAATAATTATTATACAATATAAATATATAATCTTAAAGACTTTCCTAGTTTTGGAGGGGTTAATACTGAAAGTTTAACTAGATAAGTTTTTGTTTTTACAAGTAGTTTATTGCATATTAGTTTGTTGAAACTTGTTTGTGCTTTTTTCATTAAAGAGCTTCGTAAATTGCATTATATTTCCTGCAATGTTCGATATAAATCCCTCAAGGAAATTGATTTTATTAATAAAACATTGTAACCTTTCTTGTTTTATAAAGTTTGTGCTTCCATGATAACTTTTACTTTGTTTTTTTTCATTTTTATTCCATATTGATACACCACAAATCCTAAGAAGTTCCTTTTCTGTAAACCAAATACATATTTTAGTGAATTTATCTTGATATTCTATACTATCATACATTCAAAGGTAGAACATAACTCTCCCAGTTGATTGACTTTAGATTTTGGTTTAACCATAATATCATTGATGTAAACATGTGTTGTGATTTATAAGAAGAAAAATCAAAGTTATGGTCTTTTAGTACATAACACCAACATTCTTATGTACACTAACATCTTTAAATCAAATAACATCACCAATCACTTATATTTTCAATGAGCCATGATATTTGAAATAAATCTTTAACACATTGTCTTTTACATTAAAAATCTGATTATATTCTAAATGATCATCTATAAAACTGAAGATTTCGTTGCTAGTTATCAATTATTAAGTCAATTAATATTTTTAAAACCGAATTCATCATTGAGTTGTAATTTTAAGATTTATAAAATATATGCTTATTCTCAATTTGCCATTCTTTTTCTCTTTTCTTTTTTAATATTAACATAATGGTGAATATCCATTAAACATATCTTATTGGTCTAATAAATCCATTCTTCATAAAGATTTTTTGTATGGTTTAAACCTAAGCCTAATTAGTAATGGATACTTAACCAAATTTCTATTTAAAACAGGTATTTCATCATAATCCCAAGCTTAGCTAATTTTACAAGTAACTATATCAAGACTATTTGATGATCATTAGGTAAATTCACACATAAAGATTGAATTAGGGTTATCTTCGGTTTACATGTTAACTTCAAGTTCGAGTCCAATTCATAATTGACCAATCTTGATATAATCTTGATATAGTTTTATTGAATAAATTCACACATAAATTTTATTCTAGTAAATTAAATCAATTCAGTTGCTCTATTAAATAGGTATGATAAATACAAAACCAAACAAAAAGAAAAACAACAACCTCATCCAAGCCTTAAGCTACTTGTTAAATGGAGAAATACAATCATCTTTTATCTCAAAATCCAAACCTTAATTATTATTTTTCCATTAAAAATCCTTCAAAAACTTGACCAAAGCACAAGATGTCTCAAGTTCATACATTATTAAAAAAAAAAAAAAAAACATTTTGCTTTAATAGATATTGGAACCATACATCGCGTTCATTTACCATATGAACTTAAACTTAATTTTCATAATATATGAAAATTAAATCTCCATATCATTCTTAATTAGTGAAATAATTGGATAACAATTAACCATTGACTTCGATTAAGTCACTTTTAATAACACTTTATAAACACAAAGTGTTATTGCACAAAACAAACCCAAAACAAAATGATAGGCTTAGGCATTTAATCTGTAACTTGTCCATCTGAACGATATCCTGGCTCCCTGCTATTGCCTAAAAGAAATTACACTTGCTCATGTTATGATCTAATTGTCAAATATTAAAAAGTGAAACATATGCTGCAAACCTGAAAACTCTGCGCATTTACATAAATTAATCTCGGGATCACTAATCATTACACTTTTAAGGATAGGTCAAATCATAATAAAAGGAAAGGAAAAAGTAAAGGGCTGACAAAACAGACTAAAGATGAAATAAAATAAAGAAAGGTGATAATTTCAGATTCAAAAGGAATAGGGGAAAAAGAAGAGCGCAAACCATCATTATGTACCTCTCTTTAGTCCCCATTTCCTCCTCATTTTTGGATATACAGGAAAGCAATCAACATATAGCTTCCAGATTTCCATTCCTCGCCATTCTTATGCGGGACTTTCTATTCAGCTGATGGTTCAATGGTGTCATTGTTGGGTACAGCGGTTCAGTTTAAACTTGTCTCCTTGAGGGTGGGATTCCTGATAAGTGGCCTCTTGTGCAAGGTTTCTCAAGTTTTGCTTGGAGAGAAACCTATCCATCGTATAAAAAGGACTTCGGAAGCCGGGCATACATAATAATGATCACTTTCCATGCTTCTTACCTATAAACTAGTAGAAACATTTAGTTAAATTGGGTATTATGGAACTTCATGAAGATCCATGTGCGGTGGCAACGGGCAACTACTATCACAATTGATAAAATTAATGAGTAATGCTAGCCCCACTATACCAGAGTTCAAGTTTCTTCTATATTGCACTACCAATCTATGAGAAGTAGAATTTCATAGATGCCAGCATCAGTTATGACCGTCATAATGGGAATTGATAGTCAATGATTACGTAGCCACCTCTTGTCCCCGATCAATTATCTAGATTCAATTTACTTTCATTATTTAGGTATAACTCAACACCTTACATCAATTAATCATATTTTTAGGGTGAAACAACAGGGTTGAGAAAGGAATGAAACTAGGGTCTTACATGATTCAATGCAATGAACAAGACCAAGTTGGTATGATTGATGATGATCTAAAAACCTTACAAAATATTATAAAAAGTGAGGGGACTAGTGTTATCATCTTCATACCTCTATGAAACCATGATTTTCGAACTGCCTGGCGAATGTGGCGCTCGTGTCTTTCTAAGAGTTCATCCACTCTGTGTGATTGAGATAACAGGGGTCCAGAAAAGTCGACCTTGTCCATTTGATCTTGAAAAACCTGTTCAAGTTAAACTTTAAGTTAGAAAATCAATAGAGAGTTAACGGTTAAACATTTGCACCTCTCTAATGTTTTTTTTTTTTTTTTCCTTTAAATTCACAAACATAACAATGACATAGAAAAGGATTAAAGGTAATTTCATAACTCAAATTCTGTGCAGTTCAAACACTCTACAAGTGACTGGAACTATGGTCAAAGAGTTAATCATCCCAATGTGATATTGGTGTCAAAGTTTGACTCTTGGATTAACCATGACAATGTAGAAATCTTATTTAGTAAGCCTGATCTTTGCTTTTTCTTTCAATGTATAGAGATCAATTAAAATAAAAAAAAACTAAAGTTGAATAAATACAAATTTTGAGGTTTCAAGATTCTCTCAACAGAAAAGGAGATGGAAATCATGAAAAATCATTGCCCCTGTTGTTGTCTTTGCTAGAGCACGCCACCACTTAAACCCAAATAGCAGTTCCCCACTGCAACAGCCAGCAATCATGTGACTTGAACCATGTGACTTGAACCCTGCTGGTGACTGTGCTCATCACCGCCTCCCAGTTATCCCCAACTTGAAATTTCATTCAATTTTAAAATATGACAAGTTACATGCATTATCAGGCAAAAAAAGAAGAAATTTATCTCGTTTCATCTTCAACAAAAAATGTAAATGAAGTCAGATGCGGGTTTAATATTTACACACATACCAAATTACTTCTCTTGGATTCCATTCCTTCTCTTTGATAAAGTGCCAATGATAGTTCTTGAGAATGGTACTCCTCAGAAGCATCAAAAGAATCTGGACGTTCAAACTGACTCCATTGTTTCTGCAATGCAAACTTAGAAATCTCATATGAATTATGGCCTCTAGAATTGGTACGGACTCCATATATGAGATCCCCATTATTATGCTGTTTTGAGTCAGAATTATTTTTCTCTTGCAATGCAGAGGAGGGTTCTGATCCATTATTAGAATGACCTCTTGAAATAGACCTACTGTGGGACCTTATGGATGCATCGCCATTTCGTCTTTTTGCCCAAGCAAAACCACTTGAACTAGAAACTTGTAATGGGCCAGAAAAGGGAATGTCTCCTTGGGATGCATTCTTTATATGGGAAATCTCTTCCAATTTATCAAGCGATGGCTTCCGTGCTTCTCCACCGGACTTGCCATCTCCTACCTTTGGAATACGCATATTACTGGTATTGATTTGACTGCATTGTATTCTAGCTGCTAGATCCTGGAGACAGAAAGGAACTTGTCACTATCAATGTGAATCAGCTTCCACAAACAACTGCATGTGTGTGTGCGCATGCGCGTGTGCAAGAGAGACCTCTGCTGGTGCCAATTTACAGATTCCATATGGTTTTCTTGTACACTTTCTTGTTTCAGTGCCACGACCTCTCCCACTGATCTTTTTCCTGAAATTTCAGAGCCAATATAATTGGATGTCAGTATAAGTTATAACCTACAATCCTGGAGATTTCAAGAGTTTTAAATTATAAGCCTCTAGTCAATAGAGTTCCTAGACATAAATTTCCAAGAGCTGTCTACATGCATTTTGTAAATTGACAGGTATTTGAATGTCCAACGCTAGCAATTATAGACTTTTCCTAAGGAATACGATTTTAATGAGTGGCATCTGTTTCATTTTCTTGGTAATACCAGTGGTCACATGGCTGACAAATGCTGTTTAATGCAACTTTGAGGCATAATGGACTAATTTTAATCGTCATTCGACTCCAAGGCCATAAGTTGCTTGAATCCTAAATCTCACATCTAGAAAAATCCAGCTAATTATGTGTCACAGTTGTTACCACAGATATGGAATTGACTTCATTGCTTTGAAAAAGTAATGCTGCCAAAACTAAGGTTTAATTCAGTGGAGACATAAATCTTTTAAGAGAAAATTGGACAAGAAAAATTAGAATCCTCACCTCCCTGCCTCCTCGCGGTTTTTTGCGTCAATCTCTTTGCTAGGTGGGTATTTTGGCAAGCTTGATGGATCACGTGCATAAGGTTTTGTGCTGAAATACTGAAAAATGGTAGGTAAGAAGCTTGTACTTAAAGAACCCTACTGAGGCAAACCAAAGGCACCAAGTCACACAATTTCCATAAAGAAACACCACTGCTATTTGCATCTGATTTACTACAATAAAAGAAGGAAAAGTTGAAAACTAAAATGGAAGTACATGGACGTTAGACAAGAAATCTCTGTTTTTTTTCTTTTTCTTTTTTTTGGTGAGAATGGAAAAAATGGCTGAAATGAGATCCACCAGTGTAAGATGATTCAAATAGAACTTCATGAAGTATACCAATTTCCATGACTATATGAATTAAGGTCATCTATTTCAATTAGCATATCAAATGCAATGGGAGGTAATAATCACCTCAGATGCAAGAGCAGAAAAAGCAGTCCCACGGTTGTAAGGCTCTACAGAGAGAAGAGTTTCGATCAGGTTCACAGCAGTTGTTGGCAAATCTTTAAAGGTCTCACGAAGACAACTGTCATAAGGTTGTTGTGGTTTGAATAAAGTTGCATGAGGAAGTTTAGACTTTTTCCAGTATTCATCAGGCGGGGATCCACAGAGCTTGAAAATTTTGTGTAATTGTTCAACCTGGAGGGAAAAGAAGAGCATTCATGCAAAATCTCGAAGAAAAAAGCAGATCAACAGAAATTACAACAGCTAAATTTTGTTAAATCTAATGCTTTAGTAGTCTGCAACAAGAACAAAAAATGGGAAACAGCTATATCTGATCATCCCAACTTGGCATGTTAGTGATTTGCCACACTCTACTGTTAAATGAAGCACCAACTCACATAATCAAATGGAAGTCTGTGCAGATTGCCAAGTTTTATTTCCATATTCTAGATATTGCTTCGAGGTGGATGGTTGTAACTTCTTGATTTATTTTTACCTCCTTAAATTTCACTCTTAGATAAAAGAACAGCTGCACTCCACATCGGCTGGAACCAGTAACAGCTATAACGTAATAGATACAAAATGGTTCTCCTCACTGCTATATCACGTAGCAGTGAGGACAAAAGAAAAGCATATCTAGCATCATAATAGAGTAATCTTTAAGGAATTTTACTTGTGCAATCCATTAATGAATCGAAGAATTGTACAAGATACGAATAAACTTAGCTTCTATTAATTCTAACCTAAGAAAGATATGGGAATAGAAGTACTTACGGAAAATATTTATAAATCTTTAGCATCTTGGTTTTTAATGTATTACACCGATCGTACAAAAAAAGACTAGATGAATAATAATGCACAACCATGTACGTGCTTACCTCTGTTCTCCCTTGAAGGATAGGCTTTCCAAGAAGAAGTTCTGCAAATACACAGCCTACACTCCAGAGATCCACAGATGCTCCATAATCGGTAGAACCCAACAAAAGTTCGGGAGGACGGTACCACAGAGTCACTACACGACTGGTTAAAGGTTGTCTGTGCCCGAAAGTACAGAAGTTTGCCAAACCAAAATCTCCTACCTTGAGTATTCCTTCATTGTTTACGAGAAGATTTGATCCTTTGATGTCCCGATGCATTACACCCTTTGAGTGACAGTGATCAAGTCCTGATAATAATTGCCTCATGTAGCACTTAATCTGCAAAAGAAGAGTAATTTATTCAATTCAGAGGACAGAAATAAACCGCAATCAACGGGCACCTTAGCATGCTTTGTTTTGTAAAGTAAACTGTTCATATGATGCTACAGATTAAGAGAATCTTTTTTATTTATTTATTTATTTAATTATTTCCAAGTGGTCTTGGGAAAAAAACACAAATTCTAGAAAGGCAGAGTTAAAACCTGTGACTCACTGAACCTGACATCAGGGCATGACAGGAGTCCAGTGATATCATGCTCCATGTACTCAAAGACAAGGTATAAGCTACATGACAATCGCGAAGTGATTAACCCGTCCAATTTCATGATATTGGGGTGGTCGAGTCTACGAAGAATCAATATCTCTCTTGCCATAAATCGGACACTCTCAGGCTCAAAATTGTCGAACCGAACCTTCTTCAGAGCAACGATCCTCCCAGTTTCAGTCTCACGTGCCCGGAACACACTGCTATATGTACCCTGTCCTATCTACCAAAGCAATTGGGCATAAGTATAAGTTGACTATCCAGGGGAACTAGCTATGCATGCATTTATAAACTAAAATGAAATAGCAGAGCCTTGCCCAGTTTCAGATGAGTAAGACAGTATTTTCTAAAAGCATATAATTAACAACCTTGTCCAATTTCTCAAAACCATCAGCATTCAGAGGGACCCAACCGTGAATGGCTTCGCCAGCGACGGCACTTAGCCAGGCCGGCCAACCTGCGGCCACCTGCTCACCCTCAATGTACTTGTGCAAATTCCTCAATCTAAAGCTCAACGACTCGCCATTTGAACTTGGAGCTCTTCCTGACTCACCCAACTCGCTCGCTCCGCAACTTACCACCATCTCATGATGGTGACGGCGATCCCCATTCTTCTTGAAACTTGGGTGCTGGTCCATGCCAACCCTAATCCGACTCGTGTTGAACGCTCCGGAATGGTCCAACGCTGGTGTGACGGACACCGCCTGCTTCGAGCTCACGCAGCCCATTTTTGAATTGGAAGTCGGGTTCGGGTTGCAGGGAAGTCGGGTCAGGGAATTGGATAAAATACAAGAGCCAACAAGTCGGAGCTTCAAAAACGAAAATGGAGGTTCGGATGCCCAGATTTCTTCAAAAGAAAACAAATGGGTTGGTTTGCTATTTGTACTTTATACCAACCAGAAGAAGATGGAGAAGAAGAAAAGCTTTGGAATGTTTGTTAGTTTGTCGTTTTTTATAGATATATTGAAAATTAAGTGTTGATTATGTTTCTGATAGAATTTTTTTTTTAATTTAAAATATATCAAAGTATTTTTTTATTTCCTAAGTAAAATGTCAAAACTATTAAAATAATAATTTAATATTTTTTAAAGAAAATAATTTGAAAATTTAGTTAAACCGTAAAATTATTATTATTATTATGGATTAACAAAATTACTCTCAAAATTATAAATAAAATTAATCAAGCGCACGTAGATGAATAAGGGATAATTAATATTTACAAAAAAGTAGGTTTTATTTATTTATTTATTTTAATTTTGTCTCTGCAATTCTGCAGCAATCGCGGAAGACTCATCATGATGGATGGTGGATAGGATGCACAATTTATTATAATCACCGGGATCAACGGAGGCAAACCTAAAACAATTATGACGATCAATCCACTCTTCCTTTGGATTTTGATTTTATTGAATTTAGTTGATGGCGATGTCTAATTCCTATAACCACTTCGCCATTTATTATTGTAAATGATTTCACGTGACCGGTGGCGGAACTAGGAGGAGTCAACCAGGGCTCGAGTCTTGCAAAATATTTTAATTTTTTTATTTAATATTTAAATATAAAATAGTATAATATTTTTATTTTAAATAAATAAACTTTTTAATAATATATCTTGTTATATTACTCTTCTATCAAATACTACCCGCTCCACCCCTGCATGTAACATTTAATTTCTTCTAAAAGTAACACATTTAATCGGTCCATAAATAAAATTTACTTCATATTATAAATAAATATTTCATCCAAAGTATCCATAACAACCAACTTTTAATAGTGCAATAAAATATTAGTGAGTTTAATGGTTTATATATACACTCTAATCTTGAATATACAAAAAATAAAAATCACACTTTGAACTTATAACTAAAATTGCCACTAATTTTATTTATTTCAAATTTCAAATTTCAAATTTCAAATTTTAATTTTATTAAAAGAATTAGTTTATAAATAATTAATCTAAATTGTTAGTTACTTAGTTTAATTCATGAGTTTACAAATAAGCTATCTTATTACAATAAATATGTAAAAACAGTTTTTTACCTTATGTTTTTTACTTTTTCATTTTTAAAAGAGTTAAGAGTTTCGTGTTGCACTAAAGAGTTGTTTTTATATGGAATAAATAAACACTTTAAAAATAATATTTTTTTTTCACACCTTTAAGTTAATTAATATTTATTTTTCTTTGTCTCCAATCCAAATTATTCTAATACATAATTGGTTGAAAATAAAACTAAATATAATATGCCTAGTCTATTCAATAGAAAAAAAATTAGGGTGTGTGGGTTTAAGGTAGAGACAAGATGAGATGAATTTTTATTCTCTATTTTTGTTTGTTGTTTTAATTGTTGTCCTGTCTTGTGATATTTAACAAATAACATGTTTGAAACCCTCTGAATTTAATTTAATTAAAAGGTTATTATTCATTTCCATACTTGTAGGTTACACGTAGGATTGCTAAGAAAGTTGGGTGAGTTTATGGGTTCATGTAATTCTTTAATGCGGTTTTATGTGATGTTGTTAATAAAAAGAACAAAATCTTTAAGATATTATGGGAAGTGTCTAAATTTCATGTAGACAGTTTATGAGTGAATAAACTTGGCATATAGAATTACCAAGGAGATGAGTATTATTGTTTGTAACTTTAGGATACTTGTATATAATTATGGCAACATGTGATGATGTGAAGGGTTTGTCAAAAATAGAGATCAATGGATTGGTTTTCAACACTTTAGGATGGTCTTAAAATTTAGTTTGACTCTGTTGATAAACAAATAGGACTTTGAAGAAGAACAAAGTCACGATCTGGTTGGAAAAATAGTTGACGATGGGAATATCAAGGTTTCCTAAGCATCGCAGATTTGATGGACAAAATTATGTTTAAATATAGGCAAAACCAAGAGGCTTCGTGGAGGGTACAAGAAATTGTGATAATGGACAAACTTAGTGTAGGGGTACTACAAGTTTGGTCTAAATAGGATGTTAGGTTCTTCTGGTGGGAGAGGTTTGTAATATGGTTAGAATTGTCATGGATATGCTGATGAAAATAGTGTTGGAACGACATAGTGGGTAGTGGTAGCCCATTAGACAATGTTGAAATCGATAGCGTCGACATAATCAATAATAGAGGATGACAATAAGTCTAGATGATGGATAGTCAAAGGCCTGATGAAAAACACTACTAGCACGAATGATAATATACATAGGAAGTGGAAGTGGAAGATTTAGTAGCATTGTACATCCAATGATTTAGCAGGTCATGGGTTAATGTTCGACACAAGTTCTGACTGGAATAATGAATAGTCCAAGGCATGCATACACACCTATTCATGCATCACATGATTTGGTAAAATGGACAACTAGTTTTGTTGGGTGGTAAGCTAGGGGAGATGTAATAGTTAGGGCAATTATCGATAGTTTTTAGCGGTTGGCTGTTTTGGGCAAAACTAAGCAAATTTATTTCTACTATATATGGATAACTTTTGTTGTAATCTTCCATGTATGTACTCTTTATGTAGGTTGTATATAAGTGTGTGGCATGCAAGTTCTGTGAGAGGCAAAATCATTGTGCATAACATACAAAAACATACTTGTTTATTTATTTTGTTGAGACTAATAAAAGGTTGAGATTGTTCATGTAATTTAGTGTGTTAATGTAAACTCTAAATTAAATATTTTTTTAAATATAAAAATTTTAACCCGAAAATAAAATGGGTTAAATTAAGATTTAGAAAAATTCAAAAAAATATATATCAAGGTTTATAAAAGGTGATGTGACACTTGATAAGAAAGGAGGAAAATCAATTTGAAATTGTGGGGATAGAATGAAGTTATATACAAATGAGGGGTTAAAGTGTAAATAATAAAGAATTGCTTGATTTCTCATGTAAAGGAGAGTTTTGATAATAAAAAAATTAAGACTAAATTATGGTAAGATAAGAGGTTGTGGTACCCAAATAAATTGAACACGTGATTATGATTGTGGTTGTGAAATGTAGTATATTTGTGAATTTTTTATAATGCATATGTTTTTTATGAAATAGTTTTGACTATTTTAAATAAAAAGTAAGTTGGATTGATGATTTTTAGAAGGTTGAAATTAATGATATTATAACATATATAGAAGGGGAATGCTTGTTCGTATAATGAGAAGAAAAATAGAATGTTTAGTTGTTTGTGAAGTCCATATATGAGAACTGGATAGTTTCATCTTTGAAATTTTAGGGGAGATTAGGACATAAAAATGATAAAATTTAGAATAAGTTTTTTCATAGAAGTTATAGCCAGGGATGTTAACTTTTCAACGAGAGTGACCTTGCATAATTTGGAGTTATAAAACTCCGGATATGGGCAAAAAAATAAGAGGTGTCAGGTTGAAAATTGTGCTAGACAATTTTGTTGAATGGTGACATTGGGTTATTTGGGTGCTTAAAAGCTGAATTATTAAAGGTGTGTTTGGTATTGCAATTGTTGTTGTGGTTGTAGTTTGAAAAAAGATTATTTTATAAAAAAGTAGTTTTAGTTGAGGTTAATTTGGAAAAATATATGTTTGGTTAAAACTATGGTTGAAATTGAAGTTGACCAAAAAGTAGTTTAAAGTGTTTAGTTAAAAAAATGCTTTTCAAATTGAGGTTATATATATATATATATTGATGGTTTTTAATTTAAATATTGTAGAGTTAACTATTGCTATTACATCATGAAATATATAATAATTTATATTATTTCATTAAACTATCTACAATTCCATTACGTATGAAATACATCCGACAAGGACTACAGTTTTCACAAATTTCTTAAGAGCGCAACAACATCAGGTAAAATATAATCATGAACAAAATTGGGATTGCAATCAAATTCTACAAACGTAATCAAGCGATCCCTCTAATTTATATAGTGTTATTGAATAATGTTTAACACTAGTTTTTCGAATAAAACACAATTAAAAATAAAAATAATTTTTATTTTTATTTTGCCAAGTCAGACCCGGTTTAAAGCATTTTTAGCTTTGGACCGGACTCAGTCCTGCCGGAACAGTGGAGAATGTCTCCACTGTTCACGAGAACAGTGGAGGCATGCTCCACTTTTCACTGAATAGTTGAGCATGACTCCACTATTCAGTGATTCCTCCCACACAAGAAGTAGCAAAATGCTGCTTTTATAAAACCTTCGACACAGCTGCAAAATTGGTGGGTCCTACCAGTATAAAACACTTTTTTTTTCTTAACTAAATGGTAGTATGTGTGGCCGCGGGTGAACCTCACCCGCAGCCACACCACCAAACACTCATCAAGTTTCCCTTCCTTCAATATAAATGTAGTTTTTTTATTTTATATTTCAAAGAAGATAAATTTACAATCAAAGATGAATTTTTATAATTTTAATTACGATTAAAATGAGAGATGATATTTTTGAATTAATAATCTAAGTTGATTGGAATCAGTCAGGTTCCTTTTTTTAATCAAAATATAAGTATATTAATAGTTCAAAATTTTACAGTGCTGGAGAACTAGCAAGTTCGTATACAATGATTTACAAAAGTAAGAAACAGACTCCCTGAAAAAATTTTACTTCAAAGCCATAGCTAACAAGCTAAAATTAGCAGACAATGGTTATGTAAGAAACCATAAATTACAAGGTCCCAACCTAACATAAAGCAAAAGCCAAGACAAGTAGGTAAAAAGATGCCTTAGGCACCAACTGAAACATGAAACATAAAGAAGACACCCTGGGCACCATAAATTACAAAGAGTGACAAACATGAGTATCATGTAGCACAACAAAACTTTAAGAGAAACAACAACAACCAATATGATTAGCTCAAATGCAGAGACTATATGGACTGCAAACCGAAAAGAAGACAACATCCCACAAGAGAGAACATCCATAACAACCACCAAAGTAGAATCAGCCAGGTTCTACTTTGTTTAGAAGTTGTTTTGATATGAGTCTTAATTTGGTGGTGGTTGTAAGAAATAAATTTGAATGTGTATAGGTATACAAGTGAGTAGTAGAATTTTCTTTTTTGAAGTAAACTTAGAATAATATTATATGGTATGAGTATGAAATGAAAAATAACCGAGTAAACTTGTTGGTACAAGAGAGGCCACGAAAGCTGTGCAACAATAGAGAGGTAGCACTCGAGCTCCAACAACAGTTAGGTGTTATGCATTTTATCATTTTCCTTTACTCAATTTATTGTAATAATTTTTTTTAAAAAAAATATAATGATATATCATGTTTGTAATTGTGATTTAAGAAAGATGAATTTAGTTTCCTGATAATTGGACTAATGCCCGGTAAGAGGCAAAGAAATTAGTTTTCCGGTAATATAACTAATGCTCTGTAAAAGAAGAATGAATTAGTTTCTCGATAATGAAACTAATATCCAGACATGGGCAAAAGGTATTACCTTAAAAATTAGGCTTTGGAAATTTGATAACTAGCAGAAAGGGCTATTGCCGGAAATGAATGGGCCATATCAGGTTGATGATGATTAAGAAATTTTAATATGATAAATGAATTTCATTAATTAATAAAATGAAATTGTTGATAATGACAAGTTTGCAATTTAAATACGTTGTTATGTTTATTCTACTTGATATTATTTTTTTTATGTAGTAACACTATTTTTTATTGTACAAATTATTTACAGATATCTCACAACCATGAGCCAAATAATAGATATTTAGGGTGGCGTTTTGTTAATTTGGAATGATCATGTAATAGAAACCCTTTTGTACTATAATGGGTTATGTAACAATTAATAATCTCGTTGATTTAATTAGATCATTTATGTAAACTTGTAATATCTTATTAGTTTCCTTTATCATGTTAAAATTATTATTGCATGTGATTGTATTATGCTAATTTTACATGAACTCATTAATTGTGCAAGCCTTGTGTGTATGGAAATATACAATGAATATGATGAATGAAAAATTAAAAAATTAAGATATATTGATTCAGTGATGTGATAAGTCCTGGATAATTGGATAATGTTATCTTTAACTCAAATAGAAAATGGGAGGATTGGCTAATCTTCTCTTTCTTAATACTACTTACATATTTTTTTTTATTATTATTATCACATATAAAACAATAAATAGTTTCTTTATATGGAGTCCAGAATTTTAACATATTATTTTTAACATTTATTTTGTATAGTCATAAAAAAAAAGATAAATATGTCTCTTGTATAGAATATAAGTTTTTTTTTAAAAAAAAATTGGCATGTTAAATATTTTTTAAAGTAAGAAAAAATATATAGCATTTGATAATAAAACTTTTTCTATACATATGATAGCTTTTAAAATCTAGAGATATTTTGGTCGAATAAAATGTTTTGAAACAGTATTTCTAAATTTAAATTTAATAATGGATATATGAAGGATATATTTTGGTCATTTTATAATTTATGATAAGAAAGTTGAAAATAAAATATATAATTTATGAAAAGGGTAAAACAAATAAAAAGATGGAATTGATGCTATTTTTTAATGCATCAGTCCAAGAAATATACTGGGTTAGATTTGAGATACTGTTTGATATGATAATCCAATCTTGTTTTTAAATAATTTTATTTATTTTAGTTTAAAATTATCTTTTGTATTTTTAATATACTAATTTCGAAAATAAAATTTATAAAATAAAAATATTATTTTAATATATTTTTAAATAAAAAATACTTCAAAAAAACAATAACCATCGCAATTCACGCAAGCACTTGAACGGAAAACATTTCCCTTAGAGAACGAAAATTAAACTAGACAGGGACAATCTTCATACGTGCATGGAACGTCAATGGAATTTACACTGCTCAATCAATTTTCTCATTTTCTCGCTATTTGCACATTTCCTGCGCTAAGTTACAAAGCCATCGAAACAAACAAATTAAACTTTTTGAGATGGGTCCATTTTTTCCAAAAGCGTATAAGACTAAGTCAATATTAGCAAATTAACATTAATAATTAATAAATTGACATAATATTCATAATTAAAATTATTATTAATTAATAAAAAATTATGAGAGGTTTTGCTAAGTTTATATTGTTCATCCCCTCACAATATATTTTTCATGGGCTAGGGTAATAAATTAACAATTAATGTGCGCTGCCTTGCGTTTCCTGGATTTTTCAGTGTGTTTTGTGCTCTTTGTTTGCCACGTGGGCTCCGCACTTTTGTAGCTTGGTTGTAATTACACAGCTCTTTGGTCTTGAAGTTGCTCGTATCATGGGGTAGATAGAATGCAGTTGGAGTGGAGACAGATTGCTTGCAACCTCATCAACTTATTGTAGATAAGCACTGCTTTAATGCCGGTGCATTGTTGCTGGTTGGATTATTTATTTTTAATTAAAAAATATTAAAAGTGTAATTTTTTTAGTTTAAATTAATTAATTTCATGGTTTCAAATATAACCTTGATGATAAGTAAAAACATGACTTAATTTTTTTAAAAAACTTTAAGATGATAATTTTTAAAAAATATATTGAGACAATGGTAGATTGGATCGATTTTGTGATCTGGGTTATAAACTCTATTGGATTTAATAATTTTTTTTTATAATTTTTATTTAATTATATGATAAAAATAAATACTAAAAACTTGAGCATCAACCTAAAAATATACATTTACTTGAGATGGTGATAACCCTAGAGAAAACAAACAAAAATAAATCATTTAATTTATTTTCCAATCAATTCAATATTAAAGGATAAAATAACAAAATAAAAACAATTAAAAGACAAAAAAAACATATTCAATCGGTAACTAAACTCGTTAAACCTGTGAATTAGGTAACCTGGACTATCACACCAAACCTGCAAACCGGGTTATGGACTCCAACAAGATTATAATTTTCTTAAATTATTTTTTATTTAACTATATAATAAAAAATATAAATTATCGCAAAATCAAACATCAACTCAATATTGAGATTTTTTTTTAAGACCGTAATAACCTTAAAAAAAGCAAAACAAAACCAATTATAAAAATAAAGTCTCAATTAACATAATATCTAATAATAAAATTAAAAAAAAATTCATTAAAAAATAATAATAAAAAGTTAAACTCATCATGTAACATCCCCATATCCATGATAAAGCAAACATCCCCATATCCGTGATAAAGCAAAAATCTCATATGTTAATTGATAAACAAAGTAATTAAACACACACACACACACATGTATAGGGTGTTCATATTAAAATTTATTGAAATTTTCACTAAAATTTCGGCAGTCTCCTTTATATCAGGAGATCTTAAGTTATCGATATATAACCTGTTTACACTTCTAATATCCCGTATCTCCTAACTTAATTCAACCCAATCAACCTGGGTCTTAATCCCACAAAACATCATCATTCATGTCAATCACAATATTTATAATATACATTGAACAACAATTATCATTATGAATAGATAAAAGATATAAACATGTATCCATGGAAAATGATTATACAAACTACAGAATTAAATTCATCTCTATTCAAATTTAAACATCAATTATACAAATTAAGTTATATAAAAATTATAATATTACAAAATACAAGGGTATACTCCCTAGAACTTAGATTATAAATATTATTGAAACATGAATATCACAATAATATAGTAACACACATATCCATCAATTTAAAAAGACAAACATGTATTCATATTTTATTTACTTTTCCCTTCTAGTTTTCATTGGAAACCATTTCTCCTTCAACTACTAAAAACTGTTTCATTTTCCATTATCAACCTTCATTCAAGATATCATAAGATCAACCATGATTATTTCCGCTTAACACATTACCGATACCAATTTTATTGGTATCATCATCACTCTGTAGGAGCCGATGCAAGGTGATCCCCTTACTCAGGATCCTAATATACACTAAATGTATGTTAGTCAATACATGATGATTCCCTTACTCAAGATCCTAACATACAATAAATATATGCTAGTCTCGAATTATCTCGTTCAGAAATTTATATTAAAAAAATTTTAAATTTTTATTTTTATTTAATCATATCCATGAATTTCTTTACTTTTATTTCTCATGCAGTTTGTTTACAATTTAAACAACCTTTATTTTTCCCAGAATTTACAGTCCTATTTTTGGCTAAAGTTACTACCATCTTCATATAGGCTTTTGTGACCTAAAGTAGATTAAGTGTCTACATATTCAATAAGTAGGAAGGCCACACGATCCTTGTGAGAGGGAAGGTTTGTTTTCTATTTCTCTCTTTTCAATAAGGTATCGAATTACGGAGCACCTTGCAACAATTCTTTGAAGAGGCTCGTAAAAATTTGGGTGGAACTACAGAGTTCCTTACTTATTAGGCCTTCAATTAAGGTTACGTTGCGCAAAATAATAGTTTGCATCCCTTACCTGAAAAGGATGCAATAAGAATATATATATATATATATATATATATATATATATATTTGCACTTTAGAAATTAAAGTTTGAAATTTGTCAAAGAAATTAAGCTAGAAATTTAATGTGTACAAAATGGACTATATATCATTCATGGATTAAAACAATGTTTGGAGTTGTGTTTAGAATACTTTCTAAAACATGATTGCATTGGGAAAACATTAATTTAATTAATTTTGGATGATTTTCCATGGTATTTTTTATGATATTAAGAGTATAAAAAATCCATGTTTTTTCAAACGAAAATAATTTTTACCCACGTTCCCAAACATTAATCCATGATTTAAATCACTCATCCCAAAAAGATAAAAAAAAGAAAAAAAGGAGAGGGATAAGGGGAAGTAAATGTGCTGGTCTTTTTGAAAAATGCAGATGCAAAGAGCCTTCCACGATAATGATTCATCCCATCTTGGACCTACTACTCACACTCCCAGGGAAAAAAGCACACGAAGATGAAGGTAGCGTGTGAAATTACAAGGGTCCAATTCAATCAATTGCATTCAAACATTCGACTAGGTGACACAGTTTCAGTCAACAGATAGCATATCAAAGAAAGGTATATCGAGATGGTGTGCACACCTCATGGATGAAATTTTATGAGGCCAGATGCAAATAATAAATTGTTCAGCTTAGTTACAAAACGGAATTTTAAACCTTGGCAGCTACAAAGATTCGTTGCTAAATGGCAATTTGCAAGCAGCCACACGGTCTTTTGACTTGTGTTGGCCAAGCATTTCAGCAATAGTTCTGCAACGACACTGGTTTCCAGGCCTGATGACATCCCCATAAACAGCCATTTCGATTATGTCAAGCTCCTTATCTTCAAGTTGAAAAAGGTGTCATTTTGCATCCAAGAGTAAACCATTTGGAACAAAAAAGAAAAAGAAGAAGAAAAGAGACCATTAGAAAAGCACATTATGAAGACAATGCACAAAACATGATGACCACTAGCACGACTGTGAAGTGAGGAGAGATTGGGTGGGGGTACCAGGGCGACCTGAATGCTGAACAAGCTAGGAAAACCGGCCATAAGTTTAAAACATCCGAGCAGGATGATGTGTTAGGTCCAAAGCACATATACATACTCCTACTACAGGAACTTGAGCTTGATATCTATTGCAACTCCTGCTTAAACATCATTAATGTCCCACTATGATGCTTACTTTCAAGGAATATATTTTGCTTAGTCAAAGTTAATCAAGCATCCTGAAGTTATAAACTATTTAAAATCCTCTAGCATTTCAAATTATTCAGATACATATCCAGCACAAAAGGACTCCTGAAAACACATCATTCATTGAAAAAGTTCAAGTCTAATGTGCACTGAAAGTCAAATGGAATGCTGGATTGGGGAAGAAGGGAACACTTAGGATCATTCAATATGGTTGACAAATGATAAAATCTATAGAAAAGAAATAGAAAAAGAAGAAATGCTCACAAACTGAGACGTGGCATCACAGCCAACAAGGTTGCAATCACTTAAAAAATAATACATCACTAGCCATGTCCTGTAGCAAGAAATTTATGTAGGATTTAAGAGTGCCATTTTCCAATTCGAAACTGAAAGGGAGACAGGCTACTCATTAATGTCCCATGCGCTTTTTGCTTGCTTTCCTGTTCTTTTGTATTGAGGAACAAGTAATAATTATCTACATAGTGAAACATGAGCTGGCTAGTATTTAGTATCTGGTAAATTATGGCATGGATCTGGCATATCTAAGAGAAGGAAAAGTGTGCCTAGAGGACAGATGAAAGGAAGAGCATCTTTCCAAAACCTGTCCCCAGTTTTCATGTGCTTGCTTGACTCTTCTGTATCAATAAGAAAACCAGGACATCTAATGACTGAATAGATTTTCAGACTAAAATATGGTCCTTCAATTTCTAGAAAGTGGGGAACTGATACAAATGAGATAGGTGATACAGAAAACAACTTAACTATAGAGATCCCAACCCAACTTACGTTAGAAATCCCCAGCCAAATTAGGTAGATTGACAATTTATAAAGTTGCTAAAGCTGGCTATCCCAAGAAAATACTGATCTCCTTTGACCTCACAGAAATACAAACAGGGTCTAGGTAGTATCTACATCAAGCTGCTGATAATGAATCAAGAAAACAGGCCAGCTTCCCATTTACTAAGCTGCTCTAGAAACCAAACCAGCTTCACAATCACTGTTAAGCCCACCACCCTCAAAGAATAGATGGCCGTAGGCAATATACTTAAAACAGTTTCTATCAACTCAAATCACAAATTATAAATGATCATCAGAATCCTTTCAGTTTAGATGCAAAATTGAATGATAGTTGGGTAGCAACAGACCTTCCTTCATTGGTCTCAACTAAACTCTTTGAAATTCCATGATGAATTCCATAGCAAACAAAATAGGAAGGTAAAAGGCAAGCAAAGAAAAATCAGTGGACAGAATCGCAGAGAATGAAAAAGAAAATAGAAAAAGGCATACCAGTGAAATTGATTTCGCAAGAGTAACCTTTCAATTGAGTTTTGTCCAACTCTTGTTTGTTAGATTTAAACCTATTGACCCTTGTTTGAAGAATTTGACAATTATCTACAGTAGATTCACCACCTACAGAAACAAAACCCAACAAGCTCAACACAAAAACTTTAAACAATTCTCTCATTCCGGTTTCCGAGTAAACTGATACTGATTATGTAACAAACATACTTTAAAATAAATTCATGTTCTAAACGGAATATTAGTATTGCATCAGTCAGTCGCTATCCCTTCACCTTGAGTTGTTAACTTGCCCACCCAGTTCCTTCCTAACAAATTCTCATGCTATTTTAATCTCAATATTTTCTAAACATTAGTTAGAGAGGGGGAGAGAGAGAGAGAGATAGCGAAGCATAGAAGACCTTTAGAAAAGGGGAGGATATGATCGTATTCGTAACAGAGACAACCATGACAGTTGCAAAAGCGCTTGCAAACAATGTTTCCAGCAGCGTCCTTGCGCCATCTCTCTGGGTGTCGACCAGGCACTATTTCTGCGTTTTGCCAGCACATTTTTTTCACCAATTTATCAAAGAATCTAGGCCTCTGATCCTCTCCTCCACCGCCACCGTTACTATTGCCACCACTGTAACGCTGCGGCGAAGAAGAGGAGGAAGAAGAGCTCATTCTCTTTCTGCCCTTTCCTTTCGCCTATTGCCCCCCCATTCCCAGCGAATTTGTAATAAAATTCAAGCATTGGGGGGACTTTATTTAACAGAAATATTTACACAAAATAGTTTTTAATTTTTTTTCTAGTTAAATTAAATTAAATTAAATAAATAATTACAAATTGAGAGTTTTCATGATTTAAAAAAAAATGAATAAAAAAACATCAACAAGATATTTTTGACTCCTATCACCCGAAGAGATTAAATGTTAAAACAATAAATATCTTACTTTATATTTAGTGTTTGTGGGTGTGTCGTGTTTTATAGAGAGATATTGGAGAGAAAAATTATGTTTGGGGAGAGAAAAACGAGATTTATAAGAAAATTATACAAATTTACATTTATTATATATGAAGTTAAAAATATTTTTTTTATCTAATTTAATTTTTCTTGTTGGTAAACTTTAATTTTTCAAATCTTAGATAATACTGGAAAAAAATTATTTATGAAAATTGAAAATAAAAAAATCAAAATTGTTAACGAAAATCATTTATAAAAATTAAAAATAAAAAGATCAAAATTATTAATGAGGTGAGCATACAAGGATTTTTCTTTTAAATTGTTCATTTAGCGTCTCTTCAAAGATTTTGATCTATATAATCCTTTTGTTTTTCTTTTTAATCTTTTTATTTGAAACTCTTACATTTTAATTCAAAATTTTATTTTATTCACATTTTAGACATAAAGTTTAAAAGAGTAGAGAGAGAGTGATTGGTTAGTGAGATCCTATTAACAAAAAAAAAAAAACTGAATTTGATATCAATATGTTTTTTTTTGCTAGAGGAGTGTCATTGAGATATTTTTAAATTTTTATTTTGTTGGAAAAACTAGATTATAGTTGAGAGGTTTTTCCAGTTTAATTTTATATTTTTAAAACTAATTTAGTTGAGAAATTAATTTATTATGTTATTAAAAAAAAATAAATTGAGAAATAATTTTTCTAGATTCAAAAAACCCAACCCAATTCCTCCCATTTCGATGGCCACATGATACACGAGCAAATATTAGTCGTTTGTTACACTTGAGGTCTTGGCCCAGCGGTGGAAGGGTCTGCATCCTGGGTTCAAACCTCACCGTGCACGCCTGTCATCCTCGCGGTGCCTTACATATTCACTGGGTTTGCAGGATGTTCAGTGAGCCGTGGGATTAATCGTGGTGCGCGCAAGCTAGCCCGGACACCCACGTAAATCAAAAAAAAATATTAGTCATTTGCCACAAAATATTGTAAATTGTCCACCTATTTTATGAAAAAAAAGGGAAGTTAGGCATATGAGCTTAGCCTTATAAGTCAATAGACCAGACCTCTTTTTAAATAGGTCAGGCGTACTTAGATGGACTTGAGTCAGTCTAAGATGAAAAAAATGGTTAGAATAACATTATGTTTAATTTTTTTAAAAAATTAAATTAGGTTTTGACCGAGTTATATTTTAACTAGTTAAATCGATTCAGTCATATCAGGTCATTTTTTATTCAGTTTGATTTGAGGCTTGAGTAGATAGAGTCTTAGGCTAGGTCGCCTCCATGTTGGCCAGCTAAACTGAGTTGGGTTTGGTGGCATTTCCAAAACATTTTCCAAGGCAATATATAAGAGGTGTGTGTGTGTGTATATATATATATATATATATGTTTTTAAATATATATTATAATATTATTTTTTAATTAAAACTTATTTTTATGAATACAATAACATATCAAGAAAATATTATGGTTAAAAAATAGAGCACATTAACAAGACAAAAATACTTTTAAATAGAGAGATGCCTAATCATCAATAATATATTTTTTAAACCTTTGATTAATGCTTAAATAAGCTCACGGGTTTTCATTTAAAAAAGTTTGAATATTTTTGCAATCAAATCAAATAAATTGAGATTTTCTCAAAACAATTTCAATATTACCAAGAAAAATAAACGGGGGGTGTTTTTCCTATGGACAAAATCGTTAACTTCTCCCTCACATTTCTGGTCTTTTTAGTCTTGGCAGGGATGGTGATGTTACTTTATTGTTGGCTACTTGCTTGATTTTGGTGGTTGCTCATCATGTAAAATCCCCAGTGCTCTTTTGTTTCTATGGAACTGTTTTATTTTTAATTATTTTCTTGGGTTTTTCTTTTGACTTGTGTATGTGCCTTTTATTTGTTTTTAGTTTGAAAAAATAAATATATACCAAGTTAATTATATACTAAATAGCTAGAAATTATAACATCTATGTTGGAGTTATGGATACCCAATGAGCACTAAAAATCTATTTAAATAGTTATTTTACGTTTGAATTTGGGTTCGGATCTTAATCTCACCATGCATATCCATTGCCTTCCCTGTTTGATTTTTCCTTCTACCATCCAGTTTAATGCACAATCACTAATAATAAAAAAGTACTTAAGCCAATTTATGTTTAATGTTTTCTATATGATAACTTGGAATGAGGCATCATACACACCCTACAAAATTCTAACTTGAGAATCAAGAGAATTTAGTAACATTCTAAATTTTTTATTATATACATATTCACCAAGCGTGTTTCTTAATTATATGTCTTAAGATAATTTGATCACTTAAATATTTATAAAACAATTCTTTTTTTTTATTCAATGAAACTTTACTAATTGATCTAATCAAATAAGAGATCCTATATAATCTAGCATCAGCCAGTAAAAAAATATACCATACAAAAGTGCGAATGTCAATTTTTTTTTTTTTGGTTTTATTTAAGTGTCAATCTCCATTTCTTTAACTTTTTAGGTGGTTTCTTCCTTCAATTTACTCCCTTCTTTTTTGAAAAGATTTCTTTTCCTGCACTTTCAAGCTTTTGTTACAATAATGACATAAAAAAACTTTCTACTGCATAAACTGAAAATATTTTAATTACTACTACTAGATATGATCATTAAGAATTTTTTATTTTGTAGCTTAGTTTAACATATATTATTATTATTATTATTATTATTATTATATGTAAATTTTCAATTCATTTTCTTCTCTGCTTAATTTTGGTTAATGCTTTTTTGCTACACTACTTTGTTTTTCTTCTTTTTTCTTGATTTATGCTTTTACCTTATTTATATGTGTTTTCGTTTTGTTTTCTGTTTCTCAATTTATCCTTGCCTTTTGTTTTCCTGTGGTGCTTGTATAGGTTTGTCTCTTTTGCTTTTTTTAATTGATTTTATTGGAGTTTGTTAACCAATCAACCTTTATTTTATATTACAATATCCATCTTCTTTGTTATTATATTGTGCTTCACTTTGTTCAATTGTTTTTCTATTATTTTTCTATTCGTTTTCTTCTTACTGTGTTTATTGGTTGGCTTTGCCTTATTTTCTTTATTTATTGCTTTAGCCTCCAAGTAAGAACATGATGACTCATTTTCTAAAAACTTATATGATCTTTGAGAGGATAATCATTTTTTACAAGGTACTTAATCAAACAATTACAATAAATAATACCTATTCATTTAAAGTTTTTTAGATACTTGTTGAGAGAATAAGATCAACCATTATAATGTAGTTATAATTATAAAAGCTTAAAACTCTTCCCTTAAAAAGGAAAGATTTAGATTGTTTATTTGAAATTTAGTATCCAAGATTTTTTATTCATTTAAAATTCAACATGAAACTTTTCAAAGTTAAAACAAGTGCAGTTGCAAGAGCTAAACATATTTTTTGTCTTATTCTCCTTGCTTTAACGGGTTAAGAATCAAACTTGAGAATTTATATTGCATTCAAACTGATACAACTAAAAAAAAACTAGATTTTTTGACTTAAAATTTTATGTTGTCAAGTTTTATATTATTGAGCATAACATTCAATTAGATAGCTAGATCGATATGAAAATTTTACAAGAGTTTCTAGATATTTTGTTATACATTGGGTTAAAAGTTTAGGTAAATCAGAGTTTGGTAATGGATTATCTTAGAAGGTTGAATTTACTGGATGAATTTTGTTAAATTTGTTTATCTGGTCCTTCTTCTACTTTCTAGACTATATCTATAGATACATAAGGAATTATGCTAATATTCCAATTGGGTTGAAAAATAGGCATCCTCACCTTTCCATCAATATATGGTAAGCCTGCTAATATTCCAATTATTTAAGGTATTAGGCTTGTGTTTAGTTGAGTTTTAGTTAAAGCCCTTTAGTTTGCAACTCTATATGGGACCATTAGAGTTATTATCTTATTACTATATTATGTTTTCTTTTGCTGTAAGTTTAGGCAACCTTTGGACATTAATGAAATTTAATTTTGCATGAGTAAACTTTTTTTTTTTTTTTGATGGGACGAAGAGTAAATCCGACTTATCAAGGCATAATTGACCTTTTAGTGTCATTCGCAATCATCTAAAACCTTTGTTTCTTAGTTATAGGTCAACTTTAGGTCAAAGTTCAACCAAACCTGATTATTCGACTTTCTTGAGGAAGTTATCAACTTTGTTGAGAGTTGTGTGACCATGAGGTTTGCATCATGAACTCTTTTGCTCTTTATAAAAAAAAAAATTGTTCACTTTTATTTTATGAAATCCCTTATTTTTGTCCTTCTCAACCTTAGCTATCAATAATTTTATTTTTTTTTTATGGAAATTAAATTGTTACTGTCCGAGCTTTCCTCATATTTTGAACTATATCTTGAGTTATAGAACTCCATTTCAAGCGAGATTGGTCTCGTTGGAAATCTAAGACACGAGGCTATCTATTTAAAAAGAAGAACTCAGTTCTGCCCCTAAGATAGTCAAAATTGCTCATTAACAAATATTGAACTATTACTATCTAAACACTGTTTAGTATTTTGAGTATAACCAGAGCTATAGATCTTGGTTTTATGTGTGGTTTGTTTCTTTGAAACACTACAATATGGGTCTAAAATATTCATGAGAAACGTAACTCAATTTTTTTCATCTTAAGGCCCAAAATTTAGCATAGAAGTTGAGAGACAACCTGTCTAGTTTTGATTTCTAAAGTTCAACAAGTATAAATTCGTTTCCCATGCATTTTTTCCATCATTTCCATCCACTTATCATTATTTAACAACTTCTTAAACCTATACTAAGATATTTTAAAATCTCAATTATTCAAGAAAAACATAAACAAATTCAAGTGACTTAATAAGAGAACTTGTTACCTTTTATTACAAAACAATGAGTCAAGAGATTAAGAACAACCCCTTTTTTCTTTTCTTTTACCTTCCTTCTTCTAACCCTTCCTTTCCCATTAGTAATTTTTTCTAAGTTTTCTTTATAAATCTTACTTAAAGCACTCTCAGTTCACGTACTCTCACTATTCTTTGGATTCAAATGATAGATTTACAAGGTTTCCTCTTAATTTTTTCTTTTCTCTTCTTTCTTCCTCTCTTTGGCCGGCCATTACTCCAGGGATTTCTAGAGATTTCTTGTTATTTATATTTATGCTCTTTCCTTATTTGCATCTTGCCCCCCATATATACTTCTATTTTCACATTGACCCCACCATTTTTTTTATCAATCCATTGACCCTCACTACTTCTTTTTCTCTTTATTAACTCCTTACTCCTTTATTATTGTTTTCAATTTCACCCCTTTCATTAAATAACTTCTCTTTTAATCCAATTAATTTGTTCAATTTAATCATTTCTCCACATCCTTTGTATTTTATTTTACTAAATCAAGATGAGATTATTATATTCGAGGGTTTACAAGTGTCTCCTTACTACAGTAGTAAAAGAGGCCCCTTCACCTCTTCTAACTCTTTCCTTCAACCATCATCCAATTACCACAATACTAGTGACCACCCTCTCCATACCACCAGTCCAAACACAGCTAGAACTTAGCTTCACATCTTGTCCTTCTCATGTGGTTACTTTCAAAAGACAATACTGCCAGTAATTTTTTTCATAGACCCATAAAAAACAGCCATAAATCCATCTTTCAACAACTCTTAAAACAACCCCAAAACGAGTCCAACAACCTCCCCCCTCTCTCCTTAACATCACAAATGATAGCAAAATTTCCTCTCTTTTTTTCCTATCACGATCGACACCATCACCTCCTCCCAGCAACTATCCTTAGTGGCTTTTTTATAAAAGACCCATTGATCGCTGCAGAGGAAAAGAAGGAAGGGAAATCAAGAACAGATCTAAAAAAAAATAAAAAAAAATGATATGTCTTGTTTGATTTTTGTGCTTTTGCATGTAGCGGTAACACTCACCTTTAGTGCAGGAAGAAAGAGAAGAAAAAGACATTCTTGATCCACCTATTTTTTTGTGTCACCAGTGATAATGTGTGGGCTCACGCGCTGCCAATGACGGTGGCGCACAAGATCCACACGTTGCCACTATTCCTACAGCCCTAGAAGCTTTTAGTGTGGTTTCTGAGTTCCAACAACTTCTCTAGATCATTTTGTGAATTTTAGGAGGCCTATTTTGCAAATTCTAGAAGTTTGATGTGTGTTTTATTTGTTTTTAAATTTTTATTTTTGATTTTTTTTATAAATATATAACTGTTGGGAGTTTGAGTAAAAAACATATAGTAAAAAAAAGTGTGTGATGCATTTTCTTTTTATTTTTTTTTATCTTGTGTCAAATAAATGGTTAAAAAAGGAAAAAAAAGATAAAAAAAATTAATTAACCAAATGTTTTAATTGCATAAGACCAAAATTTAAAAGTTTTTTCACTCATATTTTTTTTTTAAATTGTATTTTCAGCATGTTTTGAAAAAAAAATTAAATATAAAATAGATATTATAACTAGTTTATGATTATCCATGAAGGTTTAACTAAAATACTAAAATTCCCATAACAATTAATTTGTTAGGAATCAATTGTATCTAGGAAATAAATGTGATACTAAAATTTAAGCATTGGAACGATTATAATTTAACCTGATAAGATAAAGATTTCATCATAAAAAAGATTTGTCTTGAGTCTTAGATGAGACTAACATATAGAAACATAACTTAGATTATCAATCAATAAATAATACAACTTATCTTAGATAGGGTGCACTGGGAGTGACGTGTCTTTCCCTTACACGTCTTTTCTTTACATAACTAGTTTCCTTACCCATGCTCTAACAGATCATATGTTTCCTAGTGATCATAATATTAGGTAGTGACTTCACTAATCATAACTTTATGATTAAATAAAAAATATCTTTAATTCTAGGAGGCAGTTTCGACATTCGATGTCGTGTACATCACGACATGTATTAAGATAAAAAAGACCTAAAAAAAATAATAAACTTACAAAAGAAAATTATTGAAAGCAAATGAAAAACTTGAAAAATAATCACAAAGTTTAGAGCTTGAAAGATAAGGACGACAAAGTATTTGATTGGAGGTAAGTAAATAGAGACATAAACATAATAGTTTGCTTGTCAAAAAAAAAATTATTGATTTAGGTTATATTGATTTTTTTATTATTAGTTTACTGTTATTACAAATGTATTTTTGTTATATTATATTTATAACCGGCGTTGCAATTTCTTCTTCATTTTATAACACATGCTTGTACACCTGAACATGATTGTTTACGAACCCAGGCGGTACCGTCTATTGTTATTAAATGCTAAATTCTTCTTCATATATTTGTTTGTTCACCATTGTCTCCACGCACTCATTAATCATATTCAATATCAAGTTTTCCTCGTTCAAACTTGTACCAAAAGGGCGAAAACTTTGATTTCTAGAAACAAATCGAAGAATCATTGACAAGCATAATCTAATCTGTGTGTTTCCCTTTAATTTTCTTTGAGCGAGTCGTCAAACTGCGGCCAATATACATTATCAGGTCAACAGGGGCGGCTTACCTGCCCATAGTTAGTTGCTTCTAAGCCTTTTCGTTCTCCCATCCAGAGCATATACAAAAAGTAAGAAAGAATATCATTACTTAAAATTGATTATCTTACAGAGCACACGAGTTTTAAAATACTGTTTTTTTTTTAATAAGACACCATTTAAATTATTAATTACTCTCTTAGTAGGATCAATCCCATTTACTATGGTATTGTATAATAGTTGTTATTTAAGAAAAAAAAGATAAACAAATAGAATATACATACAAGTATGGCAATCATTTCTTCCATGTTAGGTTTGGTCTAACTGCAGCTTGCAGGTCCTCTGCTTCAACCAAGACTAATATGCTTTGGATAACTTCAACCATTTTCAAATAGGCTGTATTTTTTTTCTAAATGGGGTTGTAAGGAAGTTATCAAAACTCCTCCTTTTTTGAAGCTGAAGGTATAAAAAAGAAAAAGTTAGCAAGATTAATCATGAAAGAAGAAGAAAAAACTGATAATTTATGGCAGGTTGTAGTATTCATGTTCTTCATCTTGATTACAGGTACGTTCTAATTCAAATATTAGCTCAGATTCCTTTCTTGTTCTAATTTACAGGATTAGATGACTATAGTGCTCCTTTATGCCAGTATCATTTCTTTGATTGATATTACATGTGTTCAGACATGAGTCCATCACATTTCTCTAACATCATTAATTATTAATAATTTATTTGTTGATGCTTAATATTCTTTCATGGTGTTCAAAGAGCTTTCCTAAGAGTTTTACATGCACTGTACAAGAGCATATGCATAGGATTTCTTCAGGATTTTAACGTAGTGAGTATTTGCAACGCCCAAGAATGATTCATATCCAAGGAATTGAGATGGTGTTGACTTGACTAGAATGTTCTTGTTCTGCTAATTAATTGCAGGTTCAGTGGTTGTGGCTGGAGATTCTCTTGACACGGATAGACAAGTCCTTCTAGACCTGAAATCATTCCTCGAAGAACGTAACCAAGTAAACAGAGGACAGTACTCTCAGTGGAACCAGCAGAGCTCAAATCCCTGCAACTGGTCTGGAATTCAATGCACACATGATGGTTCAAGAGTTAGTGCCATTAACTTCACTGCCAGTAACATCTCTGGAGATCTGTATAACAACTTCTCGTCTCTGACGGCACTCACTTACCTTGATCTTTCTCGAAACACTTTTACTGGTGCTGTTCCTAGTGATTTGAGCAACTGTCAGAATCTTGTTTATCTCAACCTCTCACATAACATCCTTCAGGGTGAACTCAACTTGACTGGCTTGTCTAAATTGGAGACCCTTGATTTGTCTATGAATAGGATTTTGGGGGGAATTCAGTTCAGCTTTCCAGAAATTTGTAATAACTTAGTTGTGGCAAATCTTTCTGCGAATAAATTCAGTGGTAGGATTGACAATGTCTTTGATGGCTGTTTGAAATTGCAGTTCCTTGATTTAAGCACGAACTTTTTCAGTGGGGAAATATGGAAAGGTTTTTCGAGGCTTAAGGAGTTCTCTGTATCTGAGAATTATCTCAGTGGAGAAGTTTCAGAGTCGTTCTTTTCTGAGAATAATTGTAGCCTGCAAGTATTGGACTTGTCAGGAAACAATTTCACCGGTAAGGTACCAAGCAACGTATCGAATTGCAGAAATTTGGATATTTTGAATCTGTGGGGAAACAATTTCAATGGACAAATTCCATCAGAGATAGGCTTGATTTCAAGTCTTAAAGGTTTGTTCTTGGGGAACAACACATTTTCTCCCACCATACCAGAGTCTCTTTTGAACTTGGGTAACTTGGTCTTTTTGGATTTGAGCAGAAACAATTTTGGGGGTGACATACAAAAGATAATGGGGAGATTCACACAGCTGAAGTTTCTAGTGTTACATGGGAACTCATATACCGGTGGCTTATATTCTTCAGGCATCCTCAAACTAGCTAATCTTGTTCGATTAGACCTGAGCAACAACAGCTTCACGGGTCCATTGCCTGTTGAAATCTCCGAAATGCACAGCTTGAAGTTCTTGATCCTAGCGTATAATCGATTTAACATCACTATACCACAAGAGTACGGAAATTTTCAAAGCTTGCAAGCTCTCGATCTCTCCTTCAACAACCTAACTGGTCAAATACCATCTTCTCTTGGAAAGTTGAGGTCGCTCTTGTGGTTAATGCTTGCAAACAATATGTTGACAGGTGAAATTCCACCTGAATTGGGAAACTGCAGTAGTTTGTTGTGGTTGAACCTTGCCAACAACCAGCTCTCTGGCAGTATTCCACATGAATTGATGAATGTTGGAAGGGACCCCACACCAACATTTGAATCAAACAAGCAGGATGAAGGCATCATTGCTGGCTCGGGTGAGTGCTTGACAATGAAGAGGTGGATTCCTGCAGATTATCCCCCATTCAGTTTTGTGTACACAATCCTAAATCGGAAGACTTGCAGAAGCATTTGGGATAGGTTGCTTAAAGGGGCTGGCCTTTTCCCAGTATGCGCTGCAGGATCTACTGTCCGTACGTTCCAAATCTCAGGTTATCTTCAATTGAGCGGCAACCAGCTCTCTGGAGAGGTCCCAGGAGATATTGGCAAGATGCAGAGTTTCAGTATGTTGCATTTGGGTTTCAATGAGCTCAATGGAAGGCTCCCTCCCCAGATTGGAAAATTGCCACTTGTAGTCCTAAACCTCACCAAAAACAACTTCTCAGGTGAAATTCCAAATGAAATTGGGAACACCAAATGCTTACAGAATCTGGATTTATCTTACAACAACTTCTCAGGCAGGTTTCCTGTTAGCTTAAACAACTTGAATGAGGTGAGCAAGTTCAACATCTCATACAATCCTTTCATTTCTGGTACAGTCCCAACAACTGGGCAGTTGGCAACATTTGAGAAAGAATCCTACCTTGGTGATCCACTCCTGAAACTTCCCAATTTTATCATCAACTCGACGGATCCTCCGCCCAACGAATATCCCAAAATCAAGAAGAAGGAGAATAAAAAGTGGGTTGCAGTTTTGGTGCTGTTAACAATGACTATGGCTTTCTTAATCTGCGGACTGGTTTCACTCTTTGCTTGCATGCTGGTGAAAAGTCCACCAGAATCACCAAGATACCTCTTTGAGGATACCAAATACCGCCAGCAAGACTTTGAATCAAGTTCAGGGAGTTCATCTCCATGTTTTTCAGATACAGTCAAGGTCATACGTTTGGACAGAACAGCATTCACTCATGCTGACATTTTGAAGGCAACAGACAGTTTTTCAGAAAGTAGAATCATCGGAAAGGGAGGATTTGGAACAGTTTACAGGGGAGTATTGCCTGATGGAAGAGAGGTAGCAATTAAGAAGCTACAAAGAGAAGGAATTGAAGGTGAAAAGGAGTTTAGAGCTGAAATGGAAGTTCTAACCGGAAATGGCTTCCGCTGGCCTCACCCAAACCTTGTGACACTTTATGGGTGGTGTCTTTACGGTGCAGAGAAAATATTGGTGTACGAGTACATGGAGGGTGGAAGCTTGGAGGATATTATATCAGATAGGATGAGGCTGCCATGGAGGAGGCGTATTGACATAGCAATTGATGTGGGACAAGCACTGGTATATCTTCACCACGAGTGCTCCCTTGCTATTGTGCACCGTGATGTCAAGGCTAGCAATGTCCTGCTAGATAAAGATGGCAGAGCGCGAGTCACAGATTTTGGCCTCGCTAGATTTGTTGATGTTGGGGACAGCCATGTTAGTACAACGGTGGCTGGCACTATTGGGTATGTTGCGCCGGAATACGGTCAAAGTTTGCATGCGACCACCAAAGGCGACGTGTACAGTTTTGGGGTATTGGCAATGGAACTGGCAACAGGGAGGCGAGCTGTGGATGGAGGGGAAGAATGTCTATTGGAATGGGCTAGAAGAGTGATGGGAAGCTGGAGATATGGATTCAGTAGAGCTATGATACCAGTAGTGCTTCTGAGCTCTGGGTTAGTCGAGGAAGCAGAGGAGATGTTTGAGCTACTAAAGATTGGTATAAGATGTACTGCAGAGGCACCACAGTCTAGACCCAACATGAAGGAGGTGCTAGCTATGCTAATAAAATTATCAAGCAGCAGACCAGGCCGCGGGGAGATTCCATTCCTCCCTCAGGTTGATTTTCAAGATGAAATGAGATAAATGATCATAGGCTAGTCAGTTGGTTGGTTGCTGTTTGTACTTAGTCTGCATTGGGTTCACACAGAGCAAAAATAATAAAACAAAATTATTTAGAAATTCCATTGGACAAATCTAGAGTTGTTTAGAAATTTATTACATGAAAATATAGTCTTTTTCCATTTTAAATAATTCTTTAAAAATATAATGAACGATCCAAAAAGACCGCAAAAAAACAAGTTACACTACTGAACAACGCCACACACGCAATCAAAGTGTGCGGGCGCTGCCCACACATATATTTGAAATTAAACAGTAATTAATTTGTATGAAAATACTATAATACCCTCAATCACACAACAAACAACAAAAGAACCATCTTGAAAAGCTAAAAATAACGTGAGTTTATATCTTTTACTTCAAAGGCATTTAAGTAATCTCATTGTTCATCCAAAATTTAAAAAACCAAAACTACCCCTACATGTAAGGAATTTTTTTTTTTTTGTCTCTAAGTGTATTTTAGTATTTTTACTATTTATTTACAATAAAAAGACCCAATTACCCCATCATCCAAGATAAATTATTGAAACTTATGTCAAATTACCGATTTAGGTGTGTTATGATGAAATAAATAATTGTTTGTTTAACATATCCGTTTTATATTTTGTCAATTTTATTACCGAGTTGTAATATTTGTAAATGTGTATAAATTTGTATGTATGTAGATAATTGATAATGAATTAAGAGAAATATTAAAGTATATTGGATAATCCTGAGCTCAACCAATATTTTTGTAAATTTATTTAGTTAACGTAGTTAATTAATACATGTTGTCATCATTATTTGATAATTAATACATCTTTTTCATATAAGAATGTGGCAGCTTGTTTTGAGAATTTTCTAGTTCTACAAGGATATTTAATGGACCACAAAATAATTTTTAAGTGTGGAAAAGATTCATTAATGTTTCAAAATCTATTTCTTACAAGGATTTCTTATTCATTCTAGCTACAGAAGGAGAGAAAGACTAGTGGTATTTAATAACAAATTTATTTCTATGATAATTAGGCAACATTGTAAGTTATAAATAAGCCTTATATTAGACTTGTATTGTTTTCTTTTCTTCTTCTCTTCTCACAACAATATAGGGAATTAATTTATGGGTTTTATTTTTATTATTTCAGTTATATCTCAAGGCTTGTTTGGGCTTAATTAATACTTTATTTTCTACTAGGATTTAAAGCTTGTTTGGATTTGGATTTGGGTTTACTAGTATAGTTTTGGATCAGTTTTGCGAGTGGGTCAATTCAACCCACAATAATAGATCCATTAGAGTTAATTTTTTAAAAGTATTTAAATTCTTGTAAGCCTAAGTTTTGGAAAAACTTTGATGAATAACACGTCTAAACTTTTCAGTTTAATGTGAGAAAGAGATTCTTGTATTTTTTGGTTCTTGAACGAACTCAATCTAACATATCGAAGATTAATTAGCTTCATAGCATCATTCGACTAATGTTAGTGTTTTGGAACAAGTTTTCATTATGTTACACTCATTTCAAACCACTTTCAGCTTTTTTAAATTAGATCTTAATCTTAATTGTGAGTTCGAGCCACATGATCACGAGATTCGCATCATATATAAATAACATGAACATTAATGTATATGAATACATGATGAGTTTTATGAGATGCTTAGTTTGGTATCTCCTTGATCAAGGGAGGCATCAATTACTAGATCATATGTAGTTGGACGGATTTGTTTAGCTAGAGATGGAGGAGCAGTTAGGTGTTTATGCACCTTAACCATAAATTTGATACACAATAGAAGCATATTCTAGATTTTTTTTTTCATTTTAGATAGTGAAGGGGAGTCTTCCATTCTATCCTATTCATCGATATTGATCACGGATAGTGGAAAAATTCTTTCTTTTGTCCCAACCCACAATCTAAAATCTGAACGAGTCGCACATACACCATAGTACATGTCAATCAGCGCTAAGGGCATCCCCCAAGAGCGGGGGATTTGGTGACATTTCTGATTGGTTGTCTTGTGTTTCTAATAAGTTGTTTAATAGTTGGCATGTTGAATCGTATGTATAATGGGTTGGTTTAGATCGATCCTAATCGGATGATTATGAATTCTTTTAAATTTCTTTATTAATTCTCTTAAATTGATTTTGTATAATTTGTTACATATTTAAAGGGAGATTCAGAAAGATATATGTAGGTGAGAATGAAATAGTATAGAAATGAAGGGAAAAAAGGAGAAAAGAGAAAGGTGAAAAGTCAACGATATAAGTAGTTTGTCAACTCGGATGTAGACCAATGATATGAGTAACTAATTATTTGAATATTGTGACATGTTATTTATACCATATCATTATTATACCATAAATGAACATGATAAATATTTGAGTTGGGAAAATAATAGAACTTACCAGACAGGAGAAATATTTAAGTTAGATAAAAATATTAAAATGTATTATAAATGAGTCTAAGAAATATTTGAGATGAAATAAATAATTGTAAGGGCCAAAAGGTTGTAAAATATACGAGAATGAGAGAAATGCATCTATAAGCTAGCTAGAAATGAACCGAAAGCATATTGAGTTTAAAAATTGATATGAATGAGCTTGAATGGATACAATAAACATCGAAAATGAAATTAGAATTGATGAGCTAATAGTGATATAATGAATGATAAGATTAACTAACAAAATTACTAGTGAAAGCTGAGATGGGAATTGAGAGATAGAAATTGGCATGAACTAAATACTCTAACGAGATGAAATGGGATATAAATAAATTACAATATAATTTGGAAATATTATAGTGATTTGATGAATATAAAAGTGGTGAGCACATACTTACAATCTTGTTTTCATAAAAGATGAGCCATAGAATAGATGTTAAATTAAGAAATTATTATTTATGTAACGACAATAGTGTAATGTGTTTAATGAAAAATAAAAGTTTATTGTTGAATTAATTTGAAAAAGATACAAATTGATATGCTTGTTGAATGGATTAATGATATTGGTTATGTTCATATAATTGTAAAAATATTGTAATTATGATGAGATAAATACTTATGAAAAATTCTATAATCTTATTTGTTTTACAAGTATTTCTTTTGAAGTCCTTAATTCTTATAAAATAGTTATCGAGCTATTTGACATCTCCTACAAGATAAGTTTTAATGATTGTATTAAAATTAAGCTTATGCATGTAATTTATAAAGATTGTAACTGTATTAACATGTAAGTATAAATAGTATATTAATGTAATGGTGAAGAGAATATTCTTATAAAACATAAATTACCTTTTTATTTTATATACATGATAATTGAAAAAAAAATCACACGAAAAGTTCAAAACATTACGGATGCTCTTTTGGCCCACAAGAAAACTTATCTCACTTGATCTTAAATTCACAAAATGGGATGCAAAAGTGAAAGATGAGATTCTTAAATATTATTGTTTTTGGATTACCGCATGAATCCAACTTTCATGAGAATTTCACTTTCTCCTCAATCTCAAGTGTTAGGAAAAATAAAATTTAATATGGAGTTGAATATATATTATCTGTAATGTGATTGAAAAACATTCTACTAGTAATTTATTAATTTTTTTTTTATGACTTATTATAAAATGAAAACTTTTACAAATGTTATAAAAGTAAAATTGAATATTGTGATGAATGTGTTTTCATTTTAAAAATATGTTTTAAAAAATTATCATAAAAAGTAAAAGTATAAAAGATTATTTTAAAAAAATACTCACAATCTTTTTTTATATATATAATAGATCAAATTTGCTTAAGGTATTATTTTATTCTTTTAATGTGTTGTATTATTTTATTGGTTAATAATAATAATAATATTTACCTCATATAACTCTAGAATTCTTAAGAAAGCAATAAACACAGAAAAAAAATAATACTTTTCTAGGAATCCTACATTGCTAAGCAAACACATTTTACATTCTTAAGAGTCTCTTTTTCAAGAATCATTTTTCATGAGAGTAATCATAGAGAGGAGAATGCATTCCCATAAACCAAATGCCACCTCAAACCAAAGTAGTTTACTATTGCTAAACAAGATATTTCTCAGGCATTCGTAAAAAAAATAAAATAAAATAAAATTGTTTACTGAAAAGTGAGTATATTTGCCCAAATGATCGGGGAAAACGAGTAGCATGTCGATATTTTAATATCTCTTTTTAACTTAAGTACTATATTGCTAAACAAGAATCGCCCTTTTTTCTTTGTTTCTTTTTTTTCAAGAATACAAGGGCCTCTTTTTTCTTGCAATTGAAGTAGTGGTCCACATTGAACCCAAAAGAAAAGGGGGGAAAAAAAAGGAATGGTCCAGACAAAACCAAATGGCTTTAAAACGTGAGGTCTTCAGCTCCAAGTAGTTGAGTGAAATGAGGACTTTGAAGAGCCTCTTGAAGCAGCTCATGATCCTCCCACGAGTCACGGTACGCCTCCAAGTTGGCATCAGCATTTACCAAGGCCGACAAGCAAAGTTGTTTTCTCCATTCTTCCAAGTGTGGGAAGCCAACATGATCGCCATATCTATCACAGTACTGCAAGTAAAAGCCAATTAAGTGAAATGACCATGTATCCAAGAGCAAGAGGACTTCAAATTAAGTGCTAATGACCTTAGCATCTTGTATTTATGATCAGTAGTGCTGATGGCCATCCAAGTGAAATGACCATGTATCCAAGAAACCAAGAGGAGTACCTCAAATTCTCCAATATCATGGGTATAATGCTTTGGAATGGCAGCAGCATCCCTTGACCTATAGAATTCCTCAATGGAGTGCATCATCTCCTCCCGTGATGGCAGCGTTCTTTTCCCTGAAAGTAGTTGAGCAATCCATTTTGCTTGGGCCTCAAAGAAAGGGAACCCTATGATCTGAATTAACGAGATTAAACGCTAGAGATTATACTGTCCACTTTACTGGAAAGACGGAATCTCTAACGACCAAATAAAGAAATAAATAATGGGACGTTGGAAGGGAATGATAAGATGTTTACCTTTCTAGGTATGCCCACAAAAGAAAGAGAAGGAGCAAGCGCTGGAGGGAAGGTGTGCTCGTACAAGGGTCCCACCCTATCATCATCCACAGCTACTATCCCTTTGGTGTCAAGAAATGGGAATGTGTATGAATACCTACATGCATTATTACACGACCGAATTTGAACCATCATTGTTTTATTACAGCAATGCATCCCTCAAATTAATAATAATAAGGTGAAGAAGATGGATTCGTCATGATACGCGACATGTCTAGCTTTACGTGAATATCATGATAATTCAATCAAGCAATGTTTTTTTTGGCTGGGAGACAGACCTTTTATTTGACTGCCGCTAACATAACCTGGATGAAATTAATTTTCATTTTTTATGAAATCGTAAAATGTATTCTTATGATTTAAAAGAAGGTTGATACGTAAAAAAAAATCAATTAATTGGCGCTTTCCAGGATCGATCCCAAGTTTGATCTGAATATATATCCTCCAGACTATACTTCTCATTTGATTTTATCAGATTTCTTAGCAATAATATTCAGTATTTAATTACAACTTAAGCATCACAAAACTTAATCTACTCTCTATGTGAAGCTCACCAAAACAATTAAAGTATGGGAATTTTGAGTTTACCCTGTGCAATGTAAGATAGTGTCGGCAATGAGCCAAGAGCCATCTACAAACACAACTCGACCATCTTCCTGGAGGGTCTCGATCTGCAAATTGATCGTAAATATATCATCAGAGTGAAAGTTACATATCAAATTATGGATAATTTCATTTTTTGTCAAAAAAGATTAGTAAAATATTTATGCTTTGAGTTACGGAAAAAAAGAGTAAACTCTTACATTAAAATCAGGAAAAAAATTAGTAATATCACCTGTGGATGGAGATGCAAGTTCTCGTGTTTAGAGATGACTTTCGATAAACCCTCTGTAATATTAAGAGATTTGGCACTAAGGTGGACTTCCTTGGCCACTTCCACAAGCTCCATTGATATATCCTGTCCGCTTAGCGAATTTCCCACAACCACAACAACCTGCAGTAGTGATAATTAATTTATAATTGATTTTGTTATTTTCCCTTTTAGTAATTCAGAGGGACTTGAAAGGAGAAGGCATTTTTACATTACCTCATTGCGGAACGGCTCTGGAACCCTGTAAACGTGACTGTGCATTTGCTTCCTTTTCCAAGTATCCATCCCTTGAAATTAATGCATGAAAATAAACAAAATCATTTATTTGAAAGTAAACATGAGCATGTCATAAAAAGAAGGAAAGGGAGAATAGCTTTTGATTCATCTAAATTTGTTGATCGTTTTGTCTTCGTTTAGTGGCGGTCTACATGACGTGAGCGTGAAGAAAATTCAAGATCATAGATTCTTTCGTCTAAAGTCAGTAGCTCCTTTTTCCCTTTCTTTTTCGAAGAAGTACTATTGAAGGAAGAGGGATTTCTTTTAACAAACCTTTAATGGTAGGCAACCTAGGATGAGAGTAATGGCCAGTAGCCACGACAACCGCATCAAAAACCTCTTCCACCGCCGTCTCTTGGCTGCTTTTCTCTCTGCTCTTCACCATCCATTTCAAGTCTTTCCCGATCTCATCATACTCTAACATCCGTACGTATTCTACACTGGTGTTAAACCTTATCATTTCCCTCAAACCAAAGTGCTCACAAAAATCCTTAAGGTACAACCAGAGTTCCCTATGCCCAGGAAACCTCCTAGTGTCTCTACCTTTCTTGACCAAAAATGGGAAATCAGTGAAACCCATGATCTCCCTAGGAGATATTAACCTAAGAGAGGCATAAATACTACTATGCACTTGTAAAACTTTTTTCTTACCTAACGGATCCTCACTCTCTACATTAGGCTCATATAACCATTGACCACCAACATCGTATCTTTGTTCTAGAACCACAACGTCGTGACCTTCTTTTCTCAACTCCCTTGCGGCCACTAGCCCCGATGGTCCGGCCCCAATAACGCACACTTTTTTTGATAGGCTCAGCGGAGAAACCATGGTGATCCGATCTGGTGGCAATGGCTTGTGAATTTTCTACAAAGATTTTGAAACGAATGATCTGTGTTATTGTGTGAAATATATATAGGTAGGGAAGGGAATTTTTGTGGTTGCTGAGGGCTGGGTTTCAAACTTCCAAGGGAACGTGATATGAAATAAAAAATGTGCACAAAATAAAAAGAAAAAGGAAAAAGGAAAAGCTAATAATAATGTAAAATAAAGAAAATGGTTTGCTGCCTTAGAGACATGCATGGCCCATCAAATGATGATTCACTTTTCCAATGAATTTTTACAAATTTAAATCTCTCAGTGAGGAAGATGGGCTAATTAAAATTGTTGGTTTCTGGAAGGTTTATCTCTTCTGATGATGCATGGGTTTTGTTTTTGACAAATAAATATTTATTATTTTTTTTAATTTTTTAATTTTTATCTTGTATTATTATGTTTTTGTAGTTTTTATTTCTCTATTGGAAGAGAATGGTTTTTTTATTTTCTATATATATATATATATATATATATATATTTAGTATTATTAGAGTTTTCTAATTTGTTCTATGAAAATGATTATAATAGCTAGCCTTTTGTCAAGTGAAAACATAAATTAATAAAATTAAGTATTTTGAGAGACTTCTTATAGTTATAATGTTATTAGTCTTTGCTTTGACTTATAACAAACTCCATTATCATGTAGTTTTCTTTATTTGGCTTACATATATTTATATAAACAAAAAAACTAAACTAGAATGGTGTTTCGTTATAGCTCCCTCATTATAGAAATGAAAATCTTGAGATTTTGCTAAAACTAGATTGTGTTTCACTGTAGCTCCCTCATTTTAGAAATTATAATCTTGAAATTTTTATAAGTGTTTGCATATACTGGTTGGTAAGACTCGTATGGATAATTTTATTTAATTATCAAAGTTTATATTGTTGGCATATATAATATGAAGTGTGACTTTTTCAAAGAAAATAATACTCTTAATTGACACTTAGTGTCATTGATGAATATTTGACTTAAATTTTGAAACCTTGAAAGATTTATATTTTAGTTTGGAAGCAAAAAGAACTGAAATGTTACTCCACATCAATGTTCAAGATAATAACTCATGTTGAGTCTATTTACCCTAAACACCATAAGTGAATAACAAAACATTTTATTTTGGCATATTATATTTTTTAAAAAAATTAAATGTTTGGGATGTCAGTCCATAATAGCCTTTTAATATGGGTCAAAACCCATTGGGTCTTGCAAACTTGTTTTAAAACCTAAAAATACATCTATAATGTTATATTAAGTTTTTGTTGGAAAACCAAGAGATAGCTACCAACACCAATGTTTTGAAGCTTCAGAATTAAAACTACTATAGACTATCATGCAAGAATAACTAAGAACACAAGCTGAAGTTTAATATAGGTCTCAACCATATGCATAAAAAGAAAACATTTAAATTGGATAGAAAATTTTTTTTAAAAACATTTAAAATTGATAGAAAATAACACTTGGATTGAAGAATGTATATGTCTTTTGAAAGACATACCTTGATTGTAAGTTTGACTCTAATGACTCAAAGAGAACAACTAGATTGCATCTACTATGAACAAAATATAAAGAAACATCATACATCTACACAAACTCATTAAAGGTTTAATGTAGTTTAGGACAAACTAAGATAAGATATCCATATGGAAAAGGTAGAATACAACAACATTTGCAAACAAGGTGAAAATGTAGGTTGCTTTCGGGCTTCAATTTTAAAAGACAACATGTTTCAATCATTCTAGAGTTGTTCACAATAAGTGAACATTAAGACCAACATCTGATTTACTCCATGATTCCATTGTTAGTCCGCAACAGGGGAGTAAAACCATTCTCATCATAACAAGTAGTACAAGACAGTTTAGAACTCAATTACATAGTAAAAAATTCTTACTCATTCAAAATGAGTCCTTCCCAAACAAACATCGAAATAGTAATAAGACATCTTAAGATTCAATGACACATATATTTTTTATTGACTTTTTAATTTTAAAAACTTTACTTAAAGGGTGAGATGGTCTTTGCACAAGATCAATTTATCATTTTTCAATTGTTTGGGGACAACACTATTTTATTATTTTTCTATAACAATGTAATTACCGTATTACCCTTAGAAAGAAAACAATTAGAACCTTTAGTTCAGGGGCCATATGATAATTATAATTTTGTCATGAACTATTGAATTATACTGGTATCTTTACTACGTAAATTTGTTAACATTGGCTTCAAGGGCTGGATTGTCATTTCCTAGTGTTTTTTTGTTATTTTTATTTAGTCCTAGGGGCATTTTTTTATATATGATTCTATAAATAGTTGAATTACACTATTACCCTTTCCATTCAAAATTTTTAGCCTTGGCTTTAAGGCCTTGATTGTAATTTCATATGGGTTTTTTTATGTTATTATTATTTAGTCATAGGGGCATTTTTGGTTTTGTGCATATAAAAAAGGATGCTGGTGCATGCCTAGCATGCATCAGGCGCTCAGCCACCTTCGGGCAACATGTGCGGCTAACAAAAGTGGTTGAAATCAAATTTCTATCATATCTTGAAGCTCTTTTCTTCCCTAAATGTAACGTGTATTGTAATGAGGTCTAGTTTGGCGCCACTTAACTTTTCTCCTTTTTGTCCCTTCTCTTTCTTCCTTGAATTGCATGCTAGCCATACAAAAAATTATACTAGCCCTTCAATTTATTTTTTCTTTTGATTTTGTCCTTCTTCTTTTAATTGCCATTTTTTATTATTTATATTGATTATTTGTAATTAGATGTTATTTTCAATTTCCTCTCTAGTTGTTTGATTTTATTAGTTTTTTTTATTAAATTTTATCCTCATTCTTTTAATTGTTATTTGTTTTTATTTTCAATCATTTTATTGATTTATTTGTTTTTCTTCAATTCCATCCTTGAGCATGTTTTTCATTGAATTGTTTTGTCATGTTTGGTTCCAATTCTTTTAATTATTATTTTTTTAATCATTTTCTTAATTAATTCATCTTTTTTTAATTTGTTTATTGACTTTTTGTCCTTAATTTGATCCTTCAATATTTGTTTGATTAAGAATTTTTTTTTTTTTAATGGGGTCATCTTGGTCTCATGTTCCAGGTTATAAATCTAAAAGATTAGCCCGGGTTGACTTTGGTCTTTTTCTAAAGCATTTTCTTAAAATAGTTTTTTGTCAGTATATTTTTTATATTCTATTTATGGGGTCATCCCAATTTCATGTTCTAGATCATATGTTTGATTTGTTCACCTAGGTTGGCTGTCGAGTTCACTCAAGGATTTTTTTTATAGGTTTCTATCATATCAGTAGGTGTCCATTCTTTATATTTTTTTTGTGTGTTCGGCCTTTCATAATATTTTTTATGGTGTGGGTTTATTCAATCATTATTATTTGTAATTATTGTTTAAGCCATGAGTTTTTTAAGGTGGATTTATTATTTATTTATTTAAATAAAAAAATTTAGTAAATATAACTGGGTAAATATCTCATCTTTACAGTTTCTTTCTTGGTTATTGTTAAAAATTTATTTATTTATTACATAAATAGTTATCAATTTATTTAATTAGATGATTGCATAAGCTTTTCAAATAATATTTTTTAATTTTTCACGTAAAAAAACACATTGGAGCATCCTACATATCATTTCTTTTCAAGTTATTCTATCCTATCCAAATTTGATATAATTAAAATTTGCACTTTGAAAATACCTTTGAGTAATAATTTTAATGTTATATTAAAAAGTTCAAATATTTATTTTTAATTTTTTTTTGATAATTGAGTAATATTAAGGTTAACCAAGTTGAGATGAGAAGTAATTAGCCGACTTATGCTGGGAGTTTGGCTTTGATCACATTTATGATTTTGAAAATTCCTTTTTGAAGAATATATTGAATAACGTATTTAATAATGTCATAAGTATTTATCAAAGTAAAATAATACGAAGTAAAAAAAAAAGGAAAAGGTAAAAAAGGAATGGTCCAAACAAAGCCAATTAATTGGCTTTAAATAGTGAAATCTTCAACTCCAAGTTGAGTGAAATGAGGACTTTGAAGAGCCTCTTGAAGCAGTTAATGATCATCCAACGAGTCGCGGCACGCCTCCAAGCTGGCTTCAGCATTTACCAAGGCCGACAAGCAAAGTATTTATCTCCTTTCTTCAAGGTGCGGGAATCCAATATGATCGCCATAAAAGCAAATTAAATACAACGTACAATTAGCTCAAAATAAAAGCTACGTCAAATGTTCATTCATTGCTTACAAAATACTCCATAGGCGAATTAATGAAAACTTCCTCCGACAAATTAATAGTAGAGCTGGCAGCTCATGCAACCACATGAAGTAAGGAAACTTAAGGATTTGGTACCCTATTTTGCCAACATTAGACGCTCCCCAATCAAGAAGATAGCCAAAAAAGGCGAGCAATGATTCATAATGTAATAACTAGGCATTGGCATCGCCGATAATAATATTGCAGCAAACACCTTCGTTGGCATCTGAAGAAATCAAGAGGAGTACACCTCAAAGTCTGCAATACCATGAGTAATATGCCTTGGAATGGCAGCAGCTAGCATCCCTTGAGCTATAGAATTCCTCGATGGAGCGCATCATTCGATCCCATGATGGCAACCTTCTTTTCCCTGAAAGTAGTTGAGCAATTCATTTTGCTTGGACCTCAAAGAAAGGGAACCCTATGATCTGATGAATTAATGGGATTAAACGCTTACTATTGTATTGTTAACTTCATCGGGAAAAAATCAAGCTCTAACTACCAAAGACGTAATGAGAGCTAAGGATGATGGTATGTTGGGATTGAGTGGAAGGGAATCATAAGATGTTTACCTTTGTAGGTATGCCTACAAAAGAAAGAGAAGAGGGAAGGTGTGCTCATACAAGGGTCCCTCTCTGTCATCATCCACAGCTACTATCCCTTTGGTGTCAAGAAATGGGAATGTGTATGAATACCTACATGCATTATTACACGACCGAATTTGAACCATCATTGTTTTATTACAACAATGCATCCCTCAAGTTAATAATAATAGTAAGAAGAAGAAGAAGAAGAAGATGGATTAGTCATGATTCGCCACAAGGGTAGTTCTGCAAGATTGCCCCGGTATGTAACTGTACGGTCCCAACACTGAAGAGCATCTCACAGTCAAAATCATGATGGTTCAATCAAGCAATTTTTTTGGTTGGGAGACCGAACTTTTATTTGACTGCCACTAACATATTTCTTTTTTTTTTTTCTTTATCGTAGTATGAAATCTTCAAATACTACAAAAATGTGAGTTGTAATATTATGATTTAAAAAGGGTCGATATGTAACAAAAAACCGATTAGCGCTTTTCAGAATATAATTGTGATTGTTGAAATGTCACTTGTTAAGCATAGTTTAAATGGACCCTAAGTTCGATTTGAATATCCTCCTAACGTTCTTTGTGATTTGATTTGATCTGATTTTTTAGCAATGATGTTAAGATATATCTCTCGATCAAGTCGTTGAAACTCCTAATGAATTTGGGATTTTCATGACATCAAATGGGCTGAGGTTAATAAAGTCGAGAAAAGGCGGAAGAGTTTTGGGCTTTCATTGACTCCACAAAACAAGTTTATCGTTTAACAAGATATACTGCATTAATATTTTAGTTTATTTTCACTACTAAAAAATTAATAAATATAAATAAAAATATCGATCAAATTTTTTTATCGATATATTAATATAAACTTTACTTATAAATTTTTTATCCTTGTATTCATTAGTAAACACAAATAAAAAATATTCATCAATATATACTGACAAAAGTATGGTGGAAAAATAAGGAATAAAAAAAGTTAAATAGTATGATGACATGTAATTTTTATTGATAGCATTACCAATAGAATTAACCCAACAATAAAATACATCCTTAAATATGCCAACGAAAAGAATCTCTCAGTATATATTAAAGGAATTACAAATGGTATTATAGTGGGATTAAAAAAAAGACAAATCATATGATGACGTAGTATTTTTATTGATAGAATAACCGATGAGTTACTAATGAAATAATTATGTTAGTTATTCCGCCGGTAATGTTTAAACTCTCCCCCCCACCCCACCCCACCCCACCCCATTTTCTTCTTCTTCTTCCTTGTGGCTTTTTTTTCTTCCTTGTGGCTTCCCCCCCCCCCCCCAATCGCAACATAAGTAAATTTCCCATAATATATTCGACCACCATAACACTCAGTTTGTCAGCGTTCATGTTCTAATTAAAATTTTATTGAGGATCCTCCACCTTAAATAAGCAAATTTACCTTTCTTTTTATTTGAACATAATTTTAAAATGTTAATTTTTTTTATATTTTTGTAGTATATGTATTTTGTTTGGGTGTTTACTTGTTTTATAGTTTTTTCATAAACAAATTATATTTTTTTTCTATGGATTTATGATTTTTACATATTAGGGTTTGTTTTAAATATTCTAAAATTGTATTTGTTTGTAAATTGATGTAACTTAAGTTGAATTTTTTACTTCGGTGTTTTGTGATGAAATAAATAATGGCTTTTTAATGGGTTCATTATATATTTTTATCAATTTTATTAACAAGTTATAATTTTTGGTAAATGTGTAGAAATTTTAATTTATGTAGTTAATTGATAATGAATTAAGAGAACTATGAAAATAGATTAAATGAGTTTGAGCTAAACCAATATTTTCATAAATTTATTTAGTTAACATACATAATTAATACGTGTTGTCATTATTTTTTTATATAGGTTTGATATAAGTAATAGATGATTGTTCATGGATGTATTAAGATTCACCCCAAGAGTTGTAGAAGATAGATTATTTTAATAGGGTTTAGGGTTTTATTAATTACACACTATCTAATTTGAGAAATATTAGTGGATGTGGTATTAGATGTACTTCCAAGAGGTGTAAGAATAAAAAAAAAATTAATCCAGATGTTGTAACGATGCATCTTCTACAAAAAAGATTTATGGAGAAATACTTGTATTGGTATGCACATGGAGAACAATATATTCCTTACAATATTATAGTAGAAAGAATGGTTAGGTCAACTTTTAGTGCTAGTAACGTGCATGGAGTTATAGATGACAATAATAATCTTTATAGAAATATGGTTATAGATGCGATAAGAATGAATCAAGGTCATGTCGATCAATGTCCAATCATATATGAAGAACCTAATGCAAATGCAACTAGGTTTTTTGATCTTTTAAAAGATTTTGACGAACCATTATAGAATGGTTGCACAAATTATAGTAAGTTATCGGTCATTACATAATTGTTCACCATCAAGTTGGATCATGGGTTGAGTGAGGTCGGTTATGAAAAAATTATTGAATAGGTGAGAAGTAGTTTACCTAAAAGGAACAGGCTGAAAAAAAAAATATATGCTACTAAGTCCATGATGAAACCTCTCGGTCTATGTTACTAGAAAATTAACATGTGCTCAAACATCTGCATGTTGTACAACCTTAAAAATAGTGAGTTAACCGAGTGAAGAACATGTAGGCATTATCATTATAAACCCAGAACTGGCAGGGAAAGTACTCTTGTCGCATATAAAGACTGTTGAGCCCATGACATGGCACCAATCATATGATATTGTGGAAGTAGTGATAGTGAAGCCTAGAAAAACTTTAACAATGTGCATCCTTATGTTTACAGATATGGAAATGTGTTTGGAATGCTTGAAAAGTAGGGAGGTGATTGTTTCTTTTTGTTTTTGTAGTTTTTGATTCTATAGCTGATGTTGTTCTCTGAAGTGTTTTAGGATGTGTTTGAATTTTTTTATGTAATAAAAGCCCTCTAGTTAAGTTAGTTTTTGATAAAATAATGTTTTGTTTTTTTATTTTATTTTGTTAGTTCAGTTAATGCATTGATAAGCTATGTTATTAATCCTGGATTTATAAGACTTTGGCCATTACCAAAATATATTTTGAAAATCATTTTTAATTCTTGAAAATTATTAGTCAATATTCTAGCATAAATGTTGGACCTACAAGTAGGCTGATATTTAAATATCAATAGTTGAGTAGAAAGTTTTTAGAATTATTTTAGATACTTACCAATTTAAATTAAGAGTATCTTTTACCATAATATACGCGTTGTGGAGAACCTTTCGCCTTCCAGGATAGGTGAACCTTGTCAGGGTACGTACATGGACCCTTCCCATAAAACTTTATTTGGATATACAAACCCATAATAAATTCAAAGTGCTAGATTTATTCATAAAAGTAAATCTTTATTCTAATCCATAGATAGACCATCGATTAATAACTCATCAAAACCTTTAAACCATATCTAGACCATACAATATAGATTACCCCAAGTAAGGTGTGCTAATGATGTTAATATCTTTCCTAGCCACAACTAGTCCCTTACACTTGAAATTTCTGATAAGATCAGTATACCCAAGTCTCTTAGTGACCCTAAACCAAACAAATAGATGACGACTCCTTGACCCCCATAACGCCTCTAACATCGCGCGCCCACATGCGATAAGTATAACATGAAGGCTATATTCTTTGTAGAAGGGGAGATATGTGTCTTCTTTCTGTTAGTCCTAAAACTTTTGGTACAACTTCTACGAAGTTCTAAAAAAAAAACAATATCGACTTTTAAAGCTTCATTGAGTCCTTCACCAACTAGGTAAGAGCCATCTATTATAACCATGTGATAAAGAATAATGGTTTATAATACTACCTATATAGGAAGACGTTTCTATATTTAATGTGAATGCATGTTTATCCTGCCCCTGCATGGTCTATCCTCTGTTGGCTTCGCGTAGTTAGCTGGTCCTTATTTCATGGGGGGGTTTTGATAGGCCCTTGGGGCTGAGTTCTTTGCTGCTGTGGTTTGTTGAATTATGATGGCTACATGTTGTTGACTTGGTTCGGCATGGGAGAGGAGCAGCTGGATGTTTTTGTTGGATTTCGGCTGCTTGTTTTGGCTCTGCTGGCAGTAGATTGACTTGCCTGGCAGTACATTGGATTGGCTGGTTAAGTCCCTCATGTTTGTTCTATGTGTGACTACTTCTGGCCTTAGGGATGTTTGTTTTATGTTTCTTTTCAATGGGAGCATGTTCCCATTTTAGTTTTAGGGTACTGGTTACCCTCATCTCTGTATATACATTTTCTGTTTGCTACTTTTATGGCTTTGTTACCTTTGATCTTAATATATTCTTACATTTGATCAAAAAAAAAAAAAAAACTCTTTGTTGGATTTTGATATGACTCATGATAGTTGAATCATATAGAAAATCTAATAACATCTATATTTTTTGTTAAAATAATATTGTATTCTTTTTAACCGTTTAATGTAATCTATGGGAGTAATATTTATCTATAACAAGATATTCATTTTCTAGGTATTTAAACTTACATGATCATCTTGAAAAGGGGAATTTTTTCCTCTTTTAATGTCCATGTCTACGGCAAAGTGAAATCTTCCTCATTTCAAGACATTTTTTTTATATATAAAATATGTCTCAAGATGCTTTTCTTTATCACTCTCAGTAGCATTAACAATAGATAATTCAGAATGAAAAAAATAATCTATGAAATAGTAGTGATTAACTAGGATGGTTGATTTTGAAATGAAACTTTAAGTTGTCATTCTAAGTTTGGAAAAAGGAAGAATGTTTAGGGTCTTTTATTGAATCCTTGCAAAAACATATCTAATGCTATTAGAGAATTTAGAGACTTTTATATAATTTAAGAAACCTAAATTTTACATTTAAAATCCAAAGCAAATACAATTTTAAAATTAAATAAAAATTACATAGAGATGCTTTGGATAAATAAAATTTATCTTATCCTTTTTATTTTTCATTATAAAAAATTTGAACCGAAAATGAAGGATTGAATAAGAATTTTAAAATGAGTTTTTTAAAAAAATTTAAGTTAATTTTTTGACCTAACTGACTGAGTGTTAATTTTGTTCAATTAAATTATTTAAATTAATTTAGTTTTTATTCAATCAATTGAGATTGACAAGATTGATATCATAATTATTCTAATAGTAAATCTCACTCAAATTAGATTTCAAATCAATGGATTTAGTGCTCATTTAGAATAAAGGTTAAATCTATTTTTAAAACAAATAATTTTTTTTTTGTTATTCAAATTAATTTTTTTTAGTATTTTTGAATCGTTTCATTAATATCAAAAATAAATTTTAATAAAATAAAAATTATTATTTTAATAAATTTTTAAATAAAATATATTTTAAAAAATAATATCTATGGTACAGGAAGATATTTTTTATATATATATAACTCGGGGTGTTCAGATTAATTTATACACACCATAACTAATTCTTGAATCCATTAAATATCTTACCAATCTAGTAATAAAACATTATAAAGATAATAAATATACACATTGAAGCTCAAACACAAGATACAAAATCAAAAAAAAAATTATCAGGACCGTTGGGTTACAAACCTCGACGCAGGAAGATATCTTTTAATCAACACGGAAGACAAGGATGGTTCAACAACCGAAGAGTGACTTGGACTTTTAAGAATTTTTATATTTTCATTGGCTGAGAGAACGCTCTAATAAGTAATAAGTCCAATTTTATTTTATTTTTATCTTAAAAAATAGTTTACAAAATTTGAGAACCGAGTTTTTATTTGGTTTGATTTGGATAGATTTTGATAACTGAGTCGTAATCCGAATTTATGCAACTCGAGATCAATGCTCAAATGTTTATCCGGTAATCATCATCCTCAAATGTTTCTCTTGTGTCGCGATTAGAATTAGAGACTCGACGCGTCTCTCTCCTTTTCAACTCTTGGATATAAAAACCAAGAACAGAAGCAGTGAAGAATTATTTATCCCAGTCAGGTAAATTCAGTTTGTAAATTAATTCTTTAATTGATAATTGGGTCTTTAAAATAATTGTTTTTGTTGATAAGAAATTTTAATTTTAAATCCCCTGAAATCTATCTGTGCATACTAACACAAGACTATTCTATTCATAAGTTAATATTTCTCTGAATCCATGTTTAATTCTTTCTTCTTCTTTTTTGTTCTTGAGAATGATGTATAATTAATTCCTTATTCCTGTTTTTTTTTTTTTTTTTGCAAATTTTGTTTCATGAAAGAAATATGAAGATTAATAGAAATGGCAGGCGAATTGTTAGTACTTGGTACTTTGTGCTTCTTCAATTGTTGAAGTAGGTGTTCCAATTCCAAACAAGAGTTTCTTCTATCAAAACTGATACATGTTGCTGGTAGGTAGCATTCATAGATCCAGTTTGTTATGTATTCAAGTTTATGGTCTTATCAACTCTTGGCCATACCCAGTTCATAACCTTTGCAGCTCTCTGTTCTGTTAATGTTTCTTCTTGAACTTGGTGTGTTCAAAACGTATTTTTTTCCTGAGTCTGACTACTTGTTTTCACTCTCAGACAGAATGTTGGATTTTGCTTCCAAATTCATTAGAGGAACCATTAGGTTGAAGCATGACTTTTTAAAGCCAGGGCAAGCTCTTTCAGGTCAGTGCTCAGATGATGAACCTTCTTTAAACAGCAGCGGAGAGGACAGATTGGAATGCCCAATTTGCTGGGAATCCTTCAATATTGTGGAGAATGTTCCTTATGTTTTATGGTGCGGTCACAGCCTCTGTAAGAATTGTGTGCTAGGCCTGCAATGGGCCCTTGTTAAACTCCCCACACTACCTATCCTGCTTCCGTTTTTCATCTCTTGTCCATGGTGTAATATGTTATCATTCAGGTTTTTTTACAAGGGGATTCTCAGATTCCCTTGTAAAAATTATTTTCTTTTGTGGATGGTTGAGAGCATGAATGGTGACAGGTCATCTTTCTCCTCAATCCACAGTGATCATCAGCCTGTCGCTCCCTTGAACGATAATCCAACCACAGGAAATCATGTTAACCCCCAAGTAAGGAACAGGCATGCCATGCCCGTTCAAATCCCTTCAGAACAATCCCTACCTAACCGCGACCCTAGCTACTTCAATGGTGAGAGACTTCACTTGTCACTCCGCAAGTCTCTGGTATTTTTTGCTCACATGACAGCTAAGTTTCCATTAATCGTCATGTTTCTTCTGATTGTTTTGTATGCAATACCCACTAGTGCCGCGATCTTAGCCCTCTACATCCTTATCACTCTTGTGTTTGCCCTCCCTTCTTTTCTCATCTTGTACTTTTCGTTACCTAGTCTGGATTGGCTGGTCAGAGAAATCATCACCTGAGTTGCTATTATAGATAACTTTATAATTGCAGCATGACATCCCCACTACTCTGCCCACCTTGTCAATCAACTTACATGGTTCAATGTGATGACTTCACCTGTATCAGATGCTGACCAGCTTGCTGGGATATTGGAAGTCCTGCAATCATAGCAAATTGTATTTAGAAAAGTTTGGCCGCTGTAGTGTAGATGAGATGACTGCCAATATTAAGATGGTCTGAGGTTGTTTTTGTGCCTGATCGCAATAGCTTAAGTGATCCTCTATTGGACATGCAACTATTTTGCTGTGGTGTACATGGAAGCAAAGCTCTTTGCAAGCTGAGAAGTAGATTTGCATTGTAAGTTTAGCATAAAAGGTCTACGCATTACTTTGTTGCTGTTATTGTGCTCTTGAATCGACTCTAACACATGTATCAGAGGGTTGTAATATTTGCTTCTTCAGTTTTTAAACGTGAAAGTTTGTGGTTTAATTTAGATGTCATTTGCCGCTGCCTGAAAAATGCTTGTGCATATTTCATGTTCATCAGTATAAAATGTAGATGTTGGTCACTTGTGTGGGCATTGGTTTCGAGAATATTGATGGACATTAAGCAGGTTTAGCTGTAGATCAATTGTTTCTTTGGATTTTACTAATCCGTTAGCACACTAGAAAGAATGCAAGCAGGATATTTTGGTTAACTAAGAATATGCAGTTTGCTCTCTGGAGGAACTCTAAAATTATGAAGGGCATATACAGAGAACGAGACGATGAGAACAATTTCGACAGCTTAATTAAGTTAGATGTAATGTAGTTTTGTTTTTGTTTTATCTTCTCCTTTTCTTAATATTTTTTTTATATGTATTGCTAGTTTAATATGCTTTGTAGCTAATTGGTCGATTATATATGATATTATTATATTTATGTGAATACATATTTATTATTAATAGAAGTTTTATTTATCTTTAATATTCATATAATATTATATTAATGAATCTAGAGTAAAGATAAAATATATGGAATTAAAATGTTATTCAAAGAAAATTATAAAATTGTTATAATTATAAGAGTCCTGTTACATCAAAATATTATTTCTAAAATATTCATGGTCGATACTCTTTTAAATATTGGATAGTCATTAGAGTCGTAGAGACTGATATATATTATGTATTTTTTTTTTACGAAAAGAAGCAATTGCTTTTATAAGTCGAGGTATAAGAAATACCTAGAACTAATATATAGTATCTGTCATAAAACATGTACACTGTACTAACTTGCATGAGAATTCTATATGGAGAGATAATCTATGTCTATAGAAATGCTCACGTGACGATTGTGTAAATGATCCTTAGACTTAAGATCACTAAGTTATCTTATATAAAAAAATGTTATGCTTTGATCTTGTTACATGTTATCTTAATCGAGGTAACAGAAGAGCAGATATTAGGTATAATATGAACTATATGAAGATACTTGAGTGATCAAGAAATGATTTATCACCTTAGGTGAATTAGAAAAAATATTTCATCTGTTCTTAAATAATATTCACTAAGAAATCCTTGGATAAGGTGAAATGAAATTTAAAAAAGGTTTCAAATCTTATTTAAATAAGCAATGATTATTATGTAAAAAAAAAAAATGATTAAATATGACTAACATACTCTATGCTTTAAGGGTCTGTTTGAAATTGTGATAGAGATTGTAGTTCAAAGTGTTTTTCACTTAGAAATGCATTAAAATAATTTTTTTATTTTTAAAAAATTATTTTTGATATCAACACAGTAAAAAATCTGAAAACATAAAAAAAAATTATGTTTAGCAAAAAAAAAATTTAATTTTTGGGAAAACGGGCTCTTAATGTTAAATCAAAATATTATTGATAAAAGGATATTAATTACACTAAAAAACCAGTCATTAAAATATTAAGTCAAACTATTGATAACTTTTCTAATATTTTAGGAATCATGATATATTGTTGAACGATATACCTGATCTTTAAATATAAATTAATTAATTATTGATTTGATAATAAATTAAATTATCTAATTTATTTAATTAGAATTATAATTTATATTTGGACCAATATATTAGGAACGTAATGGGCACATATGCTAAGAATCATCAGTAAGAAATTAAACTGGGACTAGAATATAATTAATACCCGGATTATATTTCTAGACCTATAAAAATTAAGTAAGGACTTGATTGAATTAATTTTTAAAATTATCTTAAATTAATATATTGATATTACTGAGGTGACAAATTGATATTTTATTATTTTATAGAATTTTTTAAATTTTCTTATAAATAGAAAGTTATATCTTTTATTTTCATGAGATTGTTAATTAAACATAAAAACTGCATAAACATAAAATAAAATATAATATTTTAGGCATAACAATCACTTTCTCCTGCACAGGGATTTAAAATATCTTTTACTAATAGTTTATGTGGATTACTATTTGAAGTTGAATAATTAGACAATTTGTGGTTTGTGATAAATCAATTTTTAAAAAATTATTCCAAGTAAAAAAAAATCAAATTTTTAGATAATAAATCCTTAAAACACTTTAAATTTATCTAATAAAATTCTAAAAACTTCATAATAATTTTATTTTATTATTTCCTAATAAAAACTATAATTCTCATGGTTTAGCCTGCTTAATTAATTACAGATCGGAAGTGCAATGATGTCATTCTCTCCTTAGCATGTGTTCGCAGATCACAAACTGTAATCCTGTCCTATCGATGACGTCAGTGGCACGCAAAGGAAACCCAAAACCAGATTAGATTGTGAGCTCCAAACTTTGAGGATAAGACTAAGAGGCCGTTTGGTAATGCGGCAGGAACTGAGGTGCAGCCAAAACGCAAAAATTATATGTTTGGTTACGTTTAAAACGTGGATTCAAAATGGTGGGACCCACCCCCTAAAGGCTGAAACTGCGGTTTGAAAAAAGTGGCCACTAGCTGCTGCTGACCAGCAGCAACCTCAAGCAACCCACCGACACTGTCAAGGGAAAGTATAATACTCCAAAAAAAAAAGCCGTTGGATAATTAAACACAACCTGAGCTCTCCCATCAAAACTCCTCTGCAAATCAATTCAAATAGCCTCGTCAAATATTCTCCTCCCCACTGTCAAAAAATTCAAGGAATCCTATCTTGTCGTTCACCATTTCCACAGCTTCAAACGGCCTCTGTATACTCCGTTCACTGTTCACCATCCTTTCTTCCCACCTAGCAGATCCCTCCTCCATTTTTTATCCTTTCTTTCCAAGCTCCGGAGCTTGTGAGGTTGCTGTAAAATTGTAGTCGTTGCCACTGTGTGTCCCTCCCCCCTGTCACACGAAAAACAGGGTGAGCTCACAAACACACACACGACAAAAAAATTGTCTCATCCACTGTCAAAAATAATTGCCCCTTCTGTTTTTCTACCCTAAACGACTTGCCATGCGCCTGATGTTGTAGATCCGCTCAATATAAAGGTATATTGCCATTTGTTTAATTTTGAAGTTGATTTGCAGCATGTTAAAATAATTTTCCCGTTTGAATTTCTTCTCTCAATGTGTGCGTGATTGTTGTTGTTATGCCTGCAGAGTCGATTTCTGTGAGAGGCAAAAGAACAAAGGGAGTTGATTTCTGTGAGAGGCAAAAGAACAAGGGGATGAGAAATTACTTGGACAAAAAGGAGACGGGTCTGCAGTAGAGAGTATGTTTTCTATTAAAATTTTACGCCTCCCTGAAGATAATTACAGATATGCATATATGTTTAGGTGTTGTGTATTGTTCTGGGTTACAATATTTATGAATATATTGTGCAGTAAGGATTGTGAATTAAGCACAATATTTTGCTTGTATAGATGCTGATATGAAAAAAAAATTCGGTGTTGTGATAATAGGTTAATTGACCATCTGTGTGTTTTAAATTTTTTTGCAGAATTTGTTCTGATAATTGTGTTTAATTCGGATAATGTTGTTGCCATTTGAGTCAAATATGTGCTGCTTCATTCGGATGGTGTTTATGCATTGATCCTACAGAATTTGTGAATACTTATTTCTTTTGCGATTTGAGAACTGGGAGGTGATGGTTACAGAAAAAAGAATGTTTAGAATCTGTTTGGTATGTTTATGCTTTCGGCTGGAAACTATAAAGTTGACTGGTAATGGATTTCAATTACCTTGATGATGCATGATGATGTGCTGTATTGATGTGTGTTGTTTGTAGGGCACATGCATATTGTATGGACTAGCTAGAATTGTTATAGATTGGTAATCACCTGTAGGTGAACGGAATATACTTTACACAGTATAACACATTCAAAAATTGCTACAGACAAACAGCTTTGAATTTGAATTGTTCTTTACAGTACTGGTTGTAGGACACCATTGCATGTCATATACACTTCCTTCCAATATTACGCAAATGATTAGCATGTTATAAAAATTCATGATGTTTGCTTGCAAATATGTTATCCAAATAGGAATGAATAATAAAGAAACTATTGATAAAGCTGCTTGGAATAAAGAAATGTTGCATGTCTTTTGTGACCTTTGCATCAAGGTCATCGACATGGGAATGAGACCGAATACTCATTTCGACAAGGCCGGTTGGAAATATTTACAAACTTCTTTCAAAGAAATAACTGGTCACGCATTCACAAAGACACAATTGAAGAACAAATGGGATGGATGCAAAAAGGATTGGAGGATATGGACAAAGCTCATTTCAGAAACTGGTGTGGGCTGGAGTGCAGAATTAGGGACAATTTCTGCAAGTGATGAGTGGTGAAAAACAAAAATTCAGGTTATTTTGCTGCTCCTTAATTTTAAATTTCGTTGTATCTCAGTTCAGTAATTACCAAAAAAATTAGGCAAGTTGCATTAAATTAATTCTATTTGTTCTGTGTAGGAAATAAGAGGCGCAAAAAAATTTAGGCAAGCTGGTATCGAACCGTCTTTACGGTTGAAGTTCGACAGAATGTTCTCCAACATTGTTGCTACTGGACAGTACGCATGGGCACCATCGGCTGGAATTCGTCGTGATGATAATGTTGGTGTTGATGAGGACCCAAATGCCAATGACGAACAACTTGATTTGGAAGAAGGAAGAGGTGATTCAGAAGAGGATGGAATTCCAAATTTCACTGATGATGTGTGCAACATGGTTAGAGGGGTTAATATGTCAAGCAGTAGCAACACACGCAGCAGTGGAAAGAGAAAAGAAAGAGAACGTGTTGACGTTCAATCAGGGAAAAAAAAAAAGAAGTTCTGGAATTGGGATGCAGCTACTGTCACGGTTTGATAACATGGTTGACAGTATGTCAAACAATAGTGATTCCACATCTATATGTAGAGATAGGAAAGGGTGTAGTATTCCTGAGGTTATGACTGAGCTGCACTCAATAGAAGGAGTTCATATTGGTGATGATTTTCATGCGTGGGCTACTAAGTTCTTGGGTATAAGAAGGAATAGAGAAATGTGGTTCAGTATGGGTAGTCTTGAAAACAAGATGAAATGGTTGCAGAAAATGTTTACACGGCGTAAGGCACCATAGACGAGGAGGTATATATTGACCCTGAATGCATGCTTTTATAAATTTGTTGATAATATTATTATCTAAATTGTTATCTAACATGTTTTGAAATGTCTTGACAATTATGTATTTTTTCAGAGATCTGAAGATAATCGGCCAGAATTGTTCGGGACTTTATTTGTAATTTTAACAATTCTCATCTCACATGGAGAGGCTGTGTGCAAGTTCTATTTTTCGGTTATGGAGCATAAATATTTTTTATTTTCATGCAAACGGACTGTATATTAAAATATCGAAAAGTTGTAGTGTTATTCGATACGAGCTACATATTATGAATTGCAATCCTGAATGTTTCTATGTATTTGTAATGTAATATGACATGGACAATGCTTTTATAGTTTACAAAATATGCATGCTTAAATGCAACCAGTAGAAAATGCAAAAAAATGGTTGTTAAATTATCGACATTAAAATTGCTTAATTATAAATTATACTGCTCGGAAAAATTTTTCTACGTACATTTTAAAAGAAAAATCAGCCTTTTCTTGGTTTTAGTTTGGGTTAAAAATATAAATTGAGGTCTAGAAGCTTGTTAACTTATTATTAATTTCTATTTCTAAGTACACGTGATGTGCGGCAAGGGAAAAAAATATGCAAAATATGTAAAATGTTTTAAAAAATTTGAAATAAAAAAATACAAGGATTCAAAATACAATTTATATGCAAATATTAAAGTAACTAGTACACTGTGATAGAACTACTCCGGCCTTGCATGCACTCTGGTTACAGAAGATTAAACGTGAAGATACAAAAAATGCAAAGATTGAAAATACAATTCACATGAAAAATTGAGCTAAGTGGTACACTGCAATAAACTGCTCCCGGCCTTTCACTTTAGTTACAGAAGATAAAAAGTAAAAATAGAGAAATATGCAAGATTCAATATATATAATTCACATGCAAAAACAAGCTATGGTACACTGGGATAAACTACTCCTCACCTTGCCCTTCGGTTACAGAAGAAAAGGTAATGAACATGGGTTGTTGAATACCGAGCCTATATGACAATGCTAGAACAAAACACTTTGTGAAAAGAAGAAGCAACCTCAGAGGTACCTGCAATGCTTCATTAAAAGAACCTCACAGGTACCTACAATGCTTCATTAAAAGAAGAGAAAACAAAGAGCAACCAGCGGATACAGAAATGCAGGGGAACAAACTCAGTGGATAGAAAAGGCAACCACGGGATAAACAGAGGGCAACCACCACCAACATTCCTTATCACCACCACAACAATCGTCTGCCCTCATCGTCGCCAACAGCAGCACCACCACCAACAACGGGGAGGAAAGAGTGCAGCAGGGAAAAAACGCAGCAGAGGCAGTGCAAAGCAGAGCAGATTCAGACAAAAAAATAAGGCCACCACAACCAACCTGCCTTGCCGTTTCTGTGCAACCGTCTGCCCTCATCATCTTCACCATCACAACCTTCTGCCCTCATCGTCTTCACCATCACAACCACCAACAGCGAGGATATAAGCAATTGTTGCATGGGAAAAACATTGAAGAGGGAGTGAGAAGGAAGCAGAGCAGCTTCAGCTGAAAAACACAGGGCCACCGCGGGATAAAACCACACCACCACTGCAAACTCATCATCGTCTCCACCATAGCAACCATCTGGCGTCATTAGCGTCAACTGCAGCAGCGCCATCATCAGGAGAGAAGCAAGGAAAATATACTGGAGAGTGAGAAGAGCAGGAACAGAGAAACACCATCACCGAAGTCCACCACCGTTCCCCGCCGTTTCCACAGCCAAACACACCTCGCGCCGCCAAGGGTAACCTCCTCTGTCCTTCGCCTTCTCCTTCATTCGTCTGCTGATGAGTAAAAGTCGGTGTCCACTGTTCACGTAAAATGTGAACAGTGGACAGTGTATATATAACTTTCATGCAACAATTTGTTTCAATATTTTTGTTTAGTGTGAATTTGTATAATATAATAGTTGTCTGATGTAAAATTAATCGTGCATGTATTACATCAGACATTGTGTTTTATTTCAAAAAAAAAATTATTTAACATGATTCAAGTGTTTATTTATGTAGGATTATACATATGGAAGAAGCACGTTTAAATGCAATATTCAATGAAGCTCTTGATGATGATTATGATAACATAATGGATCGTGTTGTTGATCACGTTAATTATCGTGGTGATGATGACAACGGTGGCTCGGGAGGGGATGGTGATGATGGTGCAAATGATGATGATGACACTGACGACGACGACACTGACGACGACCACAATGATGAAAATGATGATAGTGATAATGATGAAGAATCGTTTTGGAAGCGAGTATTTGATAGGAAAAAGTTAGCTGTGTGCACAGCTGGGGCACTAAACATGTATTATGTCAATCATATACATAAAGAACCATGCATGGTTTCATACAATACAGGCATGCGTTGGTTAACTGAAGTTTTACGAGGACATTAGCAACGATGTGTCAACATGTTTAGAATGGACACATCAACTTTGTTGAGCTTGTGCAGTGATTTAGAAACAACGTATGGGTTGAAGCCATCGAGAAGGATGAGTGTGATTGAAAAGTTGCAATATTTCTATATACAATAGCACTAGGAGCTTCAAATAGGGAGGTGCAAGAGCGATTTCAACATTCGGGGGAAACTATTAGTAAATGCATTAAAGAAGTCCTCGCAGCAGTATGTTTGTTTGCAGTCGATGTCATAAAACCAGATGACCCGAGTTTTTCAAACACTCCACGAGAAATTGCAATGAATCCTAAATATATGCCGCATTTCAAGGTACGAAAAATATTTATGTTTTTATTGTCAGTATTCAATTCAAAAATTGATGTATGCATGTTAGTAAGTAACGACATCATATTGTCAATGGTTTTTTTTTTTGTCAAAATTGTATTGGTGCAATTGATGGGACACATGTGCGGGCTTGTATATCAACCGAAAATCAAATTCCATTTATCAGAAGAAAAGGTGTCCCGACTCAAAACATAATGGCGGCTTGTAATTTTGACATGCGATTCACGTTTGTGTGGGCAGGATGGGAAGGCAGTGCCCACGATACACGTATTTTTCATGAGGCTATTAAGAATATAAATATAAAATTCCCTACGCCACCAGAAGGTAGGTATACAACATAACTTGTTATGTTCTTAGGTATAAAATTTGTTTTATATTACTAATTACAGGATCAAATTTTGATATTGTTTTTAATTACAGGTAAATACTATTTGGTTGATGCTGGATATCCAAATGAGTATGGTTATTTAGGTCCGTATAAAGGTGAGAGATATCACTTACAAGATTTTAGGCGTCGTGGACAACCTAGAAATCGGCAAGAAGTTTTTAATCGTGCACATTCATCGCTACGTAATGTCATAGAACGATCTTTTGGAGTATGGAAACAAAGGTGGAGGATTTTACAAAACATGCCTGCTTATCCATACAAAACGCAAGTTGAATTTGTAGTTGCATCAATGGCACTACATAATTACATTAGAAGAAGATCGCATGATGATGTTGCATTTGCGGAATTTGATCGCAATCCCAGTTATATACCTGATGATATTTTACCAGATGTTGTGGTACGCCCTGAAAGCATTGGAAACAATAGGCAAAGCAGGATGAATTTCGAACGTGATGGGATTGCAGATAGTTTGATGGAAGAATAAAGCAGAATTTATATAACGTCTTGTTTGATTAATGATGTAATAGCAGTACTTAACTCTACAATATTTTCTATTGCAAAACAAGAATATTAATATATGTCTTTTATAGTTATTTTATTACCTCAATTTAAAAAGCTTGCTTGTATGGGAGTATAGAGCTTTTCATTAACGAAGCAGTAATAAAATATTTTTTTCACGTTGTAAAAAATTATTGTTGCTACCGGTACACGAAAACGAAATGAACACGTAGGAAAATACAATTAAAAATTTTTATTATGAAAAAACATTTCAACATCTTTTGGGAACGCAGTTTGCACCGCATAAACGGTTACCAAACACTGTAAACTGCTTTTTGTTCAACCTCAATTTCAACCACAGTTTTAACCAAACACATATTTTTCCAAACCAACCTCAACTAAAAATGCTTTTTTTGAAACAGCTTTTTTAAAACCACAACCGCAACAACAACCTCAATACCAAACACACCCTAAAATAGGATCCAAGTTGTGAAGATACGTTAACAGATAAGATAGAGAAGGGATTTTGAGCGAAAGCAAGAGAATCCCTTTGGTGGTAAAAACCAAATTAATTGTTGGGACGATGGAGGTTTAAGCATATGTGTGATTGTTTTGCACTGCGGTTAACTTGATTTTTATAAAAGTTTGAATTTTTTTTTTTATTGTTTTGAGTGCTGGATGTCATGATCAATAAATTTTAAAAAATAAAAAAATTATTTTAATATATTTTTATATAAAAATCATTTTAAAAAATAACTACTAAATTTATAAACTGACCTGAAAATGTCTATAAACGGTGCTTTTTTTCTATTTTTGAACAGAAACAAACTTTTCTTGAAGGGCTTTTAAGGTAAGGCATGAAGGATATTTTGATCTTTTAGTTAAATCTATTCTGTCATTAGGTGTGCCAATTGCAGCAGCATCATCCTGGGAAGGCTGCAAAACGCGCCTTTTCCGTTTCTCCTGGCCCCAAAAATCCAGCAGTCGCGTTGCAACCATTGTTTATATCTTCTTTAGCTCTTGGTTTAAAGCAGCTACCACGTCTGTGCTTCCTTTTTAGAGAAACATTGCGGAGAAAGGAGAAGAAGGTATGACTTGGTTTTCATTTCTTTTTCTTGATAGTTGATGTAAATCATGATCCTTTTTAAATCAATTATTAGCCATCTTTGCAATATTTTCTGGCCTCTCATTAATTTTAGAGCCTGTATCTTCCCAGCAGACATTGCCATATTGAAGCCATCTCCGTAGCCAATGAAATTATTGTTTTTGACACCGAATGCTTTTGCCTAAATATATGTTCATCTCCCTCTCCTCTCTGTCTCAAGGGGCGCGAGATTTTTTAGATCTCTGCATGCGCTTGGCTGGTGCTTTCAAGATCTCGTTAATAATCTCATCAGATAGATGATAATATTCTTTGTACGCATGTCTGAGATGGAAGGGAAAATCGACAAAAGATGAGAAAAAAGGAATTCTGTTCGTAATTTCATCGCTGTTGTGTCCAGGGGGGGTGTTGTGATTGTTTGACATCTTTATTTTGCTTTGTCTACTCCCTAACCGTGCCTCACTCGATTGAAAATGTTCCATTCTGCTGCAGGGCGGGGAATTTTCCTTTTTTATTTCAGCGGCAGTGATTTAAAACAGTATTGATGCGATCAGAGAGAGGAATTCAATGTCAATAATTCTAGAGAATGATTCTGTCTTTCCGACCCACGAGAATTACTCTTCTACTCCAGTAATTTCAGAGAACACTAAGCCCGAAGGTGTTCATATAAGAAGGTACTCCGCTGGGGATATAACTATCCCCTACTCTAGAGTGAGGATTCTTTCCCGCTATCTCGCATCTTCAACTGGTTCATGCCATGATTATTGCAAATATGGAATAAAAAATGATTCAGAAACAAAGACAAGCAATCCCATATTAAAGAGGATCCCAGAAAAGCAAGGCAGGGAGACGAAGAAGACAGTGACTTCAGCAGAAAGACGAAGAACTTTTTCTGTTGTTTGTATTCCATCTCCTGGTTCAAAAAGACACAACTCCAGTGTTCCTGTTGTCATTGGAAGAAACATTTCATCTACAACTAAGAAAAAAATTGTACTATCAGAACAGCTTTCATTACCTGTCAAGATAAAAGATGCTGGTGAGAAGAAGGTGTTGGTACGACCAACTCTTTCTTCATCTGTCAAGAAAGTTGTTTCTGTGATTCCCAAACATTCTGTGAAAAGAGTTTCTCAACCGAAGGGCCAAAATGAAGTTGTAAAAGCAGAAATAGACACTTATGATGAGAACAAAGCTATGAAACTGTCTCAAAATGGAACTCTCAAAGCTGGGTTGTCTGCACCTCCTGCTGAGAAGATCTTGGTGCGGCCTAGAAAAGGAATTCATGCTACTCAGCTGCCTCCATCCACTGAGAAGAATTTCATTAGACATATTAAGGATGTAACAACTCGAGTTAGCCGTCGAACACCCTTATCTTCTTCGGCGTTATTCAAGTCTTCCCATAGCAGTGCCTCCTGTGAATACCATGAAAGTGATTCTATGAACACAGTTGCAAACAAACTTCCATCTAAGACTAGGCCTAGGAAGGGTGGAGTATTTTGCACTACAGACAAAAATTCCGCAGCCATAAAGGAGAGCTTTAGGTCAGGAAAGGTGTTTGAACTTCATCCTGAAAATAGCACTTCAAAAAGACTCAAATTTACAAGAAGAGCTCTTAACGATCGTCAGATGGGTGAAGTTGATACCAGCAAGAACAACCTTAAGAACAAAAAAGTTTGTGAAGGTGAAGCTAATATTGCAAAAAGGGAATCTGAGAAAATTGTTTTGAGACGCAAAGATGTGCAAGAAAAGAAAATTGTGCAGAGTTTGTTAAATAACATGATTGAGGAGACTGCATGTAAGCTTGTCGAGAACAGGAAGAGTAAGGTGAAAGCTCTGGTCGGTGCTTTCGAAACTGTGATCTCTCTCCAGGATTCCACAACCTCGTCAACATTTTGCGCATGTTAAATCTGTATTAATGCATGGAAAACACGATAGGTGAAATGGAGTTGACATGAGAGTGAAATCACTAGCATGTGTGAAGTTTGGAAAGGCAAAATTATCCATTTAGTTGAGCAAACTGTGATGCAATGGAAGGTCTGTCCTTTCTATTTTTAATGTTTTCATATTTTTCCCCTTAATTACATCCTGTTTTGCTTTTATATTTATTTTTATAGTGTAAGAATATTAATTGTAGAGTACTGTTTCATTTTTTTCTCGGAAAATGTTCTATAAAATTTGCTTCTGAATCCATCGCTTGGATTGAGAAGCGAATTAACACAGCTGATTGTTTCGGCAAACAACCAAATAAAACTACTACTTTAATTTAATTAGAAAATAGAAAACTCGTGCACAATAGAAAATTCCATTCTGTTTTGAAACTTTGAAGAGAGCACTGTTACAAAAAAACTGAAATCATGGGATGATTAAAAGATATGCATGTAACCTACTCCCCCGATAACTTCTGGGATTTTTTAGTCTTGGAAAAATATGGATCCGATCGAACTCCATTTATGCCAATCATTCCAGGAATAAACTTTTCATCACTTGAAACTCACTTCACTGAATTTGAGCTCTTTTTAGGACGATTGTTGTATGGATGGGAGTTGTTGTTGGCAAAAAAAAAAAAAAAAAAAAAAAGCTATGATGTCAAAATCAGTTTAGGGTTTTTAGGTAACGATAATGAAAAGAAAGTGAATAAAAAGAGGTCTGATATTTTTTATATATCTTGTCTTCGTAGAGTGTCCCTTTTCTCTTGCTAAAATCTAGCATTTTATATCCAAAAAAACATGAAAAAAATCTAGATATCAAGAAAAAAATCTTCCAACCCCTAAGGTGGTAATCATATTCTTTTGTTATATCTCTAAATAGAGTTGTTCTAGGCTCGTAGCTTGTGATTAAAAGAAAAGAGAAAGAAAAAGAAGAAAGGAAAAACAAAAGATAAAAGAAGAACTCGGTTGGGCATCGGCCGAACCGGGTATTGAGCCATGGTTGGGTCGTGGCCCAATCGAGTGTTGAACCTCAATTGAGCCAAGGCCCAATCAAATATAGGTGCTTGGTTGGGCCAAGACCCAACCGAGTATAAGGACTCTATTAGGCCAAGGCCTAACTGAGTTCACCATTTTATATTATCATCATCAATTGTCACTCAAAGTAAATTTTTAATACAGTGTTGTTAAATAATTATTTTATCATAAAACCATATGCAAGAAGACTTTAGAAGGCTAGATCTTATCATAGGGTGTGTCTATCTTCTATAACTACATGTAACCCACCTCAACCTCATGACCCATATAAAAGCATTGTAACTAATAATAATATTAATCAACTAATGCTTAATATAAGAGCAAGGTATAATGCTAGGACTCCGTTTTCCCGTTAAAGACTAAGTAGAACACTAAAGACAACAACCAAAAATATTGAGATCACAACACCTATATGTATGTTTAAGTTTGAATATTTCTTTCCCTTATATGGTTTTGTTAAAAATATATTTTCTCACTATGTCTTATTTATAGGTCAGTTGCATTCGAAAAGATGGATGAATGTAGTAGTTTTCGACAAATACATAAGACTCAAAGATTAAAATTCATTGCTAACCTATTTAAATATTAATATAGCCTTTTTAGTTCTCTTGAAGATATATAAAAAAAAGGTATGACATGGTTTTATACCTTTTCTAAGAGAAGAACACAAAATCCTTTAAAATATATTTTTCAAGGCAAGTCACTATCAGCAAATAATTAAAAAATAGTTAAAGGAGTGATTGGATCATAGTGTGTTATAATAGTTCTATAACCTCTACTAAAAAAGTATAGGAATGTTCTCCAATTTGAAGAGTTTTTATTGTAGATAAAGTTACTCCTTCATTGAGTCTAGATAAAGAGTATAACTTATTGTGCTAAGAAGAGGGAGATTTTTTTTTTTTTTGGGTTGGTTGTTTACAGATAGGGAAAGTTAGGATGGAAAAGAAGAAGGAGAAATAAGGGAGGAGAGGGTCGGCAGAGTGAACATATATTAACTTTTTCCGATGGTTTCATCGACGAAAGTATTTCATTGGTGAGTCCGTCGGCTATTTTAATGGTAAAAGTGACACGTCATCATACAGATCTGCCGTTTTGAATCCCTTAGTGATTTTGTTGGCAATTTAAATGGTGAACCGATCACGTCACCGTACGGATCTGCCGTTTTGAATCCCTTGGTGATCTTGATCCTTAATAAGATATAGGCCGCATAAATTAATTTTAGAAACTAATTTATTGTTGCATAATAAGCCATTGATTTGCTCAAATCTGACAGTCTCTACTGATATTGGTTCATCCCCTTTGATAAAGACTTCTTGGCCTTACCACACAAATGACATCCACCTATCTTCGTAATTGTAGACAATGGTTTTCAATTTAGCTAGCCACTAAATTCCCAAGATCATATCATAAATTTTGAGGTCTAAGGTAAAAATATCAGTCGTAAAGTTAACTCCATGAATTGACCATTGGAAGTTGTTGCACATTGAAGTGCAGGTCATGGTTCCACCATTAGCTACTTGCACAGTTAAAGCTTTAATATTGGTGATTTTACAACGCAACATGTTTGCCACTTGGTTGCTGATAAAGTTGTGCGTGCTTTTAAAGTTCACAAGGATAAACAATGGTTGATTCTCTACTATGCCAATGACTCTAAGAGTATTTAGGCCAACCACTCTTTCTAAGGCATTAAGAGATATGTGTGGGTTATGAGTGTCATGGTCTAATTTGGTTTCTCCATCTTCCTCACTACACTCCCAGTCTTTTTCAACAACACACAAGGAGTAAAGCTTCTTGTTTTGACACTTGTGCTTAGGTATGATTTTTTCATCACACCAAAAACAAAAAGGGCCTTAGCTCTTCTCTCATCTAAGTCCATGTTTCTGATAGGTCCAGCAGTTCTATTAGCATTGTTGGGGTTACAAGGTGGAGGAGTTGGTAGGATACCAATATGGAGCGGTTTATAACTATTATTAGGAGGTCCTAATAAGCTTTTATTATAGTTGAGAGGGGTGGAGGTTTTGTTTTGCTTGGCATATGTGGTTGGATGATAGGTCTGTTTGTTAGAATTAGAATTACAAACGTCGTGAGTAAGGGTGTTATCATGCAACCTAGCTAAGGTGTAAGCTTGTTTTAAAGATTTTGGTTCAAATATCTAAATCAAAGTCTTGACCTTTACGTCCAGCCTTCCTACAAAAAACATCAAAGTATTTTTCTTAGAAATTTCAGATCTGTTTCGGAGGTCCCCCCCCAAAAAAAAACTTGAGAGGGGGGGAAATCCTTGATGTAGGTTTCTAAGTTGTTTTTTTACTTTAGTTTAATAAGAGCTCGTTTGGTAGTGTGGTAGCAGTTGCTTTTCAAATAGCTTTTCGTGCCGAAATACATGCTAATGATGTTTGTTTATTTTTTAAAAATCATTTTTAACATCAGCACATCAAAATGATCTAAAAAGTACAAATTGCACTCAATTTTAGCAAAAAAAAAAAAAATCAAAATTTAACGAAACGCAAGTTGAAACGCACAGCCAAACACTACTTAGGCCCCCCCCCCCACAAAAAAAAAAACCTGCAACACAAGACCTTTACATATTCTGGCCACGACATAACCTGCCTTCCCAAGCTTCTTATAAAATTTTAATGCCAACACAAAGCCATTCCATTTAGATAATAGGAGGCTAGTTTGAGCTTCTCATGTACAACAATTTCCTCAACATTAAAGTACTAGTTATACTTATAAATTCATTTAAGGACATTTTCTCCCCCAAAGTCAGAGAACTCTTATTTTGGTTTACGTAGTTGACAATAAAGGGACGTACCTTCATTGACCTAATTAAACTTGGCAAGGAAATTCCTTATAGCAGGGTATTGAAATGTCTTGGGAAAACTGGACTCACCAATAAAGAGCTGAGTTTTTTGCAATGTTGAGTCTACACAAAAAACAAGGGCATCAATAGCTTTCTTAAGCTCTCTAAAGCATATATTGGTATTAGCCCTGGTATCATTAAGTTGGTGTTGAATTTGATCATATGCCTGGGTCTGTTTTGGATTGGTAACTTCATTCACCTTCCTGGCTTCTTGGAATCTCATCTCAGGTGGCATTTTTGAGTCTAAAAATGCTGCCCTAATACCATTTGGGGCAATGAACTTGGAGCAATGGATTACCTATTTTTAAGATGGCAGATGATGAATGAAATGAAGAGGAATACGATAAAAATGGAAGGGTAGAAGTTGGGTGCTGCAGAGGGACTGAGAAGGAGATATACATTGAAGGAAACAAAGACAAGGGTGAGGAATGGGAATCTTAAAAAATAATGGATATGCTTATCATTAATTCTGCATGCATTCTTTCAATATATATAGCAGTCTTTCTATTCTTTTAATATTCTAGCATTTTTCTCCTAACACACGTGGCTCTATCGGCTACTAAACAAGTAAAGTAAAACGCACAGCATTGGCTTGTAATTGCAATGCATATTGTCTTACTGATACTCCTAACTTGAATTTCCCCCCTTCCCCCCCGAGAAACCCACTTATCAGCCCCTTCCTTGCAACACTCTCCTCCCTGGAAAACCCTAAAAAGAATCCACCAAGAAAATGCAAAAATGCAAATCACAGAGGAGCAAAGACAGAGAGCCGAAGCCAACAGATTAGCAGCCTTAGAAAAGAGAAAAGCATACATCATCAATCAGCAGCAGCAGCCGCCGCAAAACCCATGGAGACTTTTCAAGTGCCGAAAGCTCTCTCCCAAACCGTCCTCCAGTAAAACCACCACAAACCCGCCTCTTTTTAACCGGGTCAACCCGGATTTAGATACCCATTTGCCCCAAACTTTCCGGGTCCGCCTCGAAATTTGCTCGCCTGACTCCTTCTCTATCACCCCAGAGGCTATGAAGGGGTTCCCCTATCCCGGGGAAGAAAAATGTTTAAATACTTTAAAATCTCGCTTATCCAATGTAAATGGGTTTTCATTCTTTATTTTTTTTTAAATCATCAAAAAATAAAGATTAAATTTTAATTGAGTTTAATTTATTCTTCTAGACATTGTAATAAAGATACGATCTGAATTTAGTTTAATTGTTGTTTTAGACATTATAGTAAAGGTATGATCTTGAATATAAAATTATGTTTTATCATCATCATCATCTCCAGCTTAATATTTACTGTAATCTGGTTATGTGTGTAGGCAATGGAATCTCGTTATACACAAATTAATGGAGGTGGAAGGGCCTGTGTGTATAATATCAGAGACTATGATGTAGTTTTGACGTGTTTAAAGAATTGCAAGGGAATCGAAATCGAAAAGATCCCTTTCACCACACTTAATATTATCCAAAGACTTTCAAAGTCTTTCGATGCTGGTCGATGGGAACCCTGCAGGCCTGAACATTTCACTGATGAAAAGGTGGATGAATTCATTCGGATGCTGCCGAGAAAGCTCTTGGATGCACTCTTACCTTTCCAACTTGATGGCTTAAGATTTGGTTTGAGAAGGGGTGGTCGGTGTCTTATTGCGGATGAAATGGGCCTTGGTAAAACACTTCAGGTAATCATTTTCTATGCAATTATCTCAGCAGTTCCTAACTCAAGATATATTTTTGTGTGGTTTTGGTTATTCAAGACTTTAATGTTGGAATTATGTATAATCCCAGTGTAAATGCTCATTGGTGTCAAATTATGGCATCTTTTTTTATTGAAACTGACTCTGTCTAGGCTCTTTAGGAAATTTTAATGCATAATGTATGCCAGATTCTTCTTTTTAGTTTGATGAATGATGTGTGTGAAATCAAGAAGGCCTATTAATCAATATCTGTATATCGAAGATAGTTTGTGCCTCAAATACATTCTAGAAATGATCTTATAAGATGGTATCACCATAAGTATATATCTGCTTAATATATTCTATTTGGTTTTAGGCAATTGCTATTGCTGGCTGTTTCATAAATGAAGGCCCCATCCTTGTTGTTTGCCCAGCTATTTTGCGGTTTTCTTGGGCAGAAGAGTTAGAGCGATGGATGCCCTTTTGTTTACCCTCTGAGATCCACCTTGGTAAGAGTTTCTCACTTTGTGCTATGTCTTCCTTTCAATCTTTCATTGTTGCCAAGAGATGGCCAAAAAATAAGATGTGAAATCTTCTTTAGTTTTTAAACTATACATGTGTGTACGTGTGTATGTCTATGTAGACTTGGTGAATTCTTATAGGATACATTTATTGTCAAAAAAAGTTTCTCATCTTTGCCCTGTTTTTTCTGTTGGTTGTTGATCAGCTGTATCTGTTACTATACTGCTAGAGTACAAGCTGTCTTGAATGAATCTATTCCTGTTTGCTTATTGGTCTCTTAAACACGAGGTAGAACTTGAATTGTATTCATCTATCTGTATATATGTAGGCTATAGCTACATAATGAGGTTTTCTGTTTCTCTTTTCAATTGGAAATAATGATGAAAGGTGTTCATACAAATACAAGTGCAAATTAGACTGCATGCACTCTCAAATATTTATAGATTGCAAATAAATATTTTCTTTGATGGAGGTCTTTTTTGAGTTATTGCTTATGTTTATAGTTATGTAGGTTAGAGTTAATATATCATCAAGGCTTCAGCTTCTCACAAACCTTTAAACTTTGAATTTTATTTTTACTGTAGATTGGAGCTTTTAAAAAAATCATCCAGGCAACATCTTGTTCTCTGGTTTCTTTGAGATTTTTGAAGTCTGAATTTCACATCTTTTTGTTGTATCATGAATTCATTGTTGTCCATGTGACTTAATTTTTTAATCCAGTTTTTGGTCATCGCAATAATCCTATGCATCTAACAAGATGCCCAAAAGTTGTGGTTATCTCTTACACAATGCTTCATCACTTGCGGAAGACCATGCTTGAGCAAGAATGGGCTCTCGTGATAGTGGATGAATCTCACCATGTTCGTTGTTCAAAAAATAAGTCAGAGCCAAATGAGGTACAGATTCTTATTTATTTATGGTCAAAGTGAATCTTTGTTTGTGGTCGTTGTTTCTCTATGTCCCATAAATGTGTGCACTTCCCAAGAACTAGTTTGGAATACATACTATTAGAATTAATGCTGCTGAGTGGGCACTGTACTTGGCATAGACTAATTGGCATTTAGACATCTATGTTATCCTTTCTGTTAACAGATAAAAGCAGTTCTAGATGTGGCAGAAAAGGTCAAGCGCATAGTTCTTCTGTCCGGGACACCTTCTCTGTCCAGGTTGTAACATGCACATTGGAAGCAAAATGATTTTAAATTGATTTTAATAATATGTTTTAATTGAATAATGTTACTTAATTCATTTTTTTAATTATGCCTCTGTCTTCCTTAGTGCTTTCTCATATGCTATTGTGTATATTCCTAGGTGATCATAGGCCATTTGACATTTTTCATCAGATAAACATGTTATGGTAATTTCACATCTCTATATTTTACACTTTTAGTTTGCTTTCCTCAAGTTTTAACTAGGACAGATAATGTTTCTTGACAATGCTTGCTCTTATACAGGCCTGGTTTGCTGGGGCAGAACAAGTATGAATTTGCGAAAACTTACTGTGCTGTCAGAGTTGTCCGCACTTATGAAGGAAAAGGTTTTCAGGTAATTCTTGGAGTGCTATCGAAAAGCGCTACAACAGAGAAACTACCGCCATTATCATGTGCATAAGATTCTAATAATACTGCCAATTTTCCATATAATTGATGATGGATGACAGGAATGGAAACTTACAAGAGAAAGAAAAGGGGGTAAGGTGCATAAGATGATTGCCATATGCGTAAGATGCTAATAATACTGCCATGTGCATAAGGGGTAAGGTGCTATCAAAAAGCACTATAATAGAGAAACCAACGTTATTGCCATGTGCATAAGATGCTAATAATACTGCCAATTTGCTATATGATTGATGATGGATGACAGGAATGGAAACTTAGAAGAGAAAGAAAGGGGTAAGGTAAAGGCTAGAATAATAGTCATCTTTGGCAGAAAGATTCCCAACACTCAGAAATCAATTCTCAATCGTTAAACCATGACAATTAGGAGGAATCAACCTCTAACTGTCAATTATTAATCATCAATGGCAATCTGAGTTTAGGAAGCTTAAGACAACAATTTTGCAGACACAAAAACCAAAAACCAAATTGGGATAGGAATTCCTAAATTGAAAAGAAATTCAACTACAACTAAGATACAAAATTAAATAAGCTCCTAACTTGAGCTACCTTAATAGGAAGTAAACTCAAGTTCCTTGATTATAAGATACTTAGGTACTAATAAAATTTCTACAAAAATGAAGTCTTTTTTTTCATTCTCCATCTGTTTGGTTTGATTAAAAAGACTCATTGCACCGGGTCACTAGTGACTCAACTATCAAAACCGAAATTTGGAAATTTGATTGGATTTCCTTGCAGGATTTCTCGAAGGGCATTCGTTTGGAGGAACTGAATGTGTTGCTTAGGCAAACTGTTATGGTATGCTTTTGCTTTCATGTGCCTAATGCTTCAGAGACTATTACAATAAGTCATTATACGAGTTGTTTCTAAATCAGTTTGACAGTCCAAGCATCAAACTAAGTGCAGGGCCATGAATCCTCACATTATATTTGGAAAGATCATCAGTGTGGTCTGTGTGGAAAATTTTGTAATTTTTCCTGTCCTTTTTTAGCACTATCCTAATCTTTATTCCAAGTGCTATTAGTTACTCCATGAACATTGATATATTCTGGGTTGTGGTATTTGTTGTATGATGTAGAATGCACATAGATCAATGTTGTTATAGTTGGATGAGGCTTGTTTGGTACATTAGTTTTGATCGCAGTATGTTTTCTAGCATGTATTTGGTTGAAACTAAATATTGAATCTGCTTTAGGCAAGTGATAGACATATCTGTGATTCTTTTAATCATAATTTTTAAAGGTATTAAGCAAAATGTTTTAGTTATCAAGAAGTAAAAACAATTTTCCATTATAACTAAAGGCAACATTACTGTTGACTGAAGGTACTGATCTTGATACCTCAAAATAGAAAATATAGGTAAATAAAACAAGGACACAAAAATACATAGGAAGCTGCCCTCACTTTTCCTTGAGTGTTTTTCTTTCAAGTCTTGATCAACGTGAGGACATGTTACACATTTCCATCTATCTTTGGGATATCAAGAAAAACAAACTCACGGAAAAGGCTTACGTCTCACTAGTTATTTCCTACTTTTCATCACTTCACATTATTTTTCCATTGAAAATTTGGACTATCTAGATTATGCACAATTATGTTCCAAGACATGCATATCCTGTGCATAACTACATGAACTGGATAACAATTCCATGGGGGGACCACTTAATAGTATTTATGTATTATCTCTGTCCCTTTGCAAGGAGGGTTCTAACCACATAAAAGTGTTTCCAGTTTTTGGAAGGGAGGGACTAATGAAGGGAAGTGTACTCTCCATTTTATGACTGATTAGAGGAAAAGGAAAGAAAAAAGATAATTCAGGATGCTGGTGTTGTAATTTAACATCACTGAATGAAACATGTGACAAGTAATGGTTTAACCATAGAATATCAGAGACTAATCAGGGTGAGGGACCTGAGAAAGAGATTGGGGATATACCAATCACCTTTACTAATACGATCTTTCAATTACTTGTTTGTCCTATTTTTTTCCCTATGTGTGAACATAAGCTATTAAGTGGTCCTATTGGCGAGAAAGTTCTCAATTTGAGCATCAGTGGATCTCATCATTGTGCATTATTTTGGCAATTTGTTTGCTTCTCCATGTGTAGTCAAATTTTTATTTAATAATTTTCAGGTAATTCCTTATTGTTTCTTTTGAGAAACCACTTGACTTCTAGACATGTTGCTTTTGTAGATACGACGTTTGAAGGAGCATGTACTGAAACAATTACCACCAAAACGTCGGCAAATAATAAGACTGCTGTTGAAAAGATCAGATATAATTTCAGCAAAGGCTGCATGTGGGGGTTTGGTGAATCATGATGCCTCTGAAAGAAATGCTGCTGAAGTGATAAATTCAGAGAACATAGATGGATCTGATGGTAATTTATCATATCTTGTATCTATTAATCAAATCTTACATGTCTTCCTTCCAGGATTGGCTTTGTATACTCACCACTCAACAGTATTGTGTTTTGTCTTCTAGATTGATATATTGTTCTGTTCTGTTTTTATTTATTTTTCAAATTAAAGCGATTCATCAGGAGGTTCTATTTGTTGATCACCCGCATGAGTAGAATGACAAAATCTATTTATCTACGTCCAAATTACTCCATCAAGGCTTTGGTTTGTGACTTCCTTTTAACATAGATGCTTCATGGTTACTAATTTGGCAATGACCTATTTTTACTATCTCATGGTCGCTAATTTATTGGTTGTGAAATACATGATATTAGTTGCAGAGTGATATTACTTGCAGAGCAAGTTAAGGGATGGATTAAATTGGGGTAGATATTCAATGTTTGATTTTCAGTTGACTAATGTAGAATAGCTATTCCTCTTTGTAAAATGGAACAAAGATTTAGTTTACAGGTTCATTTTTTGTTTTCTCAAAAAAAAAAAAAAAAATTTGGTGCAACTGTGTTCTGTTCTGTTCAGACTTGGGTTTACCACCCTCCCTTTCGAGTGTGGTATACTGGGATTAGGGTCACTAGTAAATGAGAAGTCTAAGTAAAGCAAGTGAACTGGTGCAAAGTGCTGATTTGACACATAAGTTGGGAGTTCTTAATGCTGCTCTCAAAGGGTTGGTGTTTGAAGTGTTTGGTTGAAGATTTCTTACTCAAATTTATATTTTTTCAAATGCAAATTTATATTTTTTTATCATGTTCCATTTTCTTTTTCTTTCAGAAAGTGGGGGTTGTTGCAGATCCAAGAAACTCTCCTACCAAGAGCTTGGCATTGCAAAATTGTCTGGGTTTTGTGAATGGCTTTCCATTCATCCTCTCATTTCAGAGTCAGATGGTGTAGAAAAATTGGATGTAAACCATAGTTCTCAGAAAATGATAATTTTTGCTCATCACCTAAAAGTTCTTGATGGAGTTCAGGTCAGATGCTTTTACCAGTTCTCCTTTCTTTTTGCTAGATTGAAAACATCTTCATAAAAAATGGTTTGTAACTGATTGTGGTTTAAGATGTCAATCACTCGAGCGAATTCATACTGGTACCTGGAAACTAAGTCCTGGTTACTTCGCTTCATTTATTTTATCTCCTAGGAGTGTCTAGTTTGCAGAAGGCATAAGAAATTTCCCATTTAGTGAAAATAAAAATAAAAAATCCACCTCCCCTTGAACTTCACTCATACTTTATTGCCACCTTCTCTTAAACATTTTGTAGTGGTTAGCTCAATCACACCATTCCAATTGTTCACGTGTAGAATAGTCAAGGATAAAATCTTGGTTTGTTAAACTCCTAAACTCTGAAAAGTTTATAAGGGACATGTTATGCACCGAAAAAGTTGCTTTTTGTTACTTTTAATAGCACTTTCCTATTCAAATCCAGAGGCTAAAATTGCAAGCGTACACACTTTGGATGATCTTGCAATATGAATTCATAATGGAAAAAATAAAATAATAAATAAACTTGAAATCAAGTGAAACTACTTAACCCACTAAGATTATATCAACCCTGCTTGGCTTGAGAAGACAAACGATTTAATCCACCCATACCTAGTATTTTCTAAAACTAAAAGTGTGTAACAAGTTATGATTTGGTTTCAATTCTATGACAAATAAGAAAATGTTAGAAGACAGATGAGACTTAAGTTTGACATGCATTTATAATTTATTGAATGCTTATAAGATTTTGATCTATAACACTTGCTCAATGTTCATAATTTCTGATTGTTTATGATATGGTGTCAATTTACTTTCCCCTGTCCTTTCTGAATGTTTTGTCCATCTTGGCCTTTGATTGGCCTTAAAGTTGACCACTGTACTCTGTTGATGTTTTGCTGTGATTCATGTAAGTTTCACTGTAACAATTTTTATGTTGAATTATTCAGGAATTTGTACATGAGAAAGGGGTTGGTTTTGTCCGCATTGATGGAAACACTCTTGCCAGTGATAGGCAAAACGCTGTATTGTCATTTCAATCATCAAATAAGGCATGTACATGTTCTGTTGCTTTAGCTTTGTGTATTTGCTTGCCACAGTATGGCATTCTACTAATTCTTTTGCTAGAGATCTTGGTTTTCAATTCTTGCTGGGTTCTATCACTTTGATTAAATTGCATTTCTTCTAAAGTAAGTCTTAAATTTATACTCATGACTTGTTGGGATTTCAGGGTGATGCAGGACAGCCTAGGGCTGTTCTGAATCTGACTTTTATTGACTGTTTTAGGGCTGTTAGAATTGTATTAATGTTGATTTGTGATGGAATATGAGGAAGGATGTAGATAGGTTCTAGGAGTCACACCTAGGGCTCTTAAGAGTCGCACCTTAGAGCAGATTGAGGATTACAATCAAAGAAAATTTGCTGGAAATTATTTGATAGTACTCCATTGAAAAATATTGAAAGACTACATACTTATTTATGGAGTTTTAGTTCCAACAAGGACATGGATTCCTAAACCCACAACATAACCATTCCTCTTTAGAATAGGAAAACATAATAATCTAGAATAGAAAACCTAATAACTTTAGGACTAATAAAATAAAATACTAAACAGAAATAGTACACTATAATTTCCAGATTTTTCGGCTGATATGAAAATTACTAAAACACCCCTGTATTCTATAGCTGAAATAGAATACATAAATCCTATTCTTTTGTTGCCCACATCACAGGGAGTTTTTTTCCTGATCAACTGATGTATATATGTGGTTTGTGTAACAATTGTTGTTATGATGCAATCTTGGTCTAGTTACCTAATTGTTCAATTCCCCTTGTCTGTCTGCCATATATTAATATAAATCTTTTTTGAGCTCTATAAAGTTCTTATTAAAGGTAGATGGTGCCAGACAGACTTTTCTACACTACTTTTCCATTTTCTTTTTCACATGAATTTCTATACTTTTCTTCTAAGTTTTGAACATGTTAATGACAAAAGGCCATGCCGTTGTTCTGTCATTATAATGTTCTATACCTTTTCCTGCAGAGGTCATCATGTACAAATGCATGTGTTTGGCATTGTGAATTTTTGAACTCTGAAGATGCAGCCAACCTGATATGTGTCTTTGTTTTCCAGGTTAAGATTGCAATAATCGGTATAACTGCTGGGGGTGTCGGACTTGATTTCTCCTCAGCACAAAATGTTGTCTTCTTGGAGCTGCCTCAGTCTCCATCATTGATGCTTCAGGTATGACAGATTACTGTCCATTAGTTTTGCACTTCTGTTGTACATTAAAATAGAAGTTAGTGACAAGGTTCTATAATGGTAAATCTTCTTACTTACAAGAAAGACGCTACAATATATTATGTTGGCCATGTAAATTGTATGGCTAAGAAGGATAATGAAGTTTGGAACCTGGTTTGTGGCTTTACAATGTTTCTTGAAATTGTTCAGTGTCTATTTGCCTCTTTTCACTCCATTTCTTTTCTCTTTATTTTCACTATTCTCTTGACCTGAGAGCTGACTGAACATGTTTGAGAAATCACTTGATACTTTTGCCATTCAATGGAATACCATGGTAGCTTTGGAAATTATGAAGCATGCATGCATATTGATTTACTATTACCATTCATTAAGGTATACAAGGCCACACATATTCAAAATTGTTTATTTAGCTATTCAGACTCTAAATTGATATGGAAAAATGGACAAACAAGAAATGACAGTATTGGAATATTTATAACAAAGAGTTCGAAATTTGCAACATTTTGAGATGGTAATGCTCTCGATGTGCAGCATGATTTGACAAATTCATGAGTTGATACTAAACTATTTACCTCGGCATTGTGCTGTTTTGCTTTTCTGATGGCACAGTTTTGTCTTATTAATGTGTCCACTGTTTTCTTTAATAATAAAGGGCAATAAATTTGTGTTTGATGAATTTTGAAAAAATATTTTAAATACAGTGTTATGCTGTTTCTTACTATCAGTAGCTAACTGAGACTGATAGAAGTGTGATTTATAACTTTAAATTTTTTATTTTGAATTAAAGCATAATGGAGTGAGAAAATGAACTATGCCCATCCACTTCCTCGAACAAAAAAAGAAAAAGAAAAGCTTGAAAACCAAACATACGAGTATAATCAAAAGCTTTCTGTTACTCATTATTGTCAAATCTAATAAGAATCTCTGTATGAGCAAAACCTCTATGCTCTCAATTCAATTAAACCTGGAAAGGGCATATTCCTTTTGTACACTTATTTAGGTTCTAATTTAGCCATAAGGGTGCCTTTTCAAGACTTTTTTTAAATAAAAAATATGCTTTGGTATAAATCTCCTCGACATGTCTCAAGTATCCTGTTCAGACCCAGTTATCCCGTGAAATTTTCTGTTCTCTGCAGCAAAAAATAAAAATTAAATCAGAATTCAGATTCATTTGAAATTTTAGTACTACATGCAGTTCTTACCCTCCTTGTGGTGGCTTATATTTCTTAATTTTCTTGATAAAATTTCTTTGATCAGTTTAATTAATAATTATTTTTAGGAGGACAATGCATCTGCACAACCAAGCATGCTCCATGTTTCCCTTTGCTCTTTTTTCTAGTTGCCTATTTCTGAGGTTTGCCCTGGATTGGTCTTGTGACTTTCGATACCTGACCTCCTCCAAACTCATTTTGGAAGGCCGAGGACAGAGCTCACAGGCGAGGGCAATCAAATGCAGTTAACATTTACATCTTCTGTGCTAAGGTTTGCATTTCTTTAAAAAAAGTGCTTTAGGTTGTCAAGACATTTATCTCTTTTGTATGCATGAAAAGATTTGTCATATTGCAGGACACTATGGACGAAACATGTTGGCAAAATTTAAACAAGAGTTTGCATCGTGTCTCATCTATTACGGATGGAAAATATGATGCAGTTCCAGAAATTTTGGTATCACTTCTTACCTTTTTCTCCACTCTAATCCTAGCACTCTAAATTCATCTAGACACGCTCAATTTACACTAATAGCTATCATCATGGATTTGAGTCATTGGTCTGAATTATTTATGCTAAACCTATATTAATGTACTTCTTGCTGTAAATCTTATCCGAACGGATTTTTCCCAGTGATTGGAAATGTATTGTCATGATGCAATTTATAAGAAGCTCTGGAGTTATTATTTTGCTTGAGCAGATTGGGTGAATCTTAGTCCTGATACTTGCAAAGCAAATCAAATATATTTTATGCAAATTAGTTAATTGGGGATTTATATGAGTATATTTAGTTTCATTGGTTGTGTAAATTTTTAAAAATGACTTTAAAAAAAACTTTGAATTGGTAGTCATACATTTGTCAAATCACCCACATCAGTGAAATCCATCATCAACATCCCATTCTTTCTGGGTTCCAAAGTCAGAACTGTTGGTGTTTTATTTTTCTCCCCTGCTTTGTCTGGGGTATCTTTTGCTCTGGTTGACCAGGGCTAACTTTGTTGCCGTGTTTCATGATCTTGAATAGACAGTATTGCTTCTGTTCTGTATCAGATGGCTAGACATGATGACATGTTCTGTGGAATTTTAGGAGATGGTATTTATTTTAGTCTTTTATTTTATTATTTATTAAGTAGGTTTTTGGTTAGTCATTTTCTGTAGGAGATTGAACTTCATTAATCTATCTTGTCAGGTTGAAAGAATTTCTTATTTTGGAAAATCTGAGAAAGGGATTAGGAGAAGTTATGAAGTTCAAGTTAAGTTGCCAGACTCTGGCTCAGTGTGGGATTCACAGCCATTCAAAACGGACGATGAAGAGAATGTAATGTTGATTGGAAGCACATTTCAAACAGATGATCTTAATCTTGGGGTATAACTTAGAAATTAGAAATTTTCTTGTTTTTTGAATGAGGTTCAAATCTTCTAGCATCTCTTATTGTATGTTCATTTATATTTTCTCTTTCCATGGGCTAAATCTTGAATTTTGTTGGAAGAACAGGCTGTTATGGTCTTGGATAATGCAACAGACAAGGATTCTGCTGCAAATAAAAACCTAGAAGGGATTTCAGAAATTGAGATTAGAAGTTCTGGCAGAGTTTCTTCTTCTGAGTTATCTGAGGGACATGAAGGCAATGATCACTCAGAGAAGGTACCTATTGCATAAGACTTGGTCTTCTCAGAAATAGGTTACTATGTCTGTTCCTTTTAGTTTATGTAAAGGAAATCACTTATAAATTAATTGCAGGAAAATAAACTTTGTGTTCAAACAACAGAAACCAATGACAGTGAACTTGCTCAAAAAAATGAAGCTGATGAATGCTGGTCTAACGAAGTATATTCTCTACGCTTTGAGGTACAATTATGAACTTGGTCATTGAGATTTCCTTGCTGGTTTATTCACAGATTAATGCTGTGGCATCAATCTGATTTTCAGCAATTGCAATTGCAGCCATTTATACTTTAATATTGGAGTTCAAAAGCTGCCTGATTAGTTATGGGCTATCCTTGTTTTCACGTGAAATATGGTTTACTTACAAGCATCCTTTCAGGAAGATACAGAACCCATGTTGAAAAACTAATTTAAATAATTGACTTGTTGTTCAGGTAAGTAAATATACTGGAAGGATTCACCTATATTCCTGCATTCTGGGGAAAGACTCAAGACCACAGCCACTTTATGAGAATTTCCAACCAGAAGAACTCGAGTCACTTAATTTACTAGCAGCTAATGATAGCAAGGAAACAGATTTTAAATTTCTAAAGGGAAATCTAGTTTCCAGGCATGCTCTTCTTTCATTTATTAAAGAGTGGAATGCACTAAGGCCTGTTGAAAGAAGGAAATTACGTGGAAAGACTTTGCAACTTCCTCTACGTGTTGAGTTGTGCTACTTAAATGAAAGCACTAACCACAAAATTGGGGTATGCTTACGGTTCTGATTCATCTCTTTATACATCTCTGTTGTCCCCAACAATGAATTGAGTGGTTTGGGTAACGGTTATGCAACTCTGTAATAGGGACTGCTGAAGGGTGGAAGCAAGCGACGCCTTACTCCATTGGGTGAGATCAGCCATCCTTTACCATCCAATGCCATTTTGAAAAAGGTACATCTGTCAAGTAGCTATGGCCAAAAGGAAAAGCAATACACTCAAGGTTGGACCTTAATGGATGAGCCACTCTGTAAACTCTGTCAAATGCCATGCAAGTAAGTCCAGATTTATCATCTTTTGATGTAACTATTTGTTTGGATTTTATTTATACTCTTTTAATTAGTTGAGTATTTTTCTTCTTTTTTTTTCCCCTCTCTTTTAACCTTTGGTGCATCTTTTGTATTCTTTGTAGGTTGCAGCTTGCACCCCTTTCTTTTGTCTCTTTTTATTGTATTTATTGGAATAATATTAATTAACTGTCACTTTCAGGGGCAGCAATGCCAAAACACCTGTGTATTTTGAGGATCTATTCTGCAATCTCATCTGCTGTGAAGAATATCGCTTAAGAACTAGTAGCAGATCCCTCCGGCAGGTAAGGACTGGCATTAAAATTAATTAAAATCCAGCTGATAGGCTTTTTTTTTTTTTTTTTTCTGTTCTCATTATTCTATCTTTGTTTATTCATTTTGGTGTGAGAACATGTATCTCAGTTTTCTTGTTCGCGATATGGATTGCACCACTCATAATGGAGATTTGATTGCCTTCTATTATCCTGTTCCTTGTTACTCACTCTAGCACAATAATTCTTTCAGTTAACATAATTTAGATTTCCAGGAGCTTTTTGAAATAGAACATGGTGTCTGCACAATTTGCCAGCTAGACTGTCATCAACTTGTGAGGACCATCAAACCTTTATCATTAGAGAGACGACGGGAGTATATTGAGGAAGTAGCGCCAAATGTGGCAAGTCAGAAGAAATTGTAAGTTAAAAAACCGAACCTAGTGTTTTTATTTCTGTTAAATGAATTTGGAGATATTTAACTGATGTTTACTATTTTGCTCACTCCTTCCCAATTTAAGTGTAACTATGAACTTCCAACTTTCCGAGGTGGCATTGCATTATATTATTTATGTAGTGAGATTGCATTCAATTTTCATCATTGCCCTTTGACTAGCTTTATCATTTAAATTTAAAGTGCAAATAATAGCCTCAACTTTAAATTTTATTGGGTAAAGTGGGAGATTAAAAAAATTCTTACATTAATAGTACAAAATGGAAAGTTATTTTGGGACATACCAAAATGTAAAGGTGGATACACAGATAGGGACAGTGGGAGTGGTTTGCTGCATCTTCTTCGTTGGGAGTTTCTGTTTTGATTAAAGGTCGATGGACACTCTATGTTATGCTTTACAAATTGTAGGCATTGTTGCTAAATGATAAGCTCATGTGCAAAGGATACTCGACTTTTAAGTTGAAAGATTGAAGTCTGAACCTGTGTTATGCAAGATTGATCAAGTGTGTTGACCATGACATTTTTTCATTGCAAAATAGTAGTTTTATTATTTTGTTGTTTCTTTCATTGTGTTGTATTTGCGCTTTAAAATTGTGAACACTGCTCCAAAACCAAGTGATTTTAATGTTTCACATCTGCAGGCTCGATAAGCTTGCCAATGATCCATCTGAGGGCAATGCATGGCATGCAGACCATATTGTTCCTGTTTACCGTGGTGGAGGTATGCCAATGTTGAAGATCTTTTATAATGCATCACATATGTCACGTGGTTATCTCAGTGTGTCAACCAGGACCTTGATGAGTCAGCTGCGGATCAATGCTGGATTTTAATCTGTCACAGTATCATTGGACTCTGGCAGAACTTGCTGCTATTATCATGAGTCATTAGTCAATAGCGCTTAATAGACAACAATCATTAGGGGAGTTAAAGGATGAAAAATACAAAGAATATAAATAATAAAAAACTCTGCAGTTTCAGATGTGCAGAACGTGTCGGCTATTGAGATCCTGAAAGGGGTTTTTATCATTTTGTTCAAAAGGAAAAAAAAGGAAGCTGGTTTTATTTTTTTTAACTGCAAAAAATTAGTTAGGCCTAGCTGTGATTCATGTCAGGAGTTGAAAATCAAATTATTATCCACTCAAAAGAGCTCATTATTAACCGTGTGGATTCTTCATTTAGTCTAGACTAGAAATTCCTCCCAATCTTTTCACTGTTTAATCTTGTTTTGAAGTATGCTTTGTATAATTTTCATAGGTGAATGCAAACTAGAGAATATGAGGACTCTTTGTGTGGCATGCCATTCCAATGTTACTGCAGCCCAACGTGCTGAAAGATGCTCAACTAGGGAAAGGGCTAGGAAGCAACTTGAAGTCATCATGAATGACATCAAATGTATGGAAGAGACTTCGACTTATGATGAGGTAAATTTAGGGTGCTTGGGACTCTTTTTTATATCATGATAGCGCTGAGGTTGTTAAATACTGAATCTCACTTCCACGTCATTTAAGATAAGGTAATAATATGGTTGAATAATCCCTTGTTACAAAACTGCAAAGATCTTTTCACATTATGGTTTTTTTCTGCTTTGTTTTTTAAAATTAGAAAATATATTTAGTGATTATGGGGTGGTATACAAGGGAAAGCAGGAAAAGTATCTGATAACTTCGGAAATGGGTTGACATTTTTACCTACGTTGAGGAAGGTAGAGTTCTAACAATTTAATGTCTTTCCTCATTTACCTAACCTAATCTGTACTGTCAGTAATCTTGTGAACACTGTTGAAGGTCAAATTGTTGAACTTAATCAAGAATATTTCACTGGCTCATCATGAACTTATAAACTGAAGCTTATTTATATCATAAATGAGTGTTCCCTCCTTTTACGAGTCATAATGTCCTCATTGTGACTTCGCTTTCTTTTCCCGTTTCTCTAGACCTGCTTGGACCTGGTATATACCATAATTCTTCCAAAATTCACGGTGCTATGCTCCTTTTACTGTAGTTTTCTTCTGGTCATTATTCTTCAGGGCTTCCTATTCTATTATTCGGTTTACTAGCCGTGATACTTTTTCATTTTTCCTCGTATTTCTTGCAGACCTCTTGATAAAAATATATTTACTTATGTGCTAATACAGACAGATCTGCACTAATAAATTTCAGGGCCAAGGGCATCCTCAAATGCAAGAGGATGATTTAGTTGATGACCTCTTAGTCAAGGTTCCTGGAAGTGCCTACTCTAGAGGACAAAGCACACATCCTGAAAGTGAAGATATGAATAAGAGCTCTTAGAAATGTAATGAAGCATCTGTCTTGACAAAATGACCAGTCGAAGAAGGGAAGACCGGAAGAAGTTGGCTACGTGGAAGGTCTTGAAACCGTGTTTGGATATGTTTTTAAATTGTGTTTAGTTTAAAAAAGTATTAAATTGATAATTTTTTTAGTAATTTTAATGATTTTTTTTATCTCAAAAATAAATAATTTATTTTAATACATTTTCAATTCAAAAGCACACTGAACTATAAAATCAAACATAAATTAATTATATAAATTTAGAGTTTTTGATTTTACATAGTTAATTCCATGTAATTTATTATTTTTTACTATAAAATTTGAAATCTTAATGAATATGATGGAAAGAGCCCTTTGTTATTCAATGTTTCCTCTCAAACAACATTATCTCCTTCTAATGATTTAACATGTCTTTATGTAAATTAAGTTATTTGAAGATTTATTAAGTTTGGATTTTTTTTTAATCTAAAATTATACTAATCATGGTAAAGTATGTCTATTTTTTGTTATTTAATCTTGAAAGCTTCAAATTATAAATGATTATATAGTTTCATTATGATTTAATAGATCAAACAATAACTAGTAAGAAAATTATAAGTAATAAAATCTAGGAAAAATGCCAAATATGAAAAAAAAATTAAATAAAATAAATTTATGTAATTAAAATTAGATTACATCAAAGCTCAAGAAAAATAAAATTTAGCTCATGATGATTTTGAAATAAACCATGTTCTTATAAAAATGCATAAAATGAAACATTAAAGAGAATAATTTTTTTTTCCTTGGAACCAGTTGAAAAAACACTACTCTAACATGTTTCTGTCTACAGCGTGCTGCTACTTCTCGTTGTTTCCTCTCCTTTTTTTAATGGTAATTTTTTTTTTTATCAATTCTGATCGTAGTCTCTTTTTTTATTTCCTCTAGTTCTTTGATCCAAAATCTTCTTTTATTTATTTCCTGATTTTCTTTTTAAAATTGATAGATTTTTAACATCTAGTTTCTAACTCTATTTTTTCTTTTATATCAATTTATTTTAAAAAAGTCATAAACATAAAAGTTGTAAATATCTCGTATAACTTTTTTTTAACACCAAGATCACTTAATTTAGATCTTTATAAAAAAAGTTATGTTTGATTTATCAAGATCTATTGAAATTTCTAGTAAAGAAATTTCCTTTATTTTTAAAATTTGTACACAAATTGAAGATAGATTTTTTTATTTAATAGGCTTTTTTAATACCATTAGCCCTAGTTTAATTAAGGATAATATTTTAGCTTAGAATTCTAGGATTGAATGCTAAGTTTTCAATCCAAAAATGCCATGAATTTCTTTTTCATATGTATAGATATAAATACAAATATGAATAAATAAATGAGAAATATATAAAATAAACTAACATGAAATAAAAAATAAAAATTGATAAATCAAGCACAACACTTTCAAAGTGAGAGAATAGTTAGTGGCAGAAACTCACTAAAGCAGGCATACAAACCAACATCCTAAACCTGGGGGGGTGCTAGAAATGGAAAAATGGTTGATTCTCATCAGCAGCGTTGCATTAACAATGGCAGCATCTCTTTCGCAGTCGCCATCGTTTCTCCTCTTCGAGAGTCTCAATGCTGAAAGCTAATATAATCCGTAGCAGCTGTCCCTTGTCTTGTGAGCTATTGTGTGAGATAAAATCAAACATGGGCACGCTATATGATTTGAAAATTCTTGTTTTATGGTTAGAAGGGAAAAAAGAGAGTCATCAATTGCAGGTTAAGAATTGATTGCTGAAGAAAGTAGTTATGGATGTTCAAGCAATCCACACGACACAGGAGATCACTTGTTAGAAGCCAGTTTGCTAATACCGTCCTGTCTCTGCAATAAATGAACAGCAGAAAGGAAAACCTGGCCAAAAATACGTGAAGTTCAACTATGTAATGATACAACAACACGTTCCGTGTGCCTGAGATATTGCAGATCAATTATTATGATTCATACATCTCACGAAACTTGGCATGCAGCTTCTATGATGAAACTACTATATATATATATATATATATAAGAGAAAAAAGTGTGATTTTACACATTAATAAATATATCTGGCTTTTTGTCATGCCTCGGCCTTCTGTTAGAAACAGATATAGATACTATTCATTTGGTGACAAACCATGCCGAAGACACAGGTCAGCTGATCGTGGTTTTTTTTTTTTTTTTGTGGTTTCTGACCGCTCTGCCAGCCACGTTTTCTGATACAAAAGTATGTTTTCGCTTCAAAACTTATCACCGGGTGCTTCAAAGACAATGACAAATGCCAGAACCAAGAGTGCTCCCATAGTTTCATCAAACTTCATCTGCCACGTTGGTCATCCCTGCTGTAAAAAATTGCTCTGCCCTGTCCATGAAGCTGCTAGGGAATCTACAATGCAGCATCATGGAAGTTTGAGGAGCTACTGGATTGTGTTTCAAAGCCATTTCTTCACTAGTTTTTGTTGTTTTGCCATCTCTCTGGCTTCTCATCTTGCCACCTCTGATGCTGTTTCCAAAAGTACCAGCTTTCCCTATCGAAACCCGCATGCTTCTAGAATTGTACCGGTTGGATCTTTGAAGAATGTCCCCTTGAGATGATTTTTTAAGTTCAGAAATCTGCTGATTACTTTCATTTGCATCTTCTGTTGGCAGATTTTCTACAATTGGATTGGATCGCATTGCTGGTGAAACATTTCTACAAGATCGTAACAATGAAACTAGCATATCCATGCTCAATTCTTGCTGAACCACACATTTGTTCTGTTCACACCCATAGCAGGCAGCAACTAGTGCGCCGGCCAAAACTGGTATCAGCTCGGTGTCACTGAAGAACACAAATGGCAGATCGCATATCTGTCTTCTTCCAGCTAGCCAATTAGATTTTATCCACAAAATAACATGACAGAAAACAAGATATTCATTAGTTTCACTGACCTTGTGAAGTATGGTGGGACTTTTTCCCCATCGAAGAACAGCTTGATTCTCAGAGTGGAACAAGGCAAAATAACCAAGAAGCGAAAGGCATTCAAGCAGAAGAAACCCAACCTAGGACAAATTGCACAAAATGCAGAGAAGCATTTAGCTTACTGTAAAATGTCTCCAAATACCGATTATTTTCATCTACATTCATACAATAATCAGAAAAAATTTAGAGATTGATGCTTTTTTATCCCAACACATCCACCCTCCCAGCTCATCTCACAATATTTGCTTCAGAATATGTTATGTTTAAATACCAATTATTGATCACTTCTCATTCTACAATACACATTCCATTTTTTATGTTCTCGGATTCTTTCACTCGACCACTGATTCATATTTATATCCAAGCTGGTCGTTCATACAGACACCATCATGCTTTCCAGACAGATTCTTGTTTATAAACTAAGCAGGTTTTGCATCCCTCTTGTATTTTAAATTGCTGCGAGCTAACATGGAGATCTTCTGTATATGTTCCTGAATTAAAAACAATGACATGCAAAAAAATTACCTGGTCATTAGCTACTTTCCATTTGCTGGTGCAATGAGAAAGAAGAAAACTCATCAAATGAAAAAATTCCATTTTCAGGTCTGGCCTAGCCTGTGAAGAATTAACGGAAAATAGTGCTGCTTTAGATTAGTGGGAAAAAAGGGACAAACTACCTCCTGCCCATAGTGTCAAGTAATTAAGATGCCATGTGTGAAAAAAAAACATGTAGATCAAAGGAAAGTAATAAAGAAGGGGAAAACAAAACGGATTTATGAAGGAAAAACTGGCAAGACATGAAATTCATTAAAACACAGTTAAAGCTGCGATTCATGGAAACATAATTCCATGACACCCATAGGCACGAGCAATTTTCCTCCAATCCCATGAAAAAGAAAACAAAAAAGATGCACATTGCAGATTGGTCTAGATATTAAAGAATCAATGCTTCTTTGAGAAGTCACCATTCATCTATCTAATCTGTCAGTTGAAAAATGAAACTAACTTACCAGCATTCTCTGCATGAATACAATATCTAAAAGGGCCAAATTATTCAAAACCTTCAGCACCCCAGTTGCCACCTCTTCAAAATTAGATGGAAGGATATATGAGCCCTGAAACAGAAAGAAGAATATCAAAACATTTGGTCGATGGAACATATGTAATTTGTACAATGCTTAATCAGTGAGCGTTATTACAAGATCAGCCTTAACAGAACACTAATTAGAAAAAAGAATTCTGGTAGTATAAACCACCAGATGCAAGGGCCATTGCCAGGTTGCAAGTATGAAGGTGGAGGTAAACAAATACTTCATGAAAAATGCTGAAGGATAGAATAGAATCCAAATTCCCTGCTGCACAGGATCTCTCTTTAGTAGAACCATAGCAATGATCTAGTGTAAGAAACTTGACATGCATAAGTTCCAGTCAATAAACAAGTTCCAAAACAGAACTAGTTCTGGTCATATACAGCCCTTCTTTTTGGAGGCTTAAGGCCTGAAGGGAAATACTTAAAAATCACTTCTCAAATCTGCTTTTACAAGGAAAGTCTCATTCCATTGTAATCAGATTCTAAACTTAAAGCCTCTTGATTCCAAAAGCGTTCTCATATTGTTTTTGTTTAGAGATTCTTACTAATCCACAAACAAATGATGGAACTCTTCTGGAAATATGCTCAGGGTTCATCAATAACAAATCATAAAGATAAAGAGGTAAATATCTATATTGATGCTAAGGTATGAACAATCAACTCCATGACACATGGCTAGAATGCATCCGGCCAAAGCTTAGAGGGCATTTTAGACAACAGAAAACGGAGGGGATATGCCATATAAAATGCTCTCGTCACAGACATGAACGTGAGAACAGAAACACTAACATTCTCAGAGCAGTCAATTGATCACTGCAAAACTGAGGGAATATGCCATAAAAATATTTTTGTAGCTAACAGCAAGTTACCTGTTCCGAGGTTAATCTGTTGTTTGCCTGAAGAAGCACAGCTGTCAACAGAGAAGGAAGACTGACTAGGCCAGTTTCAGATATGGCAGAAAGAAGAAAAGCCACCGGTTCCTTCATGTTCAACATGACATTATTCTTGTGCTCTGCACAATCACTGACAAACTGTTTCGCATCCTTCTCCTCAATCAGATTTTTCTGAGCTTCATCTTGACCATCTCTTGTGTTTGTGTTGGCGATATTCAACTCAACAGAACTATGTGGCTTCTGTTCACCATCTTTGCTAAGGGATACTGACTCCTTAATTTCATTTATATTACAGGACTCATCTATCTGTATATCATCTGACACATTTAGAGGTGATACAACTGTGCTACAATTTAGTACAAATAGTGGAGGTCTATAATCTTCAGAAGTCATAACTGCTGAGGAATTCTGAAAATCAGCATTTTCTACGGGCTTGGCCTCTTGATTTTCAAATCTCAGCACTGTCTTGACTGGAGAAGATTCCCAATTAATTGAACTATTGGTTCCAGGTCTGTCTGTTAGAGCCACCAACAGATGTATACTCAAGAGAATAGAAGAAGGAAATGGTGATCCTTCCACCTGTGGCCTATCATAAAGTGCAAAAAGATCCCGCAGTCGATGAATAACTTGGTATGCAATCAATAGCTCTAGCAAGCCATCTTGCATTTGGACTTGTTGTTCATCGGAACTTGCATGACCAATAACTGTCCCAACAGTCCACAAGAAGTTATCGAGAACTTCAGAGATTGATTCAAAATTTTCAACTGATGTTTTGCTTGATTGCAAGTTGGTGCTCCCAGGGACATTTAAAGATGCAGCAATCTTTATATAATTCTCAAGGGCCGCAGACAGCATGGGGATGATTGGGGGTAAGAGATTCTGTGACAGAAAGTAACTCCTGTTTGCAGTTGCTGAGAGTACCACCCTCAAAAGTTTCAGGAGGTGTATCGTGACCTGGCAAGTTTCAGGATTTGATGTATGAGAGGCAGGCAGAGCAGCAGCAATGAAATCAAGCAGACCAGCTTGTCGAGAAGCTTGCAGCTCAGGATCCTTGCCCTCCACAAACTGATTGATAAAAAATTGTATGCAATAAATTAGAATTCAACAGAAAAAATTCCCTCAAAACTTCCCACTAACAGAAAAGGGAAAAAAGAAACAGCCATTAAACAATGTCCACCAAAACAAATGTTACAGTACGAATTGATCAGGATAGCAACTTTTAATTGATGTCCTACTGTACAGTAACTTCCACCACCTTTAGCAAATACAAGCACAATGGTACAGCAGTATAAATGATCAAAGTTTGAAATGTCATAATACCATCTTGCTCTACAGTGGAAATGAGTACCTTGATCATTTCAGCTGTTATTAGACCAATACTTGCAGCACCTTTTTTTCTTGCCTGCCGAAGTCTTTGAAGTTCTTGAAGCCACCTCCCAAATTTTGCTCTGGCAGTTCCTACAGCCATTCTATGCCCAATGCTAGTATTCTCAGAACTAGCTAGAGGCTCGGTGAACTCATATCTGAGAGCCATAAGTCTTTGCCGAATCTTTTTAATCCGCCGTTTCATTGAATGTTGTAACAATGCTTTTCCTGCAGCAAGAGTAGAACTTCCTTCCCCTGCAACATTGTTTACTTGATAATCTTCACTGCTATTGGTAGGTGTTGTTCGACCTTGACCCTCCTTATACATTGATCGGCGCATTAAAGGTGAAGATTGATCCCTGAAATCCATAGAAGCTCTCTCCCGTATTTGCTCCAGGTAAAATTTGCGACGCTGTTCACTTTCACTAAGTCTCTCAGCTAATTTCTGTGCCAACAGCTCAGCTTCCTCTTGCTGTGCTTTCGCTCTTTCCTCCCTCCTCCGAAGCTGTATGATTGCCCTTGCTTCACGTGCTGCATTTGATGCTTTGCGTTCCTCTTCCCTTCTAACTTGTGCCTCTTCCTTTTTTCGCTGTGTTTCAGCAAGACGCTGTAACTTCTCAGCTTCAATAAGTTTTCTGCGTTCTAAAACAGCTTCCTCTCTAGCCATATCCTCTTTTTGTTTAGTTTTTATCACTTGAAGTTTTTCAGCTCTCCTCAACTCTGAATCATGAAGTTTCTGACGCAACATAAGCTTCTTGTTTTCTTCATTCAAGGAAGTAATGAAACGAACCTCATTAACCTTACTGCTTTCGTCACCAGCTCTCCTCACAACTTGAGCTAGAAAAGCTTCATGTCGAGATTCACCACGCTGGTGGCGAGCATACATTCCTTCTCGTAACTTCATAGTGCGTACAGCCTGCCATTCATTTACACGATTTAGTTTTTCTGAGGTGCGCTGAAGCTTTTGAACCCTTTCATTCTCCAGCTCACTTCTGATCCTCATAGCCCGTGCATGTTTTTCTTCTGCTTCCCTTTTCAGATCAAAAGCAGTTTTCTTCTTCTTATCAGGAGACATTAGTTTAGCATGCAAAATGCGTGCGCGCTCAGCACTTTTTCTGCTAATGCCTGGTGAATTTGATAAGCGAGAAGAGACACAGAAAGGAGATGAGAGAATGTCCTCCCAATTCCTCCTCTCTTTCCATGCATCCATTGATTTCCTTGAACTTGAATTTCTCCTTTCCTTGTCTTTCTCAGAAAGAGGAATCTGCTTCTTGGTGGTATTTTCTGCAGATTTAAGGTTTTTCTCAATGGCAGTTTCTGAAAATGTATTATCTTTCTTATGAAGCAGCATGTCTGCCTCAGTTTCTTGTTTGCCCTTCACAAAACCAGAGGGAGAGTTATCCCTGAAAAGTAGCATGGATGAATTGGCACTGGAAGAAGATACATTGCGTGGAGCGTCATTAACATTTTTTACAAAGTTTACTTTATTGAACCTGCCTAAGTCAATGTTCTGCTTCTTATCATTCAGGTTTCCTTGAGTGGAATATGAACCTCCACTCTGTTTCCTTGACTTCATCACTGAATCTTTGGCACTGAGCATTACATCACTTTTCCCAGCAGACTTATTGAGATGATCAACAGATACACCATGGCTATTGGAGCATTCAAGCCCCATAATTTTTGCATTATTAGCTGCAAGCATGTTAGCTCTTTCTTGTTGAATTTTCTTAAAAGCCTCCAAAGATGAAGATAATATCTCAGCTCTCTGAGATGAAGTTGTCATTCTGCGAACCTGCAATGAGAATGAAATTACTAACCATTTGCAAATAATATAATAATAATAATAATAATTTAAGAAGAAAACATAATCATTCACTTTAAAAGTTCCATGTTAAAAATAAAATATCCCTTGAATCAACCACTTCCAAGCACCCCAAAACCAAAAAAAATGAGTAAATGGATGCAAATTTCCCAAACATAAGTAACCTGATGATCAAAAGAATTTCAATTTATTATAAAGAGTAAATTATAATACCCCCCCCCCCCACTGAGATATTGTGAAATTACAGATAACCCCCTGAGATATCATGAAATTACAGATAACCCCCTGAGATATCATGAAATTACAAACACCAACTAAAAGATCAATAATTTTACAGAAAAACCCTTTATAACCAAAATGCCAAATTTACAGCAAAAATGCCCTTACCAAATTAGAGTTCAGTTTTTGTCCATACACCAGTTATTTTAAATACATTGATATTATTTCAATGTTACTTCACCAAAATTTTAGTTTTTAAGGGGAAAACCCAAATAATCCATTGTTCTAGTGATTGCTTTCAAATGAGTTTAAGAAATTAAATAATTCATTAGGTCGATATATAAGAATAGGAAATTAATGGTTTTTTCTTTAAATACATTGAATATAGATAAATTATTTAATTAAAAAAAATCACTGGAAAATACACAAAGTCAAAATTATTAACTAATATTGAAATTATAGTATTAAAGTAACCAAAATAGCTAATGTTTAAACGATAAGTAAGTTCAAACATAGAGGGATATTGTGTGATAGTTCTTAATGTTTTCAGTAAAATTGCCACGCTTTTGGTCCTGTAATTTCACAATAGCTCTGGGAATTATTATAATTTATGCAAGTATCCCTACACAAAGTCTAATTAAGCTGAAGATGGTTTGTAACAAGTTGGTTAGAGGATGTGCACACGATATCACAATGCATTCTGTAATCATGCCAAAACCATAAAGAAAAGAAAAGGTTCATACAAAAATAGGATGATTTTAGGATAATGAACAATTATCATCTACATACAAGCAGATACATAATCATCACTATCACATCGAATCACCTACTTGAAAGTACCCAAAAAGCACAAACAAGGTTCATGGGCACACAAATTCCTAAATATAAGTGATTAGATGATATAAAAGGAATTCCCATCTGTTACAGACCATCCCCGCACAAAATCAGATTAAAGTGAAGGTTTTATTGCAACAAGATGGCCAATGCACATGCCACAGTCATGTATTCAACAATCAAGAATTTTGCTTCACTTGAAGAATGTAATTTGGTGGCTCATAAACAAAACAAGCTAGCCTGGACACCATACAAAATTAATTTCAAACACCAATTTAGAAAAGAAATAATGGGCAATAAGGAGTTGCATCGTTTCATTGATTGTCCATTATCCTTCTCAAGGTGAATGATTGCAAGTAGAAACCAAATAATTTTCTGTTAATTGTTATGTCCAATAATGTAAAAACAAAAGCCAACATTCAACCTATATCACTAGCTAATTTCAATTTGTTTTCTCCAAGGAAACAAACAACAAAGACATCAAGTTTCGGTTTTAAAAGTTGTATTCCATTTTTCTTGCCTTCCAAAAATCCAAGTTAAAAGGCAGGCAAGCAAAAGGACCCTGATGTACCTAGAAAATAAATTTTCTGACTGATGCACATAGAGAATCTACATTTGGGTGCATATGCAGACAAAAACACAAATAAAATCCATAATAAACTTCTTCTCAATTGAAACAAGGTATTATTAAAACCCCAAAACACTCATGAAACGAAAACAATATTCCAAATATAATACACATCAAAGCATAACTGTATTTATATGCATGTGTTATGGAACTTCATGTTTTCATACTCGATTCTTTTAAAAAAAAACAAAAAAAACAAAATCATCATAGGGAAGAAACTCAATATGTTCATGTCTTTTTGCTGGAAAATTAGCCAAGGTCTAGGTTATATTTTCAATTAGTATTTTATTTTAGGTTTTTTATTCTAAATAGGAATACTTAGGTCAGAAGTTGAGGGTATCTAAGTCCTTGTTGGGTTTGGACTGCTAAAGCTCTACAAGCATGTAGTCTTTCAATATTTTCATTGCAATTTATGAATAAAATTCCAGCAATTTTCTTTTGATTGTGTGATGTAATTCCCTTACGTGTGAAGCTTAGGTTTCCTTATCCCCTAGGTGTGCCTCCTAGGAACCTTATATTGTGACTATAATAATTTATACAATATACAAACCCTATCAATCTACCATAAGACACTCATCAATAATCCCTAAACAACCTCTCACACATACCTAATCAACCCTACAACAATTACCCAGAAAAGATTCAGCCTAAAATCTCCTCAAATTACTGTTCACATCAATGTCTCCAGCCATAAACAGCCACTAAAAGTCAGATTCAAAACAGCCCTTTAAGCTGTTCTGCTTCACCAAGTTGTCCCGCATCAAAGAATTTCTAGAAACTTTTATCTCAGGAAAGAAAAATTAATACTCCAATTAAATCAACAAAATACTGATAATAAGAACTGAGTTTGTAACTTGATAACTTCCTTGGAAGAAACTTTGAATTACAATGAAATGAAATTAGAAAATCAGTTCTATTTTGAATCATTTCTTTTGGTTTATATATTATTTATCTTTTTGGATCAAACAATTTTTTTTCTTTTCAGGTAAATGATTAACATTAATTTTGATGGTTTGGTGGCAGTAATTTTACGTCAATCAATATGACACTTCCATATGACAAATAGGAAAGCATTTACCTCCCATGACATAGCATGTGGCCTGTGATGCTCAGACTTCAAGCATTTTACATCAATCGATTGAGGAGAGGACCTTTTCACATTCTCAAACTCCTGTACTCGATTAGTCAGTTCTTTAAAATCGGATGCAGCTTCTTCAAGAACAAGAATGGCCTCTTTCATCTGTCCTACATCACATTCTAGCTCGCAAAGAAGATAGAGTTCATCCACAGCCCTGTTGAGATTCTCAAACAGAAAGCACCAAAGTCGTTCCCTAAATCTTTCTTTGCTTTCACCTGTGTCACATTCTCCAAGGAAGCCAGTTCTGTGGACTTTAAATAACTCATTGTGCAGTGCCACATCAGGTGGTCCCTGAGGGTCATCAACAGATGCAGTAACAGCAACTTCTCCTGATATTTCAGGTACATACTTCTCAGATGCAAGTGACTCATTATCATTGGCGATAACTGCAGTGGTTGAGTGGCTATTTGTAACAGGTTCATTAGAAATTTCAAGATTAGTCTTTTCAGGTGGAAGCAACTCACTGTCCTGGGGAATCATCACTGTTCCTGAATTCCCATTTCCCACTGGTAATTCAGAAATTTCAGGTGCAGCGCTTCCAGTAAGAAGCAACTCACTATCCAATGGAATAATTGTTGAATTCGTACTCATAACTGTTAATTCAGAAATCTTTAGCTCGTGCAACTCAGACACACCAGCAGGAACATTAAGTTTCATCTCTCGCACACTGTCTCCACCAGATGGATGGGTAGAACAAGAAAAATCATCATCTGTTGTTTTAGAATTTTCAGTGATTTTTTCCTTGCAATTTTGTGGATACTTTGGAACAACCATTCTGCCATCTGTACTTGGTACCTCTATGTCTTGAGATGAAGTTTCACTAACATCTTTACTGTTTTTTCCATGTAAATCCTCTTTATTAGTGAATGGAAACGTTTGATCAGGAGAAATATCTACATTTACTGATGAGGCCACCAATCTGTTTTCTTGAAGGTTGCTAGAAGAAGAAACATGTGAAACAAAATGACAGTTATTTTCTGGCATCCTATCCACCAAATTATTATTTCCTTCACCAACAAACTTTTTAACCACTTGAGAATTATTTTCACCATGCAGAATCAATAAATCATCCTCTAGATCTCCCCACTTGATCTTTGGAACATCAGGCTTGTCCTTCAATAACATTTTCTGGGTGTCACCAACTTTGGCATTAGAATTGGTAATTGACACTGGCGACAACTGGGAACATCCACTATCTTCCCCCTGTTGTGTAACCAATAATTTATGGGGCAGGAACACCCTGTTTTCATCTTGGTTTGGCACAGAAGAAGAGTTAGCAGAGTTGCCACGACCATTTATGGAACTATTTGGCCCTCCCTTTGAATGATGGGATACATGCTTCCCACACAAATTTCTGTTTTTTTCACTTGATGATGGTTGGGTAATATGACAACTGGAACCATTCTTTCCAGAAAATCCTGCAGCCGAGCTATGCAATGAAAACTTTGAGCTGCTTCTATGCTTCTGGAGAAAAAGTACAGAAAACCAAAACCTTAGAGCACATCAAGGGCAAATAAACAAACTGCCTGCTGCTTACAAAAGTCAACAAGAAGGCTACATCATGCTATCACCTAAGGAAAGTGAACCATTTAGAAACATTATAAAAAAACCTAACCTAATTAACTTTGTTAAAGAAGGAACAATCTCAAACAACAGTTCCCGATGAAATAAAAGAAAGATGTGACAAATTGGAAGAAAAAGGAATAAAGATGGGAGCTATGTACTGGTTCAATGCACAAACATAAAATACCCAAGGCTCCCAAACTCAACAAGAGCATAAATGCAGCCGCTCTGGAATGAGAACCCCTAAAGTAAAAGATATCAATTTGAGGTCTGATAAACCCAAGCACTTGATAGAGTATACAGATTCCTTGAAACACATAACTTATCACATTGACCAAATTGAAGAGATGATCACAAGTAAGCACATTATATATATATATATATATAGCAGACTTATCACATTGACCAAATTGAAGAGATGATCACAAGTAAGCACATTATATATATATATATAGCAGATGGCATATTCTATATGTTTCTATTATTCAAGCTTCAGATTTTGTTTAGAAACTAATAATACATGTATGAATCTCACTTAGCAAAGCTAAATACATGATCAATGGCGTGGGTAGAAATATATGCTGAAATATCCAACAGCTGAAGCTTAATAGAAAAGAGGCATCCATAAAACATAATATTCTTTTTTTCTTTTTTAGCTTCCTTATCAACTAAACAATGGGAATACTTAACGAATGACAAAAACAACACCTTTTTCACTTGAAACCATCCTGATCCCTGATCATCCACTGCTTCTCCACTGTTCTCCATTACCAATTCTAACCAAATTGAAACCAAAAATGAAAGTAATCTACAACAAACAAATACTATTCAGATTCATCATAAAAAAACCCCAGAATTTACACAAGAGAGGAGTGCTAAAATTCTCTCAATTTGTACAACAAAATGCAAACTTGATGAATAATACAGGAAGAAGAGGATCAAAATCGAAATGGGTAATGAACAAAATTGAGTTTAGAAATGAAATAAAAAGGTTGGAATTTGATGATTTCATATAAACTAATGAAACGAAAGAAGAACAAAAAGGAAAGAGGTTGTTGAAGTGGGTTTCGCAGGGGATGCAATAGCAGTGCAATTGATAGAAAGAAAAAGTGGGGATTTTAGCATTGTAAAATTCTCAAAAGAAAAGAAGTTTGGTTAGGTTTTTTTTTTCTTTTATATTTGTTAGGGAAGAAGAGGAAGGAGGGAACAGTAGAGCGAGTCGGACTTTCATGTTTCATGGGAAATTTCCCGACGTCCTTTCCTTTTTATTTTGTATTTAAATTGTACCTTTATTTAAAAAAAAATTAAATTAATAGAATTAGCTAAAACTCTGCGGCCTTGCATATGTTTTTTTGGTTGTCTACTTTTTTTTTTTTATATTGCACAAAACTAGATATATAATATAATCGATAATTTATTTTTAATATTTTGTTAGAATAATAGAAAGGCTAAAACGGAAAGTAAATTTAATATACATATAGACTCAGCTTACTATTTATCACTACACTATAATTACCATTTCTTTCTTAAAAACAATAATGGTCTTGATATTAAAAAGTATTTTTATCTTACATGGTTAATTAGTTATTATTAAAATGATAAAGGGTTGTATAATTTTTTTCATTTTTAGATGCACAATTAAATTGTTATTTTTTAAAAAGCAAAAATTTTAATTATATTATCCAAGGTTTCTTAGTCTTTTCGCTTATTTATACAATAGAACAACTCAACTGCTCTAAAAATCAAAACTTTTAATTATTGCATTCAAGAGATTTTTTGTCTTTTCATCAAAAAAAAATTATTATTTTTAAATTAATTAAGAATAACTTAGTCGTTTAATAAACATAAAATATGAATAACATTGAAAAGGTTGATGATGTGCCAACATGTAGGAAGTATTTATGGAGAACGTCCATTGTTTCCTGATGGTTAAAAACATTATTCCACTGTGTTGTTGGATTTGTCATGACATTTGTTTTTACTCAGATGGGTTAGTTATTAATATTTTAACTTTGATTTTTAATTTTTTGGTTTTTAATTTTTGTTCTCAACCTTTTTGTAAAAGTTTTTTTTTAATTTTATCTTTTAATATTAATTTATGATATATTATTATTTGTTTTAATTTTATTATTATTCTTTTGATTATTTTTTTCTTGAGCCTTTTATACGATTTTTATTTGTTTTCAATGTTATCCTTCAATCTAAATTCATGGTATATTATTTTTTTCTAATTTGGTCCTCAATCTTTTTTTTTCCTTTTATTAAAGTGAATTTTCTTTTCAATTTTGTCATCTAATTTATTTTTATTTCAATTTTAACCCTTATTATTTTAATTGCTATTTTTTTGTTTTGTATTATTTTGTATAAATTTTTTTTTCAATTTCATCTTTTAACATTTAATCAATTGAGGATTAGGCTTAAAGGTTTTTCATGTATGATGCTTTTAGTCTGATGACTAAGGTCATGAGTTTGAACTATTAACGCGGATTGACATTCCTTTATATACTTTTTTTTTCGATTTCATTGTTCAACATTGGTTTTTTCTTTAAAAAAATGAACTTTGTGGTTTTTTTTTTCAAATTATCTTGATCAATTTTTTTTCAAGAAAGTTTTTGGTTTGTTTGCTATTGCTGCTAATTCATTTTCATCTAATTAAAATAAAATTAGTTTTATTTGACCTAGTTGGGTCCACAAACCGAGTTGTCATTTTGTTTTTCTTTAAAATGTACTTATGGCACCTAAACATTATTTTTTACGGGAAAAAAAAAAATGATCCTCATGGTGTAGTGTGGAAGTACATATGGCGATAACTATTTTATGCATTGCACATTTTTTTTAATTGGAATCATTTGTTTTTCACTTTTCTTTAATTGATAAAATTCAATATCAAAATATTTTTTAATTTGACAATATTCATATACAAAAAAGAAAATCAAATTAGCAACTAAGTTTAGTGTGTTTAGTATTTTTGGTAGTTTTTGTGATTATAATTTGAAAAAAAATTGAAAAAAAAACTATAATCTATAGCTTTTCCCAAACTTTTACCCATAATTTAAGATGAAAGCATGGTGCAAGCAATAGAAATTAAATAACTTTTAAAATTATGATCAATCCAAAAACAAGTTTAATCACCTTGTACTACAATGCCAATAATAATATTAGAAAACATATCAAATAGAAAATCATCATGAACACCTTATGGAGATGATCAATACTTAAATGGATGATATTAATCAATACTCAAATGGATGATATTTTGCATTAAACCATAGAACGAGGCTAAAGAATTGTGAAAAACAATACTCTTTTATTGCTCATAATGGATGATATATTGCACCATTATTGGTCAATTTAAAACTTGATATTTTATTGATTCTACTTGATGAGGCTACAAAAATTACTATGAGTATTCTTGTTTCCCAGAGATCCTTGCACATTATTCACAGTGTGTTCTATAGCTTCACTTCAAGACTGCAATGGCTTCTTCTTTAACAGATCTCCTTCAAGGTGTTAATCTCTTCATGAACAAATACCTGCACAAAGTCTTATAGGGGTGTTGATGGGGGACCCTCCAAAGATCAAGTCAGTTGTAGGTATTTTTTATGTAACAGAAGACATTAATAGAAGTATTAATGAGCTTTTATGAAGATAGAGAAAAGGAGAAGAAAGAATATATAGAATTAAGGAAGAAGAAGCAAAGAATGTGTTTTTGTCTCAAAGTATAAGGTTTCGAACCCCTTGTTGTATATTCCTCTACTCTTTTATATTATCTGGCTTGACCTGCTTCATACAACTTAGGAGAGGTAGAGATGTAATCTTATAATAGTAAAATAATATTATTCTACGACTTGTACCATCACATCTAATTAATATAAGCATGGGCTGCTTATCTGTATTTAATAGGATGTGATGGGTATCATAATTATTAACCCAGACCTAGAGTATGGGGGGCTTAATGTAAAGTGACTCGTCGATTATGCACCCAATCAAAGGGATGTTGGGCTTAATTCATGCTCAGAACCTAGGAGAAAATGAGTATAACTTGTGACTACACCAAAAAATAATTAGGAACGGTCGTGTCCAGGCCCAACACGGGGTTGGGCATGATCGCGTCTAGAGCCAACGTAGGGTTATCGGTAGTCACATCCAAGCCCACCACAGGGTTGGACGTGAACGTGTCCACCCCCAATAATGGGTGGGCATGGACATGTCTAGACCTAACGCGGGGCTGGGCGCGGTCACATCCACCCCTAATTGTGGGCTGGCACAGGCATCCCCCTCCCTAATTTAGAATTGTGCGTCAAGAAAAACATAGTCCCATCTTAGGTTATAACTTTCATACGTTGTCTCTTAAATGAGGTTGATTTGAGAAACCATGACCCATCACTACTCTCATTTATTAATGTCATAGACTTGGTTTAAATAAGTTTATCATTATTTTTGGTTGAGCAATGAAAGGAAATACTATTGGCAATAAAAATAACATGATGACATAATTCAGTTTTAACAATAGTAAAGATATAATAAAAATTTTGATTTGAATCATAAATCATAACCATATCACATCACAATTACAAATTACAAAGAAAATTAAAAGAGTTTTTAGTTTCACTATAGTGTTGTTTAATTGTGTTTCCCCTCATATTTCACATGAATTACAATAGTTCTTTTTCTTTTTCATTTTCATTTTAGTCGTCAATTGTTTTTCAATTATATCCTTTTATGAGTTGTTTTTGGTGATTTATGAGTTAGTTATCTTCCATCTTTATTGTTGTACAAATTCAAAGGTTTTTATCAGATTTAGAAACTTGATTGGAGACTAATTTAATAAGGTATACTTTCAATTTTAAGTACAAGGACACAATTAAAAGGAAAGGAACCAAACTGAAAAACAAAAGAAAACTATGTGACCAATCTTGAATTCATATGGAAAAGTACCTTTTAGTTCACCTATTTTTCTTTTGATTCTTGTATAGTCCTTTTATATCCAAGCTTGAAATTAATATGTTGGAATGTTGTCATTAAACCTTAGAAGCTTGTTAGAGCTGAAACGAAAATTACACCATATTAATGCTTTGATTTTGTTTGTGTGATGAATGAACATGTATGATTATGAACCAAGCAGATGGATATGCATTGAGAAATGTTATTATGGATATACTTGTGAGAAAATATGTTAAATTGCATGTACTTATTAGGAAAGTAAAAGGGAACAATGCTTTGGCCTAAGAGAAGAATTATGAAAAAACCTTACATGATGAACATCATTAGAATGACATGAAATAGTTTGAAAGTAGAACTTTTAGGTGTTGTTGAATTGCTATAAATTGTATTGTTGAATTGAGATATTTCAATTGAGAACTTGAAGTATATGATTCTTGATAAAGGTTAGGCCACAACCTTGGGAATGATAGCTAGGGAGGACCTTGTAATACACACACACACATATATGTATGTTGTGATTCTAGGGTTTTTGAAAATATATAGGAAATGAGAGTTTCTTTGAAAATAAAGTAATGATAATGAATGTTGTGATGCATGAAAACACTTGGTATGCTTGTCAAATTTATTTCTCATGTAATTAAAATTCTAACAGTCTTACTAGCCAACTTCTAGTTGAAATTACAAATTGCAAAAATTTAATATGAAGTTGGTGTTTTTATAAAGGTTGTAGGTACGAATGTTATCTTTTACATTAAACTCACTCATTATATATAGCATAAGAAATTTATCAAGTACTATGTTAGTTTGAACCCTTACTCAGTGTTCTTCTCATATATGGAGTTATACAACTAAAAATAAATCAAAACTAGTTTCATTTGAAAGATAACATACATACCTCCAACTTTTATACAGATACTAGCTCCAAGTTACATCATTCTAAGGCTCAAAATTAACATTTACAGTAGCTCTCAAAATTTATCCAGTACCATGTTAGTCTAGACCTTTACTCAGTGTTTTTCTCATATTGAGAGTCATACACTCCAAATAAGTTGAGATTAGTTTAGACATGTAGATAGAAAAACTGAGTGTTGTGTCCTCATGAAAGGTGTAACCCTATGTATTATCTATCCATAGAGACTAACAATGCTCGAAAAAGAGTTCTGAAACTTTAGTTACAATTAAAACACCAAAAGTGTACGGGGTTGGGTGGACGAAACCAACGAGGACTAATCAAGCTCTAATATTTACTTGGAATTTGTTGTTGATTAAAGATACTAACACTTGAAATGATTTAGTGAAAAATTGATGATATGAACACTGAATGTGTGATATTGTCATGCAATAGAAACATTACATGTTTCCCTTGCTTCATAAACTTAGAAAGTGAATTTAGTTGTGGTTTATATCCAAAACTAGGTTGAAGTATGATCTTTAGAAGGAAAACTTGGTATTAACCATATGCATGAATTTAGAGAAAAGAAATGTTAGAATGATTTAGTTTTTATTGATGTCATATTTACTTGGAATTTGTTGTTGATTAAAGATACTAACACTTGAAATGATTTAGTGAAAAATTGATGATGTGAACACTGAATGTGTGATATTGTCATGCAATAGAAACATTACATGTTTCCCTTGCTTCATAAACTTAGGAAGTGAATTTAGTTGTGGTTTATATCCAAAACTAGGTTGAAGTATGATCTTTAGAAGGAAAACTTGGTATTGACCATATGCGTGAATTTAGAGAAAAGAAATGTCAGAATGATTTAGTTTTTATTGATGTAATATTTACTTGGAATTTGTTGTTGATTAAATATACTAACACTTGAAATGATTTGGTGAAAAATTGATGATATGAACACTGAATGTGTGATATTGTCATGCAATAGAAACATTACATGTTTTCCTTGCTTCATAAACTTAGGAAGTGAATTTAGTTGTGGTTTATATCCAAAACTAGGTTGAAGTATGATCTTTAGAAGGAAAACTTGGTATTGACCATATGCATGAATTTAGAGAAAAGAAATGTCAGAATGATTTAGTTTTTATTGATGTCATATTTACTTGGAATTTGTTGTTGATTAAAGATACTAACACTTGAAATGATTTGGTGAAAAATTGATGATATGAACACTAAATGTGTGATATTGTCATGCAATAGAAACATTACATGTTTCCCTTGCTTCATAAACTTAGGAAGTGAATTTAGTTATGGTTTATATCCAAAACTAGGTTGAAGTATGATCTTTAGAAGGAAAACTTGGTATTGAACATATGCGTGAATTTAGAGAAAAGAAATGTCAGAATGATTTAGTTTTTATTGATGTAATATTTACTTGGAATTTGTTGTTGATTAAAGATACTAACACTTGAAATGATTTGGTGAAAAATTGATGATATGAACACTGAATGTGTGATATTGTCATGCAATAGAAACATTACATGTTTCCCTTGCTTCATAAACTTAGAAAGTGAATTTAGTTGTGGTTTATATCCAAAACTAGGTTGAAGTATGATCTTTAGAAGGAAAACTTGGTATTGACCATATGCATGAATTTAGAGAAAAGAAATGTCAGAATGATTTAGTTTTTATTGATGTCATATTTACTTGGAATTTGTTGTTGATTAAAGATACTAACACTTGAAATGATTTGGTGAAAAATTGATGATATGAACACTAAATGTGTGATATTGTCATGCAATAGAAACATTACATGTTTCCCTTGCTTCATAAACTTAGGAAGTGAATTTAGTTATGGTTTATATCCAAAACTAGGTTGAAGTATGATCTTTAGAAGGAAAACTTGGTATTGAACATATGCGTGAATTTAGAGAAAAGAAATGTCAGAATGATTTAGTTTTTATTGATGTAATATTTACTTGGAATTTGTTGTTGATTAAAGATACTAACACTTGAAATGATTTGGTGAAAAATTGATGATATGAACACTGAATGTGTGATATTGTCATGCAATAGAAACATTACATGTTTCCCTTGCTTCATAAACTTAGGAAGTGAATTTAGTTGTGGTTTATATCCAAAACTAGGTTGAAGTATGATCTTTAGAAGGAAAACTTGGTATTGACCATATGCGTGAATTTAGAGAAAAGAAATGTCAGAATGATTTAGTTTTTATTGATGTCATATTTACTTGGAATTTGTTGTTGATTACAGATACTAACACTTGAAATGATTTAGTGAAAAATTGATGATATGAACACTAAATGTGTGATATTGTCATGCAATAGAAACATTACATGTTCCCCTTGCTTCATAAACTTAGGAAGTGAATTTAGTTGTGGTTTATATCCAAAACTAGGTTGAAGTATGATCTTTAGAAGGAAAACTTGGTATTGACCATATGCGTGAATTTAGAGAAAAGAAATGTCAGAATGATTTAGTTTTTATTGATGTAATATTTACTTGGAATTTGTTGTTGATTAAAGATACTAACACTTGAAATGATTTAGTGAAAAATTGATGATGTGAACACTGAATGTGTGATATTGTCATACAATAAAAACATTACATGTTTCCCTTGCTTCATAAACTTAGAAAGTGAATTTAGTTGTGGTTTATATCCAAAACTAGGTTGAAGTATGATCTTTAGAAGGAAAACTTAGTATTGACCATATGCGTTAATTTAGAGAAATAAAATGTCAGAATGATTTAGTTTTTATTGATGATTTCTAGTGCCAAGATGACTTAGTTTTTCATCGGCAATTTACAATGTTAAAATAACTTAATTTCCGTTGATAATTTCCAGTGTTAGAATGACTTATTTCAAGTGCACTTTTAAGATTATAAAGAGAAAGAGCCATGGACGGGTGTAGATTTTGTAAAAGGAGATTACCAGGTAGCTTGTCAGAAGTTCCACGATCAGTCTGTGTCAGCAGCAACAGTGCTTTGGTGCATCGTAACCTTGCAGGAGAAGCTTCTTGCAACATTGTATTCGCTCGTGGCCCTTAAGTAAAAAGAATTGGAAGTTTGTGATGATCCATCCAAGTATGAATAAGCAGGGCAGGGCACGCATCGCTTGCTGTTTGCTTGTTCACACTGTCGTGTGTCCTCGACGTTTCACTGCCATCCAAATGCAAAATGTTCACCATTGGGACTTTGAAGATACACAATTTTCCTTCTACTGACGAGCGATGACGAAGGAGAGTTACAGAAATGAACCAATACCATTACACGCCAAGTACTAGCATTGGCCGCATCTTCTTTGGTCAGATGTTAGTATTTGCTTCTGAAATTTGAGCAAATAACAGAAAAATGTATTTATTAATTCCTAAATTGCGTTAAAAAATGCGTTGGGAAAAGTCTCACTGGGATATATTGCCAAATACCAAATGTTTAAATTACAAAGTGCTGCATAGCGGTTAAGAGCATCGAATTTCAAGTTTATACATGCAGAAAGAATAACAGTGTGAAGAGGGAGACCGACAACAGCAGATCAGTACTGCATGCAACCATCACAGCCTATCCTCTACTTTCGAAGTAAATGAAGACCACGTTTATTTGCTCCCCCAAGACGGGAATTTAGCTCATCCACATCATCCTGGACGTGATCCAGAGCGCCGACTTGCCTGCAATTGTCACAGGACGATCACAATTACAGACGGAGTATTTCTATCTCAAACAACATAGTTTCTTAAACAAAGCATTTTGACTTCATTGTTTACAATCATGAAGCACTACTCGGATATTCACAACGAGAGAGCGATGAAAGAGAATAGCAAACACTTGCACCAAATTAATCAACAAATGCTGCTGTGTATCATATAAAAAAAGTCACCTGTCAAATTCAGCCCCCATGTCAGCAGCCATATTCCTCAACTCTCCTAACACATTACTCAAATCAGACAGTGCATCATCTTGCTTTGACTTCTCAAACTGTTCCAGAACAATCCCAAACAGTAAAAGATGGGTACATTGAAGAAGCATAAACTCATGGCAGACTTGTACATGGATAGAATTGAAACCCAAAATGATTAAATTGACTGTCTGTGATAATGGAGGATAGGTAAACTCAAATAGCTTTACAATGAGAAACCAAAAACCAGAATGAACAAATTACTTGGTGGCTGGAGTCGTACAAGACTACAAGTCTGTCCTTACGATCTAATTTTTTATATACTCCTTCAGGAGACAGGGAAAACTATGGACACGCTTACCAATATATATAAATCCTAACCCAAAGTGGAAACACCAAATTGATCTAGAATGGAAGAAATAGTGCAGTGAATCTCATGTTTGAAAGAATTGGACACGGGTCTCTGTCTCCTCCACTAGATGGAAAGAAGGAAACGAGAAAGAAAATGTATACAAAGTTCACAGTACCAAGAAAGCTTCATCCATTATCATTTTTATTTTTATTTTTGTTGAAATTTTCTGTCCTGTGGCCACAGCAGTGTACCTTTTTATTTGCTATGAATCATGAGCACATCACAAAATAAAAACAAACCTCAACTTTCTGAAATGCATTGGCTGTCTCCGGAAGGGGTGTTTGCGTGCTTGACCGTTCCTTGGGTGCAAGATTCAAACCCAACTTCTCCCTCTGCTCCTTTTGGTTACCCCTCCTTCGAGGTGAAGCATCTGCAAAGTATCAAACCACAGATAAAAAGTGTCAGGTTATACTCTACATGTAAAAGGGCATCCCCTCTCCAGCACTGTTCTTCCTCGAGGGCTTTTTCATCTTTAAATTAGCTTTTACGTAGCAAATAAAAAATGAATAGTTAAAAGTAAAGATAAAACAGAAATGAACTCATGTCAAACAGAAAGAAAAATAAGGTGGAACCACCCAACCTTTTTCAGCGTATGGACGATGATAAGTGGTAATTCATAAACTACTATAATATAATTTTTGAAGAGAAAAATTAACAAAGAAGCGAAGCACAGCCCATAGGGAAAGAAACTAACCTCTTGTGATAACAGGGCCCCTAATTGCACGATTCTTCTTCGGCTTCCAAGTTTTAGAGAACATGCCCCCGAGACTTCCCAAGAGCTTCTCACCCTGAAAACAGAAACAACAATGAAAATGTCCCTTTTAAAAAAAAAAATCAACAGGAGAACTATAAATTAGAAATGAAAATCAAGAAGAAAAATTAGGTGATCACAAAGGCACAAGAACTAATATTCTAGGCCTAAAGTCTTAGCACATTTCAACAATGATTTTTCCTGTGCAGCTGTGATTGAGTGGTGGCAGGGGGTATGGTCCAAGAGTTTGAGCCGAGCCAAGTGGATAAGAGGCAATAGCGGATGATGGTTTTCACCTGTTAGACTTCTTCAAAATACTCCTTTTACTCCCCGTAACTAAACTCACAAAGCTCTAAAGAAGGAACTGCTGTGAACTTTGAAAGGAATAATTGAAATCATAAAACACAGAGCAATAGAGCTTTGCAGCTTGGTTAATCGATAAAGACATGTAAATGATGATCATATTATAGCAAACTCATCAAACAGGATGTTGCTTCCAAAATAATCCAACTAAACATGCAATAGAAAAATTTAGAGCATCATTTCATGGATTAGTGTTAACAACAGCTATATGCAAGCCCATTTCATTAGGTGAGAAAATCTAAGCAGGATACATTAAATTCATCAACCATAAAGTCAGATTTTAAACGAAGTCATACCCGACTAAGATCATGATCTATCTCAACCGCAACGCTGTGGGTCTTGGTGATTTGCTCACCCTGTTGATGCAAGGTCATCAAAGTTGTCGTTGCACCCTCTCTCATTTCTTCAGCAATCTTCAAGCAGCCATTTACTGCTTTTGTAGTCTCCTCAGCCTTGTAAACAGCATAATTCTCCAATTCTTGAACTGGTTGATTCTCTAGTCCTCCCACGTTAAGGAAATCATTTTTGTACTTATGTCTTGTGGATAAAGCAAGGGAATATGTAGATGAAGAAGACAACCCTCTTTCTTCATCATTGTCGAAAGTATTGGTGCGAAAATTGGGTGAAGTTAGATTGGGTTCAGAAGAAGTTTTCCTTGATGGTTTAAGGGATTTCTTGGTGCCCACCGCATTCTCAGATTCAAAAGGGTTTGACCGAGAGGGAGCAGGACATTCAGGGTCAGCCTTGTTATGCTCAGAAATCTTCAAGGGAGATTTCTTTGAACCAAACATTCTGTGAATGAGTGTAATGAAGAGTTTAATAAGGCAGATGGTAAGAAATCAATTAAGATTCCTGCATAAAATGAAGAAACAAAATACACGTGAGATTGTGATAGCTGTAATATTACGGCATGCTATAAACGGATTCCTGAAACTCCAGCACAGTTAAATTTCAGCACATGAAATTTTGAGTTCTAAGAGGTTTTGTAAGAGAAAGCAAAAGACATTAGTTTAAAATCATAAAGATATATAGTAAGAGCACAAACCAGCAGAGTATATGGGTTTGCATAGAACAAAAAAAACCATTGGAGATTAAACGCTATCACAATGAAGGGTTAATTATAAAAATAGTATTCAGTAATTTATGCAGGTTATAGAACCAGAGCGAATGAATGTTCGAACAGTAAATATTAAAATAATTTGTTTTCTCCTCCTCATTAATAAAGATTTATTCGCTGTTTAACATTCATTAAGAACCAACATAACTTGAGTTTTCCGAGCCAGCGCCAAGCATGCATGCAGAAACAAAAGAAAATTAAACACACAGAACGACATCAACGAAACAAAAAGGGTATAACAAGAAAAAGAAAAGAATTGACGGATGATGACAAATCAAGAAGAGCAAGAAAAAACAGTAAACACATATAAATTAAAAACTGTGATCAAGAAGAAAAGAGAAGATGAGAGAATCTGCAGGATAAATAAATAAGATTTTACCTTATTATCGATAGAAAGATTAATGCAGGAGCAGGTAGCAGGACGATGGAAATCCAAAGCATCTCTTCTGGTTTTTATAAAGAGAGCAATTTCAACGCGGGGGAACAGCAAAGTAAGAGAAGGTGAACTGCAGAAGAAGAAACGGTCTGGTCTCCTATGGGACACGGTCTTATTTTAGTTTTATTATTATTATTTTAAAAAAACTATCTGCGTGTAGATTTTTTTACTTATTTTAATTTTTGAGAAATTATAGTTTATAGGAAACTTAATTTTAAATTTAAATAAAAGTATAAGTTATCATTGTATATAATATAGCACAAAAACTTATAAACTATAAATAATTTTTTTAAAAAATCTCAATAAACATAGCTTAAAAACTCAAATCGAAATCCAACCTAGTTTTTTAATTCATTTGTTTAATTATTTTTTGCAAGTGAAAATCAATTAGCCATGCTTTTTGAAAACGGTAAAATAAACTCTAAATTGAAGCTTATAGGTTAATGTACAAAGAACCTAATTTATAAATCTTTGTCTAAAACTTCTTGGGTAAGACAACATTAAGTTTTCCTTAACAAAACAATAAAATCTTTTGTCCCATGAGACATATATGCGAGCTATGTATAAAAATAATAAAAATTAAAAGAAAAAAAAAGTTATTATCTAGTTTTATAAGAACTAAAAATCCTTTCTAGTTTTTAAGAGATTTTTGAATAATTAACTAATTTTGTCAAAGAAAATGTGAAAATCATCTTAAAACACCATATCTAAATGAGTTACTTTGTGCTTTTTTTTTTTTATTAATGATATAAGTATACTTATAATGCTTACATGCTAAAATAATACCTAAACTAAATGATTATATTTATTATTGGAGATAAAATGTTTCTAATACCTAAGACAATGATTCGGAATCCATGCCTAACAACATGGCCAATTCTCACTTTTAGGATATGGGTCAAAGACTCAGAAGAGTGATAATTGATAAATTAGGCTTTGGTTAATTTTTTTTAATTATTAAACCTGTATTTTAAAGAACAAATTTTATTTACATATTTTTAAAAGAAACAAGGTTATGTTTAGGGAAAATTACTCTCAACATCCTGTAATTTTATTAAAATTGTATTTGCCTATTAAGTTTTGAAAAATTATAGTTTACATCCTAGATTAACAAAAAAAATTGAATATAACAAAATGATTAAGTTACCCTTATACATATTAAGTTGAAAAACCAACCATATAACATATTTGACACTGGACTAATAGCTCATCCATTATTCACCAAAAGAAAAATAAACTTATTTGAACTTCTAAAACCCGAGATATAGATTAAACACTGAACAATATCTAGGTTGCATGACAGATTAAGACTTTTTTTTTATGCTAAGATTTGAACTCCAAAAAAGCATAATTGAGTCTTGGACTCTTCATGAATGTTTTAGGCATATATCTTAGCTTTCTATTTATATAAATCAGATCTAAATCCAAGTTTAGCCCATATCTTGAATTTTAGAAATCCGAATGCACCGATTTTTTTATTGGAAAGTTGAGACAATTTTCTAGAACTTTTATGAGGACTATTGTTCAAATTCTAATGGTAGTAATGACGTTTTGTTCAGATAAGAAGATAAAGATTGTCACCAAGTCAAGATGTGGACACCCACTCAACAATTAGTCATCAATCAATAGTTCTGAATTTGGGCTTATAAAAGGAGATATTTGTCATGCATTTAGACATCTTGGTTTTCAAATCAAGATCATATTCTTGCTTTTTTTTTTCTTTGTATTTATGTAATGTTTAAGTTTTGCTTTCATATTTTTTTTTCAATTTACTTTTTATGAGGTTATCCTAAACTAACTACATAAACTGCGAGTTTGATGGGTTAACTCGATTGACTTGAGGCTTTTTTTTATATATAATTGAATTTTTTTCTCAATCTTATCCTTCAACATTGAGTTAATTGAGAATTAAGTTTTGTGATTTGTTTTGGTCTACTTTTCTATGAGATTATCCTTATTTTATGATTTGGGTTACGAGTTTGACGAGTTAATCTTGGTTCACTCGAGTTTTTTTTTTTGTAATTGATTTTTTTTAATTTTATCTTTCAATAATGGATTAATTAATAATAGAGCTTCATATCTTTTCTAAACTAAAAAGGAAGAAGAAGATCAAGAGAGGGTACAGAAAGCAAGGTCTTAAATTGGTTTAGAAAAGACCTTGCTTTCTGTACGACTAGACGTATTGGAGCTCTATAGAGTTATTTCTTTCATTTTCCTTTTCAACTTTAGAATTTTAATGTAGTTAAATCTATAAAGATTTTTTTAACTAGTAATGATAAACCGCAGCAACAATTTATGCATTGGAGTTTCATTATATAGAAAAGCTTTACAACAGTAGAGAATAAAGAAATAGTTGTTACAGGCTATACTATGAATTATATCTATACATTCTATAATCAGAATTAATCAACTCCAAAACATTGCACAATTAACTGTAATGTAATGATTTTCTTTTTAATGCTTGGATTGATTCTCTTCATGATTGTCTGCAATAGAAAATAACATCTATTGAAGCATCAATTCTTTGTAAATATATTTTTGAATTTTTTTAATTAAACTGTGATCTATATAATGAACTTATTATGTTTCTTTCAATTATATTTTACAAATATTTGATTATTGGTTTAATGGTTCTAGATTTGGAGATAAATCCAATTCTACTAGTTTGGATTTAAGTTGTTTAATAGTTGAATTGATTTCATTTTCTGTAATTTACAAAAAAACTTCATAAATAAGAGATAACAAAGTGAAGACTGTTAAGAATTTGCAAGAACAGAGTTAGTTTAACAGAGTTTGAGTGTTAATGTGCTAACCTCTTTTTGTGAATATCATCACACAATTTAGGACATTCTACAACATGAAAACGCCGTGGGGAGAAGTATAGGATGGATGCACAGTGAAATCAACATGAGATATTTGAGAACAAAGTGGATTTGTGGGTTGTGGAGAATGCTTAGAAGGGTGTCTCAAGAGCAATTTGAATAAAAAGAATTGTAATCGTTCATGCATTTTGCTCTCGAGATTTTCACTCGGCAAGGAAGAGGAAAAAGAGAAGGAAAGGAAGGTGGTGGCTTGGGTTTATTTTTTTATTTTTAATTTTTTTATGGTGATTTTGTAATTATAAAATCTTGACATTGTAAAGGTTTTTTAGTTATTAATTAGAATATAATAGTAATTTTATAAATATTTTTGAACTATTTTGTTGATTTTTTAGGTTAAAGTTGGTGAGGATGTAAAGTGTCTTGTAACTCATGTGATGTAAACTATCAAAAAGAAAGGAAACGAGCAAATTATAGAAGAGGAAAAACAGAAGGAGAGAATCAGTGAATTGGATTCTTAGGGAAATTTAATATGTGGGCCCACCTGATACTTTTGCCACATGGCTGATTTTACTAGCAAGACCACCCGAACTCCTCCTCTACCCTCAACATTTTCTTTTCCCCTGCTTAAAAAAATAAAAATAAAAAATCGCTCTCTTTTACTTAGCTCTCGGCTCCCAGCTCTGGACACCAAACCCAACATGCATCTCTATCTCCCATTCGATTCAAAACCCTAAATTAAAAATAAAGAAATCTCAAGCGAATAGAGGATCGTTTCGTTTGGAGCTCAAATTGAGGCGTCAAATTGAAAACGTGAGTCCAAATTCTCTCTATAGAAACCCTAATTTTCTCACTAGGCTTTGTTATTTTGGTGGTTTAGGAATGGGCAGGCAGCTGTGTTGCTGCTTGTTACGTTTTTTTTTTCTTGCTAAAAAGAGGCTATCCTGCGATTTATTTAGGTTTGATCTTCTGTGAATTTGCTGATAAAATGTGAGATTTTTAAGTTAAATTAGGTTGTTGGTAGAAAGGGTGGGAGAGTTTTTCTTTTTTGTTTTACATTTCTGCTGGTTTATGTCTTCCTTTGTACATTCATTTGCTTTGTTTTTGAGCTTTGAATGTTTGGTCCTGAATTCACTAGAAGATTTCAGTCAGAATGGATTTTAACGAGTCTCCAGTTAATTATGATTTTTTCGGAGGTCAGCAGCAAATTAGCGACCAGCATCCTGGCATGCTGCAATCTTTGCCAAGACGGCAGTCTGGGATTAGTGACATGCAGCTATTACAGCAACAGCTCATGCTTAAGCAAATGCAAGAAATGCAGAGGCAGCAACAACTTCAGAAGCAACAAGAAGCTAGGAAGATGAATTCAATCAATCAGGTTTCTGCTTTTGCAAAACAGGCAGCTGCCACTCCCTCACAGGCTTTGATCAATGGCATTCCTATTCGTGAAACATCTAATTATTCATGGCAGCCTGAGCTTATGGCAGCTAACACAACCTGGCAGCAGCGAGGTTTATCTCCAGTTATGCAAGGATCCTTCAGAGGGCATGTATTTTCCCCTGAGCAGGGCCAGGGAATGCCACGCTTGATGGGCATGGTTCCACAGCAGGTCGATCAATCTCTTTATGGTGTTCCTATCTCTGCAACAAGAGTCACTCAAAGTCAGTATTCTTCTGTCCCAATGGATAAGCCCTCGATGCAGCAGATATTAGGCAGCAGTAATTCTTTAACAAGCAATCAGTATACTGGATTTCCAGAGCAGGTTAGCATGCAGGATGGAACTTTGGTTTCCAGACAGGGATATCAGGGGAAAAATATGATTGCTTCTTCTGATGGCCAGGGTATAAATACTGGATTTAATTTGGAAAGCCTGCAGCAAATGAATACCCAGAAAAGCAATGGGCCTGTGCAAGAAATTTGCACAAGGCAAGACTTGGCTGGTCCATCAGAAACATCACAAGAGGATACAGTGTTACAGGTTGCTCCTTCCCAGAATGTAGCTACCCTAGATCCAACTGAGGCACAGATTTTGTTTGGTCCAGATGATAATTTGTGGGATGCGTTTGGCAGGGGTGCCAACATGGGTTCTGGAGGTTACAATATGTCGGATGGCACAGACCTTTTCAGTTTGTTGCCTTCTGTGCAAAGTGGGAGTTGGAGTGCTCTAATGCAATCTGCTGTAGCAGAAACTTCTAGTGGTGATACAGGCCTACAAGAAGAGTGGAGTTGTCTGAATTTTAGAAATAGTGAACCTCCAGCTGAGAATCAGCAGACTCCCTCTGTGATTGTTAATACCAAACAACAGTCAAATTGGGCTGATAATTGCTTGCAGTCAGCGTCTTCCTTGAAGCCTCGACCCTCCCATCTGTCTCATGAAATCAATACAGGTTCGAGCTATAATAATATCCCAGGGGTTCAGCAATCTGGAGTCAATACTTTACATGAACACAGGGAGAGGTTGCAGTCTGTTTCTCCTCGTAGACATATTCAGCAGTTTCCAGAAGACGGACACAAGTGGTCAGATAGGAGCCTGATGCAAAAAGCAGCTTTTGAAGGTAGTCATTTTCATGGAAAAGCTACCCATTCTTCTGATGCAGGGTCAAATACAAAGGGTGTTCCAGGTTCTTGGACAAATCAACGGAGCATGCCATCATATAGCTCCAATGACCAACCACTAAATAGTCCAAGTGGCTGGAACTTTATGGATTCTATACCTCCCAGTACAACTGCTGCTTTAAAAAATCAGGAAAATGAAAACTCTTTCCAAGATTCTCATAATGTTGATAAAGAAGTTCCCATTTTTGAGGTAATGGGTCACGGTGCTGGTACATGGAAGACTAGTTCAATTTCTGAATTGGAGCATTCAAAATCTGCAATAGGAAACCCACAGGTCATTCCTCTAGCTTCTCCATCCCAACAGTTGCTTATTCGAGAGCGTGCTTTTCCTTCTCAGAGCCCCTCACAAGTGATTGGTTCTCTTAGTTCAAATCAAGTCATTTCAAATACCGGGGAGAAGGGTCATACATTATTGTCACGTACATCCTCTGTTCTTTCTTTACCTTTTTCATGCGATACATCTCATGGACATTTGAGGAATACTATTTCTGGCACCTCAGTGCATGCTGGCAGTAGTGCCCTAGGAAAGTTTTCTGCCGCCTTTTCCCCTGGTTTCCCTTATTCAAAAAACCATCTTCCAAATCTGGACATGCCTGATACAGGTGGACAAACAACTGCCTGTGAATCTGTTAATGAATCTTTTGATAGGTTTTCTTCTCAACCAAAACAGACGGACGAATCTTTTGAGAGAGGTCAAACTAATCAATCAGCACAACCATCAGTACATGACACATCCAGGCATACTTCACATGACGATTTTTCCTCTTCTGCTGAGATGCCCCAGCCAAATAATGACAACCAAAACCATGCAAGAAATTCTGCTCAACAATTCCCTGTGCTGGAAGCTGCACCAGCTCCTCAGCATTGTTCTTCATCACATGATGGTGCTTCTTCAAAAATCCAACCTCCTGTGTGGACAAGTGTTCCAAAACAGCTACGACCATTTGGTGCTCAGCCATTTCAGACTCCATCTGATATGTTTAAACCGAATCTTCAATCACACAAGTGTTCAGGCATAACTTTCTCTCAGCCACAGAAACTAGAAGATCAAACTATGCAAACTGGAGGGAACAGTCAAGCCGAATCTGATGAATGTTCTATGAATTCACATGGTTATGTTGGGAAAGAGCAACCAGCAAAAGAAGACCACTCGCAGCAAGTTCCACCTGAGAATAATTGGGCCCAGAAGACAAAGCGTGCTTCACATGAGAAAGAATCTGCTGTGAATCATCTTACTGAGCCTGCTTCAAATCTAACCAGTACACAGAAACAAATTGAAGCTTTTGGCCGATTTTTGAAACCCAATAATATTTTGCATCAGAGTTACTCCCTGCTGCATCAAAGGCAGGGAATGAGAAATGAAGAAGCTGATCATGCTAATAGGAGTTTGAAGAGATTTAAAAGTCCTGGTGGTTCTGTGAATGCTCATCTGTTAGCTACTCAGGGAAGTCAGCAGATTTATGAACACAATAATATGGCCAGAGATGCATCAGCAAATCATACTTCGTTTCCCCCTGGAGATTCCAAAATGCTAAGCCTTTCAGAAAAGACAGCTGATAATCAGGACATAAACGTACCTTCAAAGGATATGCTTGCATTTGGTCGGAATGATTTTCAGAATTTTGCCAATAGCAATTCTGCAGTTTCTGTCAGAGATGAGCATTCTCAGATGAGTAATCAGATGGGTCCATCCTGGTTTGATCATTATGGAATCTTTAAAAATGAACAGATTTCACCAATGCATGATTCATTTAAAGATGTCTCCATGAAGGCCTCAGAACTGCCTTTCATTGCTGGAAGACCTGATTCATTGCATGCTCATAGTTCGCTTGAGCAAGGAAATGTTGCTGCTGCTAATCAGTTTGGTATTTTCCAAAAAAGTTCAATCAGTTCATCAACAGCTTATGAGAATTTCTCTCAGTCATTGCAGCCTGATTCTGCTGACGGGAATGTGGTGGTTATGAGATCAAAGAAACGTAAAAGTACCATATCCAAGCTTGTACCTTGGCATAAGGAAGTGACATTGGGTTCTCCAATGTTTCAGAATCTCAGGTGGTTGGCGTAAACTATAAGTGCCTTATCTATCCCTGTTGATGAAACTGATGCACTTTTCATATTATTTGCAGGGCTGATTGTTTGATTCATTTTATATTTTGTTTTCCCTGGTGATTATAACATATGTAGAGTTTGTTCTTTGCAGTGCAGCAGAAGTGGAGTGGGCACTGGCAGTGAATAGATTGACTGAGAAGGTGTGCTCATAGCTAAAGCAGCTTACCAGTTATATTCATCTGTTAATTTTATTTTTCCTTTTGGGTGTTTTACAGTTTCCTCGTGTTCAAATGTATGCATTTCAACAGGTGGAAGATGAACTTGAAATGGTAGATGATGGACTTCCAGTCCATAGATCAAAGAGAAGGCTTATTTTGACTACACAACTTATGCAGATACTCCTCCACCCTCCTCTGGCATTGATTCTTTCTGCAGATGCTATTTTACATTACGAGACTGCTGCGTACTTTGTTGCCAGGTCAACACTAGGAGATGCATGCAGCACATTCTCTTGTACTGGAAGCGATGCTCCTGTGCCTTCAAACAGCGGAGACCTGTAAGAATTGCTTTTCTATTATCTAATATTTTTCTAGTTATATGCTACAATAGTAAATGTCTTGGTCTTGCAACTGTAAGGGTGCAGCTTGAGTTTTAGGAGCAGCCACTTCATGCAAAAATTGCTGAAGGATTGAGCTGTCTCTAAATTCTCACTTTAGAACCTCATTTTTGTTGTCCATAATAAGGTACTGGCCGTTTTATTTTATAAACATACTTTTTACTGGAAGTAAGTTTAAATGTTTTTGGTTGGAAATATCATTGAATCCATATGATTATGAAAAAAAAATTGTTTTTTTTTCTTTTCCCTCCCAAGCCTGCCTGAGAAGATAAAATCATCAGAGAAGATTTGTGATCAATACTTATCAAAAGTCATGGAAGACCTTATCAGCAGAACGAGGAAGCTGGAGAATGATTTGTTGAGGTAAATGTTAGTGTGTTTGGTGGTAATATTTGATTACTTGCTTACTTATTCTCATTTTTGTCTGTCTATGATATTTCTGATTTTAATCCTGGTATCCTATGTGTTTTAACATATCCTTCCTCTATGTGCCTGCCTATTGGATTTGATCATCATATTGAATTTCACAAATTGTGAGATCTCCTAATATTTTTTTTGATTTCTCTGCAAGAAAGATGATGGCTTTTTATTGAGAAGACTGGCATGAGAATCATGTACTAAATAAAAAAAATGAGATGATTTGCTCAACTGGTCTAGAATGTTATCCCTAGAAACAAGTTTCTGAGAGCTGCATATTGGTCATTAAAATGAGAACAATTGAGTCTGTTGGAACTTGATCTTGCAGATTTAGAGTTTGCTTGCTTAATGTCGATTTTATACAGGACATGATTAGAGTTTGTTTCACTGCTGTCTTTCTTTCTTCTCTGGCATCATCCTTTTTGCTTGATAATTCTAATGATATAACATATTTGTTTCAGATGTATACTCTTCAGTTTTATTATTTGCCCATTGATGATGCAGATTGGAGAAAAGAGCATCAGTTTCGAACCTGAGAGTGGAATGCCAAGATCTAGAGAGGTTTTCTGTTATCAATCGCTTTGCAAAGTTCCATGGCCGTGATCGAACTGATGGGACTGAGAGCTCATCGGCCTCAGATGCAGCTGCAAATGCCCACAAATCCTGTCTTCAGAGATATGTTACTGCACTACCCATGCCTAGGAATCTTCCTGACAGGGTACAATGTCTTTCACTTTGATAATTGATTAATTGATTTTCTACCTTCTTGGCTAATTTCTCCACACGCTGCGGTACTTCTCTGATTGATTTTCATCTAAGCTATATACTGGCCCTTGCTTACCAGTGACCATGTAATGGGAATGTAGGAGGATGCAAATCGTCTCAAATAAAATGCTGTTAGATCATTTAATACAGGCCATTGATTTCATTTTTTAGAAATATGATGTGGTCCTGAATACTTTACCGAATTTCTGGCGGGACATTAGGGTTCTTATGCTGCAATTCTAGGGGAAGTTTATAAAATTGGTTGTTTTTAGGGCTAGGTTTGTAGAATGTGGTCCTTATGAGACTTATAAGTTGAAAACACAGGTCTGAAATTAAGCAACAGAAAGAAAACAGGGTAGAAAGCTACAAGCCTCACACTAGTAGATTCTAGGAATATCTTTTCTTGATTGAAAGCATCAATAGACGTTCCTCTTTACTGATTACAAGCGTGTGCTCACACCCACACACCTGCACACACACATACACAATGCTTGAGTTATTCCTAATCATGATTAAACTTTTAATCTTGAAAAAGAAACATCAATTTTTCTAGTTCTACTAGGGAAGAGATACCTACATAAGAAATCTAATCTTCCTGGAAGGCACACTACATTTCCTCCATGGCTAGGAATCATTTTGATGCAGTACAAATCCAGGGGAATGTTTGTAGTTGGCTGTTCACTTGTTAGGTTGTAGAATAAAAGATTGCAGGGATTTAGTAATTGAAAAACAATCTGAAAGTAAGAAATTGAAGAAAAACAGAAAATAAACTTCTAGTCTCTTCATTTTCACCCTCTTGTTGTTCCAAATCGTCGATTAATTTGAATGATCGTCAAGGAATTTGTCAACTTATTTCTTTTGTTTTATTCCTGTAGATTTTTTTTATTCTTGGAATCCACTATAATTGCATCCTCTTAATCCATTTTTTCAACTTTGTGATTTTTTTATATTAGAAAGAGTCTTTAAATTGAAACTTGATTTTGCAACAAATTCATTAATTAAGTTCAAGAAATAACCAATTTTTGTTGCAAATGATTTTCTATTAGCATTCTTCTTCCAAGTCTCTGTAGCCAGCAGAAGAAGTCAAAGCCTCCCAAAAGGGAAATGAAAAAACTGCTTTTGATCTCATTCACCATTTGGAAAAGCAATAGCCAAAACCAATGGATTGAAGAAAGCTGCCCCTCTTGAATCTCACACTAAAAGTTTTAGGGCTCGCTCCTAGATTTAAAGCCTTGCACTCTCACATTATTTAGCAAAAGCTGCACTTTATTGATTATATAATTCTCTCTTACATAAATTGAAAAACTACAAGCATATATATAATGCTTGAATCACTCCTAATCTTAATGGGACTTGAATTTGTATATAGGAAAACATAAGGATTCCAATAAAAGAAACATAAACAAGTCCACTTATTTAAGGACTCAATAAATTAACCAAATAGGAAAATAAAATAGTAGACTCTGCTACTGAAATTCCAGCAATTCTGTAAAATTGCAGAAAAGCCCCTGACCCTATTAACTCTAATGCAAGCTCTGCTGGAACCAAAACAGCATTAAAAACTTAATCCAGCTCCCACAAGGAGTCTTCCTCTGCTTTATCCCATCAAGTTAAGGCATGCAGCTTGAATGTCTCTCTTCCTGTCCCTTTGTAGACTTTAGGCTGTTTTCTCTCACATTCCTCTTCCCAATAAATTTGCTGAAATTATAAATTTGCTCCATGCTTAAATCCCTAGGCTGCATTAGGTTCCCTGCCTTCTTTCTTTTTTTAGCAAATGGAGAGAATATGTGCAGTCTGGTTTAGTAATGATGCTTACATAGTTGAAAATTTTAGTTGTGTTCTTGCTTAAGGCTTTGGTATTTGGTTTCTACTTTCTATTGGTGAAATAAGGATTGTTTAGAAAAAGGAGGTAAATGGATGTCGTGGTCCAAAGTCTTCAGAATCCAGTTTTACTGCAATGATGATTCACTAATCATTTTTCCTATTATTTTGTACGAATTGGTTGGCATTTCTCTAGGATTTGTCATACATTTTTCCCCACAAGTTAACATGTTAACGCACTGAGTGGTCAATTTCACAAGGTACCTGTGATTCTCCACATTTGCCTTTCCAAATGCTTTTTTCATCCTCTGGTGAATATGCTTTTTAGTATAGTGTTCTTAATTTATGCTCAAGATTTATTCAAAAATTGTCCTCATGCGTTCTCATACACAGCAAAGATTTTGGGAATTCACACCTGGATTGTCAATAAGCATTGTCTTGGTAGTGCCTGTTCTTCCTGAAATTTTGCTTAATTTCTGTATTCATCTGGCGTTTGTTTGTTTTTTTTTCAAGTTTAAGGTTGGAAAAATATATCTCAAATATAAAATAGCAAACTAATAAAATTGCTCAGTTTCCATTTTGGATTTTGGTTTCTTTAGTATGTGTCATGAGGTTATAAAATCCCTTGCATGTCAAAGAATATGATAGAAAGAATTCCCGAAAGAATTGATGGATAGTGGACGATTCAACATACAAGTTGGCTCAATTTTCAACAGTGAATGGTTGATTTGGAGTTTGGTTCCTTCTATTGCGATTCTTTCTGTGAATAGAATTGCCAGACCTGGTTTACTGGCTTTGTGGTGTTTTTATTAAGTGTCAATTATATGAATATTCCTTTGGAGAATGCCCCAATTATTTGGATGGCAATATTTTAACATTTCGTTATTAAGATCTGGTGCGGATTTAGTCTTTTTGTTTTTTTTTTTCAAATAATAATAAAAAATGAAGCAAAAAAGCCAAACCATGTGAATGACTCTTTAGCCTAATTATTTCTCCAGCTGCCAAAATCAAACCTGGTTTGATTTGAAGACTCGTTGTTCGTATATTCTCTTCAAAGACAAGATTTCTGCTTCACTTTATCATAATGAATTATTCATGTTGGATTTACTGGTCGCAAGTTAAGAGTGTGTCTGGAAGTGATTATCTTTTTTATAGTGTTTCGGATTTTTTTTTTATTGATCAACTCTTTTATTTAATCATGCAAAAGACTTAATTTTGGGTTATTTTATTTTCTTGTTGAGTATTTGTTTTTTAAATTTATGCAAAAATAAAAATAAAAAATAAATATTACACTATGAAAGGGGTAATACAAATACAAGTAAAAAAAATAGGGTGATGGCATTGTCTTTATTGGCACACTTGCCTTATGCCATTGTTTTGAAAACCCATTATAGCTTTGCATCAACATGCAAAAGAGCTTAGATTGAAAAATGTAAGAGGATTTCTATTCATATTGTTGTGCTTTTGCGTGGCATCGAGATTAGAAAGTTATTATTTTGTAGTTTGGTTCAAGGTAATTAGGAGATTGAGGTGGATTAATTTTATATGAAATTATAAGATAAAGGAGAGATTAAGATGGATTAGTTTTATATGAAATTATAAGGTAAAGGATTGGTTGTAGTTAGAGAAGATTTCTTAACCAAGTATACTGCTTTTTTTTTTTCACAAATCTAGATTTATTCTTCTCTCTAATCATCTTTCACTTTAGGCTAGTATTACTTTTCTCCAAAATGTTGTGGAGATTTATAACTTTGATCAATTCAGCAAATTTAATTAGCACTTTGTTGTGTTATTGGTAAAAGTAGATTTTGTATAGATTTTGAGAAAATGCAGTTAGTAAACCATACTCTTCCATAAGGATTCAAAATCCAACATGTATTCAACAAAGATCATCTCTTAAAGAGTGGCTATGTTATTAGCTCCAAATCCTGCAATTCAAGATGTTTTTGAGAATTAAATATGTTTTAATGCAACAATGTTTATTTGTGGAACATAAATTTCATAGACAGGTTTTATGGTTTTTTATGTTAGATATTGAGGTAGACATTATCTAGTCTAAAAAAGATCTCTTGTTGTTCCAATTATTACCATTGTAAAGATAATATAGGGGCTTAGTAGGTAGTGGGATGATACGTGTATCAATCACTTCCAATTCAAACATTCAGTAAAGAGTTAGATGGTTTCACGAACTTAAACTCTAACTGAAAGTCATAGAGTAAATCATCACTCCCCTGTCTAGCCTGAAGCTTCAATTTATGTGCATTCTAAAACGATATATCACAAATAAATTAGTGATGTATGAAGATATTCATCCATATCCAACATGCATGCTCAAATTAAGTATGATAAAATATGCTAAAGCGTAAAAAAAAAAAAAAATAAGTCAATTTAAACACATCAAATCAAATAAACCACATAAAACACACAAAGCCTAATCCAAAGCTGTCAAAAATTGAAAATTTTTAGTGGAGTTGTTATTCTGTAACACGTGAGCGAGCGGTGTTGTGAGGTTGGGATCGAGAAGTCACCACTTAGTTGTTTGGTTCAAGGTTATATGGAATTATAAGGTAAAAGACTGGTTGTAGCTAGAAAAGATATTAGCACCCCTAGTGCAATCTTATATGATGTAAACTACATTTTGTTATCTAAATGTGGCTTAAAGGTACTAATGAGTTTCTAAACGATGGTTTGTTTATGGCTTAGATAAAAGATTTATTCTCATGAATAAATTTGGTTTATTGAATTCATTATAGGCTCGTATGCCCAAATAAATTTTTATGGAATGAAGTAGGTGCCCTAAAAGAGTTCACTTATCTTGGAAAACGAAAGGGTTTTCCATAACTCGTATATTATGGTGAAAAATACTCCTAATTAAAATTAGTGAATACTTGAAATTCGAAACTTTTCAAGTCAATTTTTGGTATTTAAATGTTAGCTTACTTGCAATAAACTGATTATTAAATTCAAAAATACATACATAGATATTTTTTTTTATTATTTTTTATAAAAATGCTAAATCATACCACATGTTTATATATATTTTTTAAGCAAAATATGATTTTTTATCTTTTAAGAGACTTGGGCGAATGCACATCAAATAAAATATATTTTTATATTTTTGAAATGAGATTTTTTTTTCCAAAATTTTGAGATTTTGATGAAAAACATATATTTTAATATCATATCAACATCTTACAATGTAAATCTACACTTTCAATATTAAATAAAATTGCTAGAAAAATATACGAGAGATCCACAAATAATTTTAAATTGGTCCTTGAAATTTTTTTAGTATTTTTAGGAATTTATTTGTAGCTTATTCGGCAAAAAAATCATTTTTATTCAAAACAAAACTATCAAAATAAGCCTAAAGATGTGTTTGCCAAGCAACCCCTTAGACCAAAAATGCCCTAGCAAAAGAAAGTAACCAACCAGAACCTAACCCAAAACAAAACCAATCGGGTTGACTCGAAAAAAATGGTTCAACTTTGAACCGAACTAAAAATATGGTTTGACCCGAAACTAAAGCAAAACAAACAATTAAACCAATAACAATTCAAATATATATATATATATATATATATATATATATATATATATATATATATATAAGAACATAAATTCTTATTGACAAAAAAAATAGATTAAAACACCATGAACATGAAGAATACGATGAATATACAATCCAAAAACCAACAAATCACAAACTAACAAGTTTTTATGCAATCAAAGACAATGTTTTGTCCGTAATTATTCATAGATCAATAATCAAGTATTCATTTTCTTTGATTAACACTCAAAAGCTATGATTTGATCAAAATGTGTTAACAAATAACAAACTAACAAGTTTTCATGCAATCAAAGGCAATGTTTTGTCCATAATCATTCATAGATCAATAATCAAGCATCCATTTTCTTCGATTAACACTTAAAAGCTACTATCTGATCAAAATATGTTAAGGAAGTCGAAAAAACCCTGGAATTTAAATGCATGAGTACATGTTATTAATGCGTTTCAACCTTTGATTACATTCTAAAGATGACAATGTAACATGTATGTGTCAAGAATTAACCTAAAATAGCTCTAAAACATAAGGCTAAGATAAAAGTTCATATAAAGAACATGAACCCAAAATCTAGAAAGTTTCTAGAAATTGAAGAACTACTGCTAAAATTCAAATTTGACCTTCTAGGCCTTTAAAAACACTGTTTTTGTCCTCACAAATCACATTATCAATACCAAACATAGTTTAACAAAAAAAAAACTAATAAATAATATCAAATCATCAATAACATACATAAAGTTTCATTTTCTAAAACTGTAGAATCATATCCAACTATATATTTATGCAATTTGGATTCAAAATTAGTTTTCTAAGCATATTTTGATCATGAACAAGTCATGTAAACCCAAGATCAACAATATTGCTGCAGAATGCATTAATCAAACAAAACAAAACAAACAAGCATTGTTTTATTAAAACTAACATAACTATAAAGCTTTTGTTACATTAAAAACATTAAATACACCCTAAAAACAAAAATCAAATTGTAGAATCAAAATTACAGCCACGAAAAAAAAAAACACTTACTCTTTAAGCATCATCCTATTTGCAAATACAAATATAGATCAAATGACAATCAAAATCTTCTCAAGCAGGCCACATGATCTCTACTTTTAGGTTAGAAAATGTACATTTCAAATCCTAGAATACCTATTGCTTTCTCTGCTTTTCTTTGTAAAGTTTTACTTTATAAACTTAGTACTCTTTCAAAACTGAATAAACATTTGTGTTAGACTTGTAAACCCTCAAAACTAAGGTATTTTCTCAATATTCATCTCCTTGTTTTGTCTTATTTTTTCCTCTGGCTCGACTTTGATTTTCAAAGGTTATTTATAAGGTTTTGCTAAGGTTTTTTTGTTGGATTCCATCAAAGATTGATTATGATTGATCAATGTTGGCCCTCTTATTAGAATGGAAAGGTTTTGGACAAAATTTACAAGTGTAAACTTTGTACTAGGCTGGTTTTGCAGTGGTTGTTTTGGTTTTGGGGATTTTAGTGCTTTTGCCAAACTTGAAAACCACTGAGTTGTTGTTCCTCATTTGATTTTGAGAGAAATACGATCAACTCTTTATAAGAATCTATTAAGAAAGTTTTAAGTGTGAACACATGAAAAAAGTCATGGCTGACTGAGTTGACCACTTTCAAGGCCTTGTTGATGTTAACATTTTCTGAGACCACCTGAAGTTGGGAGAGGAGATGCAAACCTTTTGTTTGGATTCAATCTTACTCAATTTGAAGGTATGTAGTTTCACATTCATTTGTCCAAAGGTGCTAATTCAATCAACCTAAAATTTCAAAATATAAAGAAAGTTGATCGGGGACAAGATGTTAGATTTTTATGAAAGAATTCAGATGTGAACGTTCAATTTCATAGGCATGTTAGTTGAATGGTGGTGGTTACATCCTTTGAGGTGGTAAGAAATGTCATATTTATTCACTTGAAAATGCATATTTAACCAGCCAAAATTGCCAACGAATGAGATGAACAATGAGTGGACAATACATCGTCTAGGTTAAATCTTAAAAATTTGGGTTTTTAATTTGGGATTTGACCAATTTTAATTTGGTCCCTACTCTTCCAATTCCTTTTAAATACACTCGTATTTGTCTTTCAACTTTTAATTGCAAGCAATTGCACTTCTGTCAAATTCAAATATACGTACTAAAGTTCATCGTCTTTTACAAACGAGTCCTTGGTTTTTAATTTTTTTCAATTCCATCCTTAATTGACCACTAAAATTTCAATTCCTTTTAATTTGGCTGTTGATATTTCACCAATTTCTACTCTAAAACTGCACACCACTTACACATTGGTCATTGGTCTTGGAAAATTTGCAATTTAGTTCTTAAATGACCTCAAAACTTTAATTTTTCTTACAACCAAGCCCTTGATTTAACCAATTAAACCTTTCAAAATTTGATTTTTCTTACAATTAAATCCTCAATAAAATTAATTAAGCCTTTCAAAATTTTCATTGAGTCCATATCTATCCAAATTTATGTTTCTTAATCCTAGATAAAATATTCTCACAAGTGGGGTCTTTTATCAATCAGAATTGGGTTGTTAATTTTATTGTTTATATACATTTTAGTCCTCCAAGTTTTCCACTAGTCATCTTGGTCCTCCACCACCAATCTTAGGCAATCTTCTAGGTTTTCTTAATGTATGTTCTCTTGTATTTTAGATCTTTTTTTTTATTTTCTTGATTTTTTTTATGGGCTCAAAAGTAGGTAACAACACATATATAAGGTTTTACTAGACTTGATATGGGCTGCAACATATAAAAAATGATATTTATGCGCTGCAAGCTTGATTTATAATAAAATAAAAATCTATAATTAATTTTGGTTTATTCAATTATCATTTTAGCAGCTTTAGTTGAAGATCTAATTACATATGCTATAGGTATCATATGAAGGACATCAAGAAAAAAAAAGAAAAAAAAAAACAATGAAGTCTATTTCGACCTGAACACCATACTTCTCAAAACACACAAGGTTCAAGTCGTAAGAGGAAACATTGTGAACAATCTTCTTTTACATTTCCTCTCCTTAACATTTAACACCTTGTGAATGCGTTTTTAATAACACCTTAACCTCTTAAACTCATCCAACCATCTTTCCCTAAATGGTACAATAAAGAGGCCAAATATGAGTTTCACACAGGAACATAGATCATTGCATTGATCATTATCAAGGGTTCAAAAAGCAAGTTAACAACATGATTCTAAATGGATGGTTGTCTTTTGAAGAGAAAAATGATGAATATAGCATAGTCACAATGGTGAAGCAAGTTAATAACATGATCCAAAAACCCTTTACCAAAATACTCCTGAAAAACTGAATTTGCTTTTCAATTTAAAAAATAATTTGATGTTTACTTAAAATAAGATTTAATCACCTTTCTATAATGTGGAAAACAAATCATTCAAGCAATTCATATTTTGAGATGACCAAACAATTCTGTACCTAGTATAAAAAAGTGCAAAAGCTTACATCCCATGTCTTTTAGGCTATATTTTAGTTGTATACATAATTACATGTAATTGGATTTGTTAGTCATTGATTTTTAAAAACACAAGTCTTTATGTAAAAGTTATTTATCATTACACTAGATGAGGACAAAATATATTGGTTCTAATCATTTATATTTGAAATAAGGAAATGCCATTTTGTTATCCCTTATGGTCTCTATTTGAACCAAAACAAGTTTTTATTTCATAAAAAAAACTCTGACTATGATCAAACTCTATAATGGGACAAATGAAAATTCTAAAAAATCAAATGTTAATTTTAACTAAGATCACACCTCATACTAGGAGCAAACAAAAATTTAAAGATTAAAACTGAAGAGATACCATGAAAAATTCAAAGAGCTTGAGAAATCCAAATGCTAGGGAGCATGCCTAAATGAAAAACAAAAATGACTAAATCAAGGTGAAAACAAAATAAGGATGCCTCACCAAAGTTATTAAAGAGGAAAAATCAGAGAAATACAACAACAAAAAAAAAGATTGAAACACTCTCTGAGCCTAAAAATCAATTTCTTTCATAACCAAAAGTCATAGCCTGCATTACGTGTATTTAAAAAATTCCTTTCTAATCGAACAAGCAAGAAACTTGAACCAATAAATGACGTTCTCAAAATGCAAAAGCATTTTTTCACAAGAATTATGACATTGCAAACAAAGTTACTCATTATTTTTTATGCTAAAAAATAAGACAATTTTTTATGCTAAAAAATAAGACAATTTTTTTTCTTAACAAATCCTCAAGTTTTACACATTCCTCTTGCTTTGAAACCGTAAGAAAAACTAAAGGTCACCCTATCATGTTTCTTCACCAATTTCAATCTTGTCTAAATAAAAAAAAAATTATCATTTTCTAAAGATTAAACCCCTAGGAATTGTAAGAAATTAAAAAAAAAAATTATTTTAAGCTCGTATCAGATAAATTTCTGCTTTCATAATACAAGAGTAAAAATTTAAAATGTTTATTTGAGCATAGATAGTCCAACTTTGAGCTAACACTTTTTTTTAACCTTTACGTTGTCAATTGTTAACCAAAAACACACAAAAGTATCTTTGTGTTAAATGACATGTATTGGGTTTACAATCAAATAAGTACTTTTAAAATTACATTTCTATGATTTCTATGAAATAATAAGACTAGAATGCATACAATCTTTGAAATTTACAATTTATTTAAAACAAGAAAAAGTTTTTCAAAGAAAAAAAAAGGAGCTATTGACCAAGTTTGTAAAGTTTTTGATAAAAAAATTGATACTTATTATGAGTCGTCATTGAAAAAATTGAGCTGTCGAGGGTCAATTTTATAGATCCTACGAAACGTAATAGGTAATATTTAGAGGTTGGTCATGAACAAAGCTAAAGTCACGTATCAAGAGAGTTAATTTGAGTTGACCTAAATAATTTTTTTTTTAAATATCAAAACAATACAGTTTTGATCATTTGTTTTTGTTTTTTTTAAATAAATGAATTTTTATCAGATTTTACCACTTGTCAAAAATCAACATGGATTTTTGATCGGGTTAAGCCACATTAATTCTTCTCTTATTTTTTTAAACCTAGACCAACTTGGACCCTAAATCAATAGTCCAAATTTTATAACCAAAATTATATACTATTATTAATTTTAACACTAAATATAAACCAAAGTAAAAAAATAATTTATTTTTCAAAATAGATAAGTTTAATAATAATATATATTTAGAATAAAATGACCTTTTTTTATATTTTTTATTTTATCTTATTCATTGTAAACTAAACATATCTATCCTGTATATCAATACCAAAGACAAATCTTTGTCCATCCTCTTAGTATCTTTTATTCCCAAAGCATAATCTTCTTTAATACAGATGTAAATGCAAAAATATCCTTAATCATAAAATAAATAAAACCATCAGCACAACCAACTTGTAAAACACAAGAGCCCATACCTTTTTTGTTTAACGATTTCGAATACCAGTAATAATATTATACAGACCGCTATGCTTCTGCAGGCTGCAAAATAAAAAAATTGGATTCCAGTTCATCTCTCACCAGATCAAATAAAACCTTAGGGTTTGCTTTGATCGTCTCGATCCGGTTCTCTTCACTGTTAAGTTCGGTTTTCTCTCTCTTTTTTCTCTTAAAATTAGTTTCAAGAATTCTTGTGTGAATGGTGCGTTTTATCTCAGTATCTAAATTTGTTTAGTTCAATATAACAAGATGATGTTTTTCTAATTATTGCTGTTGTTCTTATTATTTTGTGTGAGAATCAGTTGTGGTAACAACCGTTGTTTACTAATAGAATTATTGTTTAAATTTACAAAAGTGAAAGAATGATATGTGTATATATTACTTTAATTCTTATTTATTCATTTTTTTTTCCTGAACCAGGTGTGGTGCAATCTGTTCTGTAGCAGCATACATTTGGAAGATATCTTTATTGGAGAAACAGTAGTGCCATACTTTACTCTGATGTTTCGTTGATTACAGCATTTGGTGGTGGGTTTAAAGTTTTGGTATATTTGTCTTAGTTTTCTTATTGATGCTCAAACTTGTTTTGGTTGATATGTTGTTATATGATATGTAGGTCTCTCCTGTTTTTCGTAGAGGTTATAGAATGTGAAAGAAAGGAAGGGTGTTGGGGAATGGATGACACAGACATTGAAATGTGGTTTCCTAGTTGGAATAACAAGAACCCAACTGAGTCTCATCTCTTTATTATTTCTTGCTTTCTTGCTGCTTTAGCTGGTATCTTGACTATTGCTTACACTGCTTTCCAATGGAGAAGAAATATTAATCTAAGTTGGATGAAAGCCATAGCAAGGTCAAAGAAAAACCCTAAAGCAAGGCACAAGGTTCCTCTAGCTCCCCATACTTGGGTTCTTGAATCTGTTTCTCGAGGGAAGAACTTGACTTGCTGTGTTTGCTTAAACTCCTTGTCTCCTTCTCAAACGCTTGGCCCTATGGTGTCGTCAGACAGTTTTGTTCACCATTGTAGCATTTGTGGTGCAGCAGCTCACCTTCATTGTTCTTCAAGTGCACACAAGGATTGCAAGGGTGTATCCATGGTTGGATATGAGCATATGATGCACCAGTGGGCTGTTCGATGGACAGAGATAACAGATCAACCTGATGAAACTTCCTTTTGTAGCTACTGTGAAGAGCCGTGTAGTGGGTCTTTTCTTGGTGGATCTCCGATATGGTGTTGCCTGTGGTGTCAACGACTTGTTCATGTTGATTGTCACAGTAGCATGTCTAATGAAACTGGTGATATTTGTGATTTAGGCCCATTCAGAAGGCTGATTTTATCACCTCTATATGTTAAGGAATTGAATACATCAGGTGGATTTTTGAGTTCAATCACACATGGAGCAAATGAGATTGCATCTTCAGTGCGTGCAAGCATTAGAAGTCAGAGTAAGAAGTACAAACATGTTAATGAAACGACTGTTGATACAGGTAATAGTGGTAGTACTTGTGACATGTCTACAGAAAGCACGGCTGATACCCATCCTGCATTAAATGGTTCTCATGCTCTTGATGAAGGCTGTAATGGTAGCTTGAATGTGGGGAGCCCTCGCCATGATGGTGGCATAGATAAGTTAGAGTTAAAAACTAGCTTTAGAAGAAGTGGATCGATTAATCAGAAGGATGAATCTCAGATATTAAGAATGAACCAGAGGTATGAAATAACAGACTTGCCTCCTGATGCAAGGCCCTTGTTAGTTTTCATCAACAAGAAAAGTGGTGCTCAGCGTGGAGATTCTCTCAGGCAACGCCTGAACTTTCTTTTGAATCCTGTTCAGGTTCGAATTCTTCTGCAATGAATAATCTTTAAATTATCACCATTTTTCTTTGTACTCCATTCATTGAATTGCTTTATTTGTGTCCTTCAACAAGGGCCCTGTATATGTCAAGTAATTAAACTGTAATAAGCTTTTAATGTTTTTCAAACATATGGTGATGGCTTTATCGAAAGGTGTGTGATGATGATATATTTTCAAGTCAAAGGGATTTCGACACCAGTAATTTTTAGATGGATTAGATGCTGTTTGTTATGGTTTTATTTATGTTTTATCATGAAATCTTCTATCTTCATTCTAGTCTCTTTCTTTCTTTTATCAAATAAATTGTGTACATGCTAATCCATAAAATGGCATATCAAAAATAATATTAGGATTACATTATACACAATTTTCTCATATCAAATAGAGGAATTACCAATCTATGTTAATTATCGTATCAGATCAAAGATGGTAGCGAAGAAATATTCTTATATGAATAATGTAAACAGTTTTGTGTTTTGACTAGGTGATGTTAAGACAGCATATAATTTTAGATTTTGTTACCATATAAAAAAGCTTCTTTGAGTGCTGTCTAGGCCAGATATCTCTTAGTCAGTTTCTGGCGTTTGCATGGTTATTAAAACACAGTTGAATCCAAACCTAAAAAAATGTATCTTCTAATGGTACTTGTTTCAGTTTTCTTCAATCAAGTTTTGTTAAACAATGAAGTGCACAAATGTTCTTTAGAAACAATGCATATGGGATTCTTTCTGGGAGTTTTCAAGATTTGAATGGAACCAAAAATGCTATGCACTTCATATGAAAATCATCCTTGGTTTCAGACTCTACCTTAGCACCTCCAAATTTTTCTGTTAATAACCAAATCCTCTTATTTTCCCATTCCCATTTCCTCAGTAGAAGTAATAGTATCCCAATTATTTTTGTGGCAACTGATGCAGGACAACTTTGGGGGTTGTTCTGGATATGAGTTTCAGGAGCTGTTCGGTGCTGTGAACATTGTTTTAAAAGATTTTAGGCTGAATCTTTGATGGGTAATTGTTGTAGGGTTGATTAGTTATGTGTGAGAAGTTCTTTAGGGAATATTGATGAGTGTTTTAAGGTTTAGATTGATGGGGGTTTCTTGTTGGAAATTGTAGAAACTTTTTCTAGGAGTCACTCCTAGAGGACTGAGAAAGCCTAAGCTTCATTCCTAGGTTCTTTGGAGTCAAACCTAATGGAGATTGAGTCACACAATCAAAAGCAAATTATTGGAATTTTATTCATAAACTTTAATGAAAATATTGAAAGACTACATGCTTATTTATTGAGTTTTAGCAGTCCAAATCCATAAAGGACTTGGATTCCTAAACCTCCACCATAATCCTATTCAGAATAGGAAAACCTATTAACTGACTAATAAATTAAACTACTAAATAGAAATAAAACCTAGACCTAGACAAGTTTTCCAGATTTTCCAGCAAATTTAAAATTACATACATACCCTTATTTACAGAAAGACAAATTTTGCTTTTTTTTTTTTTTTGTATGCATCAGTAACATGTTCTTTTGAGGTGTTGGAAGCCCTTTAAAGTGACCCCCCCCCCCCAGACTTTTATTGATATGTCTTGGATGTTTAGATATTTGAAATTAATATCAGTATCTGGTTATTGATGTCAAGTCCGTTCCCTTCTTCACTTGCGAAACAGTAAATAATTTCCATCTGGTGCTTGGTTTTGATAATTATGGAAATTGCAACTTTCTTGGAATAGACATCTTGTTACTTCTGAATAACCAAGTGATTGTATTTATTGTCAATCACTAAATTTCGCCCATGACTCAATGGCATTTAATGCAAAGAAGTTTCTGAACTGTCTGTGGCTTGCAGAAGCGCATGTTCTGCATTCAATTTATTAACAGTTGACAGTCAATCAACTTTTACCGTTGGGCAACTTTTTTATTTTCAGTTCTTTTTTTTTTTTCTTGTTGTAGCCTACTTTCCAATATGATGCTCATGAGGGTCGTTGGGGATGATATTTCATGCAGGTATTTGAATTGAGCTCAACACACGGACCAGAGATTGGCCTTTATTTATTCAAAAAGGTGCCTCACTTCAGAATTCTTGTATGTGGAGGGGATGGTACTGTTTGCTGGGTTCTGAGTACCATAGAGAAGCAAAATTTTGTTTCGCCTCCACCAGTAGCTATTCTTCCAGCTGGAACTGGAAATGATTTGGCTAGAGTACTATCCTGGGGAGGTGGTTTGGGCTCAGTGGAGAGACAAGGAGGCCTTTGCACATTGTTACACGACATAGAGCATGCTGCAGTGACCATCCTTGATCGGTGGAAAGTAACAATTGTAAAAAATCAAGGAAAGCAACTTCAACCACCAAAATATATGAACAACTATTTAGGTACTTAAAAGCATATGTTATGAAATTACCTATCTAAATAATCTGATAGAAACAAATGTTTGCCAAATAAAATCTTTTATTTATGAATGGCTGTCGCATTTATAGGTCGTTTGGATTTGTAGAACAGATCATACAATTGGACTAAACCATATTGAATCTCAAGATCTCACCTTAAATCTAGCTCTGGTCTTCAAATTTATGCTTTTCAAGCATTATATGGTTGGTGTTAGCAGAGTTTGGGGTCAACTAATGAAAAGTATAAGACCTGACATTTCTTATCCAAGCATTCTTGTTAGTTCCTAGTGCCGGACCGTAAAGATCAACCCCTTAGGCATTTTCCCATATAGTTTTTTAGAAGGGTCTAATCAATGAGACATGCTTTGGATGGAGAACTAATGTATTATGCAATTAGATATGAATGCTTAATGCATTTTTCTGTCACAAATGGTATTGTGTACTGCATTTTCTTATTGTGAAACAATTGTTCAGGAGTTGGGTGTGATGCAAAGGTTGCTTTGGAAATTCACAATCTACGAGAGGAGAATCCTGAGAAGTTTTATAACCAGGTAATGGCAACTTTGGTTAGGATGAATATGAACTGCTTTGTAGAGCTAGTTAATACGATATCACTGTAATCAAATCAAGGATGTTAGGGCAAAATTAAGAACAGCTTTACAAAAACAGCTAACCAGACATACTGCCTTCAAACTCAAGGTCGAGGTTTGAGTTTCCTATTTAATAGAGTATATTAGATGTCAAATTAAATACCATCATTACTAATCATGATTGTGGACCTTCCTGCTCAAGAAAATTTTAGCTGTTAGTTAAATTGGCCCAGGATTCTTTATAAAATATGAGACGGGAAAGCAATAAATTATTTTCCTCTGCTTTTAGTTAATTTAAATACAGAGCAGTAAATTCCCTATTTCACGAGAACTCAAAAATTAGCTAGCTATAGGGTTTTTGCATTCTTTGTACATTGAGCATGTATTCTCCGGACCTGTTATGGAAGCTTTCTTACTAACCATATATACATACGTACTCTATTGGAGCCCTTTGGAATTTGGATTTTTGAATCACCTTTACTTGCATTGGCAAATGGTAATGGTGGATAAAAGTCACCATGTTGTAACCATCCATTCTACCTTAATTCAACTAATTAAGACTTGCACAATAATAGCAATGAGTAGAATAAACCCAACATAACTAGATGGATGAAGCAGAGATTGTATGGAATATAGATGATAAAGCTTCGAAAAAAAGAACAAAAGGTGATCTTAGTGATAATGTTGCTGGTATTCTTTGTCTTAGTGATCATATTAGAGGTGCGAACATAAATTAGTAACTCAGGAGGTTTTTGTGTTGAATAATGGTGCTTGCATTCTTTGTCTTAGTGATCATATTTAGCTTGGTAACTGGTTTTCAAGCTTTATTGGCTGAAAATGTTATGATGTAACTGCAGTTCATGAACAAAGTTCTGTATGCAAGAGAGGGAGCTAAGAGTATAATGGATAGAACATTTGCTGACTTCCCATGGCAAGTGAGAGTGGAAGTGGATGGTGTTGACATAGAGGTCCCTGAGGTGAATATCTCCCTCTTTTTACAATCTGGATAATAGAAATGCTTTGGACTTTTTCTGGTGACTTTTTTTGCCCCTGTTGAATGCACAGTGATTTCCTGTGCTTTAAAAAATTTTTAAGTTGCATGATTGTTGCACAATAGAATAACATGAATTATATTTACAGCACATGAACCTTTACTCATATCCATCTTTTGGTTTTGCTAATTATGGACAAATAAAATTGTTCGTTGTAGAATAGCATGATAAAAAGGCAACATTGCATGACTTTTTTCCATGCTTCATTGCCTGAATATTGTTTAGCTTCTCAGATTTGTGTTGGTCTAGATCCAATTTATGAGTGAATTTTTTTTTATATAAACTTTCTATTGCTGCTCAACCAAACCCCGGGTTGTTTTTATGATTCATTTTTAAGTAGTATAGTATAACAATGAAAGAATGTCTGGAATCTCCTTTACGGTAACTGAAGGTGACAGTTTATTCACTTTGGCTTCTAGGAACTATATGATTTTGTTCAACAACATTGCAGGATGCGGAGGGTGTACTTGTTGCAAACATTGGAAGCTATATGGGTGGTGTAGACCTATGGCAAAATGAGGACGAAACTTATGATAACTTTGATCCACAGTCTATGCATGATAAGATACTGGAGGTTGTGAGCATATCCGGGACGTGGCACCTTGGAAAGCTTCAGGTGTGCATTGAAATAGTAAAATACTATGTTTGAGCATACATGCATCTGTGTGTATTGCAGATGAGGGATCAATTTACTCATGTACATCTTAACTTTGTTTAATACTTTATTAAAATAGACCATTCATATCAAATTTCCAGTCAAGACATTTAAATTTTTTTTTCTATATTGTGATTGCTCCATTCATAATTATTTTAAATTGAAAACTCAATATTTTTGGAGTTAGCATGGATGAACAGCTTATAAACAGTCAATTCACTTGAAATTGTCCATGTGAATAGAAATACCAATTCGTGGTTTATAAAAAAACAGATTACAGAAAAAGTTGTCAATCCATGTAAACATTTTTACTAGTGTAAATTTACCCCTTCACTTTGCGTGTTCCCATACATGTATGAATGCTCATCTGTAATTGGAAGTTTCTAGAGTTAGTTTCAAGAATTGTAGCATTTGCTTGTTTTTATTGACAACTTGATTCACACCAGAGCATAAGAATAATACTTATTATAGGCTTGAGAACATATTGAAGTGCATGATCAAAAAGAAAAAAAAAAGCACATATTGAAGATCACGCATTTGATTTAAATCCATCAATAACATCTGCTTTTGTGATATTGTAGCCAGAGGCAGATCAGCTGCCTTATTTACCTTTTTTGACATTTTGGTCTCCCAAACAGATTCAATATTCTTGACATCTCTATAGAGAACATGACTTTCAGTTCAACTTGGGATATACCCTCTTAATTTGTATTTTTATACTTTGATGTCCAATGCTGAAATCTATTTTGTGTGGGACAGGTGGGGCTTTCTCGTGCTCGAAGGCTTGCACAGGGACAGTCAATTAAGATACAGCTCCTTGCATCATTGCCTGTACAAATTGACGGGGAACCTTGGTTTCAGCAGCCATGTACCTTACATGTATCTCATCATGGACAGGTCCTCTCTCCCTCCTCCCCACTCCTCTCACTTAATAATGGAGATATATGGCAACATAATACAGAACTTCATAATAAGAAAACTCCTCTAATCATTGTCTATAAATAACGTCTTGATGCATTGCAGACACAGTTCTCAGCAACGTGATGATGATGGAATGTATGTATATTGTCTTGATCTGTGTGATATCTGTTCTACACCAAATCTAAGTAATATAACAATAATGGTTAACATTTGTTTTGGGATAAAATATCACAAATTTAGAGTTGTGACTTTTAACTTTTAAGTCATAATCCAAAAGTTGTTTTTTTATAAATCAAGAAAAAATGAATTAAAATGACTCAAAGTTAGAAGTATAATCCACAAGTTAAAAGTTAAAAATTTTAACTTTTGATTGAAGCAAAATTTTGACCCAATTTTGTTCGAACTTTGATTCAAGTTAAATGTAATTTCCAACCAAGCATACTTATGACTTTTCTGCTAGTCAAAAGTTAAAAAACAACTTGAATCAATTTGCAAAAGTCATACCAACAACCTTAATTAATTGGGTAACTAGATATTTCATATGTGAAGGAAGTAAAAGAGACAGAAATTTTCAAATGCTCAGTTGCCTGTTTCAGATGAATTTGAGCAACCAAATTGCACACAATTTATCGTGGTGCATCATATAATTATATCAAGTTAGAAGATTGGTGATCCAACTTGAACCATTTTTTTCTGAAAATCTCATCGATTAGCATTCTTACAGAGAATCTCTACCTGTTTCATGCTCGTTTGGGTATCACCTGTTCATGGACAAAGAATCTCATCATATAATTGTGTCCACTGTTTAGCTGGAAAACATTATTTTAGAGTTCCAAACCAGCATTTTTTTTTATTTGATGAAGTTTTAAAGCTCAGATGTTAGTGTTCAGTTTGATTTATATTCTCCTGTTTTTGTGAATGCTTCAGTAGCCATTGTGCCTTGGGCAGTTTGTTGGCCATTTGGATGTTCGTGCTGCCACATTTTTGAAGCAGACAATTTCTTAAAGCATCTCAACTTAATTGATTATATATTTCTGTACTTTCTTTGTGGTGTAGAATAAGCTGGAACAGAAAAGGTGATTACAAATTTTCTATATTTGACTGGTTTGGCCTTCTATGGGATGATTTAAATTGCTGCAAAAGATCTGTGTGTATTTTGTGAACGTGATCGAATCAAGAACCTAATTGTTTCCTGGTCATGATTGGTAGGTTATTTATATGATTCTTCTTGTTTGACAGGCTTTCATGTTGAAGAGAGCGGCTGAGGAACCTCTTGGTCATGCAGCTGCCATAATAACAGATGTGCTTGAGAATGCGGAAACAAACCATGTGATTAATGCGTCCCAGAAGCGGGCTCTTCTGCAAGAAATGGCACTTAGGCTGTCATAAGGGATGCATCTCTATTTACTTGCATCCATCGTGGTTTAGTTGCAGCCTCGGTTAAGGTTCCAAGTGTTTTATATCTTCAAATATGTCATATGTTTGTTGTTGAACTGCCGCTTCTAGCTGAAGCAAGTCTGTAAATGAAGTTAGTTTAAAGTTGATAGATAGTGTATGCCCCATGGTAAAAATTAATAGAAAGGGGGAAGTTTTTATATTTTTCTTCATAGAAAATATAAAGATATGCCTAAGAAAGACTGGATCAGCATCCATTGTTTTTATACATTTCAGTTTGATTTCAGTTTCAAGTTGAATCAACTTGTTTCCTTCTAACATGAATCCTTTTCGATTGGAAAGGCAGCGGTTTATCGGATAGGTTAATCGGAGACTTCTGGCTCGCCTAGGCCATAGAGCACTCATCACAAAATTCTATACGATGAAAAGAAACTTCCATAATCACCAACGAATTTCATGCTACAGCTTTTGCGTAAAATGTCATTTAAGGTCTGAACGGCATGTGTACATTATTAGCTGTTGCCGTAGCTCCATCATATAAAAAAATCCCAATAATCTAGGCGGGTCCTTGAGCAATGTGATTAACCCTTGCTAGTCTGCTTTGTTCTTGACAGCCCCCTTTCAACCTTCTGCCATGGCCTGCTCACAAGACTCCCCTTGGCTGACTTCGTACCGGTAGTGCTGGCCTTTCTGTCAAGGGATACATGGGCTAGCTTTGGATACGTAATTCCCTTTGGTGATTTTGAATTTTATCTGTAACTTCTATCTAAGCGCTGACTATAGAGTGGGGATTTCAGAAACGACAACAGGTTCGGCGAGCCATTATAGCCTTGCATGGCCTGGTTTAGCTGGTTGGTCACTGCTCTGAGCTCATACGAGTCGTAGAGGGTGCTGCCACTGACATGGGGGCTTCCTCTGAGAATTGGTTTTAAGGTTTGTAAGTGGACGTGTGATGGCGGGACGATTGGTGGCTCCTCCACCAGGATCTCCCTGGAATTCGGCAACTTTATTTCCTTTAAAGCTTCTCCCATCTTTTGAGAGATTTGGTTATGGTGTTTTGGCGTTTAATCGGGTATGAGATTGTCCTGGAATGTGCATTGGAAGTAACGTGGCTTGGCTTAGCAAAGAATTTTCTTCGTTTCCAACGCCTTCAGTATGTTCTCACATGGATTATGGAGTTTATCATCGTTAGGTTAGTGAGCATACGACACCATATTCAATATGTTCTCACATGGATTGATCTGCACATGTTTCGTAATCCCTTCTCATTTCTATCCACTATTTTCACTGGCTTTACCTCAATAGTCAAATCTTCATTAATTTCCATGGGCACCTGTGGTATACATCGTGTAGGGTCGACATCTGCCTTCTGAAGTAATGATATATGAAATATATTATATATCCTAGCTAATGTTATAGACAATATTAATCCATAGGCCACCGGCTCAATCTTCTTAATAACCTCAAATGACCATATATCTGGATACTAGTTTACCTTTCATTTCAAATTGAACAATTTTTTTTAATGTGCAACCTTTAAGAATCCTAAATCCCAACTTAAAATTCTAAAAGTCATCTTCGATTAAATCTTTCAAAATCTTAATCATCCTCTCGAATGGCTCATTTATCTATGGATGAAAAGCTGTACATATATTCAATTTTGTACTCAAAATGTTTTGTATATTAGGCTATAATTTCAATGTAAATCTAGGATCTATATCGGACACTATAAAGATCAATACTCTATGCAACCAGATCACCTCTTTCACATACATTCGAGCTAGCTTTTTGGCAAAATCTTTCATTTTCATTGACAGGAATAAGGAGGGCTTGATCAATTTGTCCACAGTCACCCATAATGTGTCATTTCCTTTTCTATTCTTGGGTAATCCAAACACAAAATTCATGGAAATGTGCTCTCATTTCCATTCTAAAATGGGAAGAAGTTGTAATTTCTCAGCAGAGCTTTGACACTTTACTTTCACTTATTAACAAACTGCACATTTAACTACATACTCCGTTATTTCACTATTTAGACCAGGCCACTAATAATAACTCTTCAGGTCTTTATACATCTTTGTACTCTTAAGATGAACAACTAGTTTGGTTTAATGTGCTTCTCTTAAAACTTCATTTTCAAAGCCTTATCATCAGGTAAATATATCTCTATTCCCATAACTATCAGCCTATTTTCTAATATCTGAAAAATTAATTCTTGCCATGACTTCAACCTATTCTTTATCTATATTACTTTTATATCCCTATCTTGAGCTTCTCGAATCTTTTCTCTTAAATTTGGTTGCGCAATCAACCTGGCCAATTGAGAGCTTTTTGATCCCACACTCAGATGTGCCTTTAAGTTGCCTAATTCCAAATGTTCTATATTGCTTCCTGTTAAGAGACCCCCATCAAACATCTTGTTCTTATAACTTAAAACATATCTACCATATTTGCTTTTCATAGATAATAATCAATTATATAGTTATAATTCTTAATCAAATTTATATATTTTTTTTATTGCATATCTAAATTTTTATGATCAATGTAAATTTGCACTTGTACTCCATATAGATAATGCATAAATATCCTCAAAACAAACAATTATATTGCTAGTTCTAAGTCATACATTAGATAATTCATTTCATGTGGCTTTAACTGTCTAAATGCATAAATAATTATTTTTCCATGTTGTATAAGAACACAAGTCAAACCTTTAAAGGACACATCACTATATACCACAAAGCCCTCGTGCCTCTTTGGAAGAGCTAACACTAAGGCTGAAATCAACTTCTTTTTAGCTCTTGAAAACTCTCTTTATATTATTTTGACCATTTAAACTTAACCTTCTTTCAAGTCAACCGAGTCATTAGGGAGGCTATAAAGGAAAATCCTTCTATAAATCTCGTATAATATATCCAGTCAATCCCATAAAGCTATGAATTTTAATCATGTTTGTAGGTTTTACCCACTTCAGTATTATGTCCCCCTTCTCTGGATCTACATAAATTTCCTTTTAGGATATCACATAGCCTAGAAATACCACTTCATTTAGCCAAAAATCACACTTATTGAACTTCGCACAATTTACTCCTCTTTAAGGTCTCTAACACCTCTCTTAGATAGTGTTCATGCTCCTATCAAGAGGAGGAATATATCAAAATATCATCAATAAAAACCACAATAAACTTGTCCAAATACAACCAAAAAACCTGATTCATTAAATCCACGAAAATTATTGGGGCATTTGCTAACCTAAAAAAGGCATTACTAAAAATTCATAGTACTCTTAGCGAGTTCTAAAATATGTTTTTTGCATATCTAGCTTTTTTTTATTTTTAGCTAGTGATATCCCGACCTTAAATCTATTTTTAAAAACACATGCCCCTTTTAATTTATCAAACAAATCATTTATTCTTGGAAGAGGGTACTTATTCTTAATTGTCACTTTGTTCTATTACTTATAATCTATACAAAGCCTGTACGTTTCATCTTTCTTCTTGACAAAAAGTGTTAGGGCTCTCTATGGTAAGACACTCGGATGAAGACAATTCTTGTAACTGTACCTTTACTTCACTAACTTTGCACGTACCATTCTATATAGAGTCTACATTATAGGTACACTTCTAGGCAAGGTTTCAATAGATACCTCAATCTTTTTTTTCAATAGTAAACCATGTAACTCTTTTAAAAACATATCAGGAAATTCTCTCACCACATGTATATCCTTCAATTCTATCTCTTTCTTTTTTCTTTTCTTTTTCCTAGATTCTATGACACATGCTAAGTAAGCCATACATTCATTTCTCATCAATCTCCTTGCAGTCATTACTAAGATTATACTAGTCGGTATGACCTTTCTTTCTTATCTAAAGACTATTTTTCTACCTTCATCGCTACGAAGAGTCACTGTCTAAGGATATTAAATCTACTTGCAACACATAATCCTCAATGTCGACCCGACAACTCATATTTATATACCTAATCAATACAACTTCTTCTAAGAGTGTACTAATCACCAACCTTTTTTCTATCCTAACATGTTGTACATTTATTTATTTATTTGCATTTTTTAGCTATAAAAGAATAAGTAGCACTATGATCGATTAAAGCATACACATGTTAAGATTCTAACAGTAGAGTACCTATGACTATATTAGTGGCATCTCGGACATTCTCTTGTATCATGTGGAAGACTCTACATTGGGTCTCATCCCTCTGTCCTCGGGTCAACCTTTTTAGGCACTAGCTTCGAATTGGGTAGGTTTACTGTGTTTATCAATAGTCACAGATTGTTGCTGACTCTACACTGGAAATCTCTTTACTTAAGTTTGTCAGGCTCTCCTTCGAGGACATTTCCTTCGATAGTGTTCAGTCTCTTCACAATGGTAGCATACCGCATCTCGGTAAGGATAATCTCTCCACCCATGCACTTGCCTATAAATATAACATTTTCCAAGTGTAGCCGAACAATCCCTAGGATGCTTATGTTTACACCTCGCATATAAAGGGTAAGTGACTGCCTTGGATCTCTATATAGCCCTACTTGCCAAACTGTCTCCTAGGCATACTTACCCTCTTGTGAATCCCTATTGGAGGCTCCATATGGGTCCACCATATAAACCTTATTAAATGCTCAAAATCATCACACTTAAATACATAAATTCCAATTAATTTTTATCATAATTACAACTATTAATTCTATACAATTTCACAAGATTCAAACACTAATCAACAATCCCATTTCTTTTTCTTTTTTTTTCCTTCTATGGTTGGCCATGTATCCTAGAATTTCACCATGATTTTCACTTCATTTTAACAAATTTTCTTCCTTTCTCTTATCATTTACAACAATTACTAACTAATGCTAAGTTTTCCCAATTCACTTAAGAACTCTAATCCTTAAAACTTAACAAATCTATCAAACTTTGTAAGAAATTGGTTAAGAACACTTGGCATATCATACCTAGCGAGAATTTGAGCTTCCTGTACTCACCAAGCAAAGTTCTTATTCTCTTTTTTCTTTGATATCCCTTTATCTCTTTCTTCTTCTCTCCCTCACTTAATTTCTTTTTTTTTTTTTTGTTTAAGACAAGAGAATCCAAAAATCTCAAAATTTCTTCTTACTTCAATATATTTTTCCCAAGCCTTTTCTAAGGTTTTCCTTCAAATCTCAAGCTTTTTCTTTTTAGACTCTTCTCAATTCTTGTCCCTCTCATTTTCTTTTTCTAGAATGGTCCGCCAAGGCCATATATGTGTGTGTGTGTTGTGCAACAATTTTATTTACGTCCTTTCCTTTAGACACTTCGACTTCCCTAAACAATTTTTTTCCTGGTTCCGACATCTGTTTATACCAAATTTAACTTGGGTGAATTTGAATTTCCTTAAATTATATGCCACAATATTTCTTTCGTTGTTTCCTTTTTCATCTAGTTTTTATTTGTTTTTAAGTCTTTTTTTTCGGGTAATTTACAACAATATTTTTTTAAAATTCAAGTATAACCTTGGTACCTTCAGTTTTCAAGTTTACTACCATTCATATAGCGGACATGTTTATTTACTCTACTCAATTCATATATTGTTTTCTTTACCAACATTGTGGTTTTTTATTCAATTTTTTGTAGTTTGTTCATATTCCAATTTGATGGGTAATATTATTGAAAGGTTTTTCCAAACTCTGTTTGCCATAAAATGTCAATCCTGAGTAGAACAACATATCAGAAGGTCTCACTTTAAGTGGCAACTCGATCTGACAGTCAGATTAACAGTTATGTTCTATTCTGTAAAACTATTCCATACAGGGTTATATCAAAATCCAAAATTTTTTGTTACGTTCATATATAATTCCTATCTATCATCTCATGAAATTTTAAGAATAATTCCTTTATTTTACATATATTTCTCTTAATTTTTATTTTATTTTTCATAACAATGTCATCTATTCTTATGTTACTTAATATCTTCACTTGTCTTCAATATAAATTGTAGCCGGGTTTACATTAATACCGATTAGCAATTTAAGTGCGTTGTAGACAAGGCTAAATCACATGTCAAAACCATATAATGCACCCGGATCTACATCCTTTTTACTAGTGTTGCTAGATTTGGATAAAATTAGATTAAATAAAGAGAACGATAAATCATTCTTTAAGGAAAAAAATTATTCCTTCTTTCTCTTTTTTTATTTTTTTATTTTTTTTTGTTAATGAAACTGTATTTAATTTTTATTTTAGCCAAACATATATTTTAAAATAAAAATCAAACTTTCAATCATATCATCATCATTTTTTTTTATTATTAAAATATATTTATTTAGATTCTCTTTGGCATTGTTGTTTTATTTAAAAACTTGTTTTTTTAATTTTAAATTATTTTTTTATATTTTAAGATTATTTTGATGATGAATATTAAAAATAAATTTTATAAAATAAAATAAAATATTATTTTAATATATTAAAAAAATACTTTAAAAAAGCATTTAATATTTGACAGTTAAAATAAATTATTTTCGGTCAATCCTTGTCTTTAATGAAGAAAGGAAGGCGCGCGTAAAATATTTTCCGGACCGTTACGCTTCTCTGCCTCTCCTCTCCTCTCCTCTCCTACACCTTGGAGCTGCTCAAATTCCAAGCAGTAAAGAGAGATAAACAAGTCTTCAACCTCCACTACAGAGAAATCTTTCCCCTCTCTTCTTCTTCAAAAGACACAGATCCGAAGCTTACACCATCGCTCACAAACAAATCCCACTGTCAATTTCTCAACCTCCACAGCTTCATTTCTGTACGCCTCTCTCTCTCTCTCTCTCTCTCTCTCTCTCTCTCTCCAGCTTTGCTAAATATAATTACATATCTCTTCTTCTTGTCTTTTATGGCTTTCTCTTTTCTTTTCTTTTCTTTTTTTTTTTGGTTCGTTCATTTTTCTTTTTCTTTTTTGTTTTTGAGTGACTGGGTTTTCTTTATCAAGTTTCCATCTCTGGGCATGAGCTGTTAATTTGAACTGAAACCTTAAAAAACATCACATGAAAATCTATTTATGATGTAATAATTTTTTTAGCTATATGTATCATTATAGATTTGCGAGTAAGGAGCTGGAGAAAGTAAATGCAAAAATAAAATAAAATGATGGGTATGTTTGAGAATTTAATAGTTAGAGGTGTTTAGAATATTTTATTTTAAAAATATATTAAAATAATATTTTTAGCTATATGTATTATTATAGATTTGCGAGGGAGAAAGTAAATGAAAAAATAAAATAAAATGATGGGTATATTTGAGAATTTAATAGTAGTGGGTGCTTGGAATATTTTATTTTGAGAATATATTAAAATAATATTTTTTTATTTTTAAAAAATTATTTTTAATATTATTATATTTAAAAATATAAAAATATATAAAAAATTAATTTTAAATAAAAAAATTAATTTTTTTAAAAATATAATTTCAATTATATTTTCAAATACCATATAAATACATATCCAAAACTTAAGCTATTAACAAGGTTTAACTAATCTGGAATGATACTGGGATTTGACAGCTTACCCAACCAAAACTTAAGTTGGCGTACCCCCACTGATTTGGTCTCCTCTTGAAACTTTATTTGAATTTATATTTTAAAAGAATTGTTAAAAAAATATTATTTTAATACATTTTTAAATTAAAAACAATTTAAAAAATAACCATACTTTAAAAAAACACCACTTGTAAAGTAAAATGAGATGAGAAACTAGAATGGTAAACCAAGGAAACGTTGTACTTGTTTAAGTTTGTTATTGAGAAAGCTGGATTTTTTACAGGAAGTCCTAAAATCAATGTTAATGGTACATTAAAATGTGTAGATCTTGTCTGCATCAAATGTGTAAATGGTTTGTATTTTGAAGGGATCCTCCATCTTTTTAAATTTTAGCATGAAAGGTTCTTTTTTAACCTGTAATTATTTAAAAACAAAACAACATTATCATAATCGGTTCGACCGGATGAGATTTAAAAACTCCTTAAATTTATCAATTGCCATTCCAGGCATGGAAGCAGCGTCATTTATTTTAAACCCACTGTAAAGCTTGATGGTATCTGGATGAATCATGTTTAGGATTTTTTTCAAACCAGACACTCTATTATTAGAAAGGCTAATCCAAGAGCTGTGCACTACAATAATAATAATAATAATAATAATAATAATAATAATTATTATTATTATTATTATTATTTATCTAAAAGAGGCCAAGTATTGCATCATATAATTTGTTTTTGCAAGATTGGAATCATGCTTCCTTTCTGTGGGAAATCTGTCACGGTCCAACAAACCACTTTAGCCAAAACAAATTAATTTAACTCCACGAAGACTTCTAGAGGAAAGGATTCCACAATGAGGTAAGCATTAATTCTAGAAGAAAATGCAATCGACTAAAGTAACTTTGTGCTAACCAAAACCATCTGCAATCCTTTTTTTTTTTTCTTAAAAAAGATAGGGCATGGAGTCCCACGATGAGCGTTGTCCCCTATTTCTTGTTTTTTTTTTTATATATATATATATATATATATATATTATAATTATTGTTTTTGTATTTTAAATGTATTTTTTTAAAAAAATTTTTTATTTTTTTCCTTTGTTTTAAATTAATATTTTTTAGGTATTTTCGTATTATTTTAATATGATAATATAAATAATAATTTTTTAAAAATAAAAAATATTATTTTAATATATTTTCAAATAAAAAATAATTATTAAAATACTCATAAACATCCTCTCCATACGAAATTCAATTGCGTTTGCTGGAGACTGATGACCAAAGCTAGATTGCAAAAGTCTTTTTTATTCAAAAATAAGAAATAATATATTGTAGCTGCCATTTCCTAAGTGCTAATGAAATCCGGCTGGAGGGCACCTAATGTTCACCTGTTATAGGCATGTTAGGTATTGCTGTTTAATTTTGTTTTTTAAATTTCTTTTACTTTTAAATTTATTTTTTAATTTTTTTAATTTTTTAATATAAATTTTTTTTAAATAATAAAAAAATATTATTTTCATATATTTTTATTTTTTTTTAAAAAATAATCTTTACAACACTGCTAGAATGCCTATATTCTTTGACCTGTAAATATTCTTGGTTGTTGGATAACCAAATTAAAATCCCATTTACTAGATATCCATGCAGCTTTTATAATGATGATTATTTTTTAAGGTGTTGATTATTAGAAATATATTAAAATAATTTTTTTTTTAATTTTTAAAATTTATTTTTGAATTATCATGTTAAAATAAATTAAAAACATGAAAAATTAATTTAAAATATATATTTTTTAAATACGTTAATTAAAAACAAACATTGCTTTACTCTCGACGCAGTCCTCATATTTCTTAAAATCATGATGCTATAAATCCCAGCATAGAAACCCCAACGAAGATTCCCTCTTTCGCCCATCATTCATGACTGCAAGAGTAAAAAAAAACCATAGGTATTAAATCAAGTTTTATCTGGTTGGTTGGGTATGTGGTTGAACTAATCTGAATAAAATAAAAGATTGATAAAAATTAAAAAATAATTAAATTTAATTGATAAAAATAATTAAATTTGATTGACCAACTTATAACTCGGGCAATTCGGTAATATTTGATAAAAATTTATTTTTAAAATATTTTTTTTTTCTAATCAGATATTTTTTTATATATATTTTTTAGTTGTTTATTATTTTTTTTAAAGTCCATTATATAAATACTAGAAAAATATTTTATTTTTTTAATGTGAAATTTGAAACTTTTTAATATATATATTATATATTTATAAGAAAAAAATATTTTTTTAATATGAGATTTAAAACCTTTTAGTATATATATTTTATATTCACATGAAAAAAATTATATATTTTTAATATGAAATAAAAAAAATTTTGATTTAAATATTTCAATTTAAAATAATAATATAATATTTTTTAATGTAAAATAAAAAAATTTTAAAATAATTTTTAAACTTTATTATTTATAATAAATATAATTTATATTTATATGAATTATTTTTAATTTATGATATAAAATATTAAAAATTTAAATATATTTTTTATTTTTTCAAATTAATTTAATCTAAATCAATTCATGTAATTTATAACTGGGCCTGGATCAATCGGGATCGAGTTTTATAATTATGAAAAAAGCCCATCAATTTCAGAAACCTAATTCTTCTTTTCTGGAAAAAAAATGCAGAGGAAAGGCAACAATGTTTGGTAGAAATTAAGAACCCAACGACCCCAACTGAAAGATCTCCTTCTCTTTCTCCCATCACCCTGCCTGCAAGAACAACCCAAAACCCATCAATCCTTCCTCCACCATTTCAAAGAACGAACCACCAGCATCGGAGTCCCACACACCATTCTCTGTTGAAGCCATCTTCCCAAAACAGCCACCCAAAACAACACAATACCCCATCGATTACCATTTCGCCTTCAAATCATTGACCAAACTCTATACCAGAAGTCAATTATGTTAGCAGCTGAAGTGTAAGCATCACGAGTTCATAGCCGGACCACCTGCCAACAATTGTAACAGAGCTCCTAAACGCAGTCAGAATCGGAATCGGCTCTTGGTGAGTTTATTTGGACGGAATCCCAAAGGTAAAGTCTTTTTGTTTTCTCATTTGCATATTGAAATATTGCTCTGGGAATGTTTAGTTTGATTGTTGATGCAAGCGGAGCTTGCTGTGATACCTTAGTGTGTTAATTGCTCGAGGATGGGATAGGTAATATAATAATCTGATTGTTGTCTCTGTGCTTGTGCCTTTGATGTGAAGATATGAAAATCAGTTCATGTTAAAAAAAAAAGGAAAAAAAGAAGAAGAAAGAAAACAAGTTCAGTTTCTGCTATTTAATCGCATGGATTTGAAAATGGTTAATAGGATTTAACACATAATAAACCTAATGGATCTTTATAATTTGAGTTGTATGACAATGTTTATTTAATTATCTTCCATTTAGTTTGTGGTTTGAATGTGTGTGCCCTTATATTCTGGTGTGCTTGATTGTGGGTGAAATCTCGTGGGGAGATTAATATTGGGACACCTGAAAAAATCCAATATGCTTGCTCGTTTGTTCTATTGCATGTGTTAAATGATTTTTATTGTAATGATATAAGTCAGATTCTTTGCTTTATCTTGGGAATATTTGAGGATGGAAACAGATTCAATTTTGATGATTAATACATGGGTTTTGGAGTGTGTTGTATGTGTGGTGTCTCAAAAGTTAGAGACCTGAGACCAATGTTAGATTCATTAATGACAGAATCATGTTTGTTTGTTTAAAGTAGTTATGGGGTTGCTGCAGTTTTCTTTGATTTGGCAAAAACCTGTTTGAAATGTTTTTAGGATAACAAAAATGCAATTTATTTTTCTTGTGCACCTTGATTAGGTTGACCGTTGAGTTTTCATTTAATATTTACATAATTTGGTTAAAAAAACTTTTGAAAAGTGAGTGCCATTTCCCTTCTCTTGCTTTACTTGAACTTAATTGAAAAATTGTCTTTGGGTCTTCCGAAGCATAAAAAATTGGCTGCCATTTGGTTTTGGATCAAAAACTTGTGTTGATGCATTCTTGGGGTTCTAAAAGAGTGTTAATTTGGATTTAATAGTTGGTTTAATTTTCAATTGCACCGTATTTATTTTCCCTTAAGTTCCACCTTATTAACATAAATTTTCCTTGGATTTGGTGTGAGTTGGCTTGCTTGGAGGGTGCTTTCATACGGCCCTAGATTTGGAGGACTGTTTTGAACATGTATTTTAAATTTGTAGGCTTATTTAATATGGGCTGTAGTATTTAGAAGTTCAGGATTTAGTTTAGTGTTTTTGATAATTTTAGGGACTGTATTTGTATTTTTTTTCTATATAAGTTTCCCTTGTAGACATGGACCAATTTGGACTCCACTTATTCTTTTATTTATTCATTGGGTTTATAATATGTTGTTTGCTTGAGGCCCGTTGAGTGATTATGGAGTGTGATGGCAATGGGCTTGGACCAAGGGTCCTATTGTTTAATTTGCAATTTTATTTTGGCAGAGAGGACCTAGGAGTAATTTGTTTATTTCTGTTTTCGTTGGTTGGACACAGATAATTGATGGAAGGCTTGGTGCACTCTCGAATCAACCCAATTCATGCTACTCGTAAACAATATCACTCTCGTCTTGTACCAGCATTTTCCCTTTTTTTGTCAAAGAATTTCACCAAAACTCCAGTTTTGTTTATGAAAGGTCATCGATCATTCAATTCTGTTGTTGCTTCTGTTCAGCCTTTGGACGCCTCTGGTTTAGGCCACTTTGACAATACACTGCCATCCAAAGGTTGTAATTACTACTTTTTTGTTATTTGATGAAATGGTTTGTTTATTTAATTAGTTGAGTTTAATATTCACTGAGTTGATGCCACTTTGACAATACCCTTATACACGTTAATGGAGGTGTAGGAGTATTATTCACAGAATGAAGAAACTCTAGTGAATTTGGTTATGAATGAAACTAGTATTTAAGTATTGGTGAGGGCATTCATTGACTCTTTTAATTTCTAAAGCATTGCCATCATGTTGCTGTAATTGTTGGGTTTTTTCTTTTTTGACAGTCATTCTTCAACTTTGGAGAAGTGCTGATGCTGTGTGCTTTGATGTGGATAGCACGGTGTGCCTGGATGAGGGCATTGATGAACTTGCAGAGTTTTGTGGAGCTGGAAAGGCTGTTGCAGATTGGACTGCAAGGTTGATTTCCGTTGTCATTTGTTAAAACTAGAATTGTTGATAAGATCTGATTTGAAAATTGGATTTATCTAGAGCAATGGGTGGTTCTGTTCCCTTTGAGGAGGCCTTGGCTGCTAGATTATCTCTGTTCAAACCTTCCTTACCACAAGTTCAAGAATTTCTTGAGACGAGGCCCCCAAAGTATGTTAAATACTTGATTTTTAGTAACTTCTTTCTTGCTCTTTGGGTGTTTCAGGAGTTTGCACAATTCTATAAGAACAGCAGTTTGTTTATCATTTCATTGGATGGAAAAATTGGTAGTGCCATGTGTAGTTTTTCTATTTTTGTTGTCACGAAATGCTAAACTTTTATAAAGGTTCCCAAAACACAATAAATGCATTCCAAACTCCACGCTTATTTATCATGTTTGTTCCTCTGTAGGGCATAGTTTCTTATATATAAGTTAGTTCTTATATCATGTAGCATGTTTGTTACTTTTAAACTCAGCTTGACTAGTTTCAATGAAGTTTTAATACCACACTATGGCTGTTTGATTCATTTTCCTCAATTCTATATGCTTTATATTTAATACAAGCATTTTTTCTTGTATCTCTATTCATAAAATTGAAAACCGAAATTCTTCCATTTGATCATTACTTTGTTTGAATGTTTGTTTGAGGATCATGAGAAGTATGATAGTTTCATTGCACATTGACCAAAACTAGTGTTTTGTATTCATGTCTTTAAGTATTTTTGTCAATTGAAAGACAATGCTTAATTGTTTGCATGAAGGTTTATGATGCCATACCCCACCTTATGATATTCAATATTTTCCTTTATGACATCTTTTTATACATTTCAGAAAACTAGTATCAGCCAAATCATTTTCATATAATGCTTAATTGGATCCACTGTTAATCTTATCCATGAAGACTGTATATAACTTGTTTCATTGTCAAATAATCTAGCTATCTTCTCTTTTATTGTGTAAATCATCTTAAAATGCTTGTTTTACCCCCTGAGACCAGATTTGTACTTTTATCACTAATGTTTTGCAACAAAAGTATCTACTTTGCCCCTTTGTTTCAACTGCCACCCCATAACTTTGTTTGACTTGGCAAATTTAATTAAATCAATGACTCTTTAACTGTTTCTGATTTTTATTCTCTAGGATTTCTCCTGGCATAAATGAGTTAGTCAAGAAGCTGAAGGCTAAGAACACAAATGTTTATCTGATCTCCGGAGGCTTTCGTCAAATGATCAATGTATGCTACTGTATTACAGGATTTTGTCTTTGCATTAATGCCTTTTTTTGTTGGTTTGCCCTGGGATTCATCAGATTGAAATCTTTTAGCTATAATTCATAAACTTGGAATAGCTAGGAGTAACTTGATGATATTACAATGACCAAACAAAACCGTTGCACATGGTGTCTTGCCAAACAACTTTGTGGTATCATTTTAGCCATATATTTCTAAGCTTTATTAGATACAAGCGTTGTACCTTCAACAGCAATGTTTCATGAATTGCCTGTGAGGCATATTGCATGCCCAGATATGTTCTGAAAGGAAATTATTTACATTGATAAACACAGGTTTTTTATGGAAGAAGCTTCATGAATTTGTGCTACAAGATTTCGTGATGTTCTAAATGCAAAATGTTATCATTGATCAGTATACTAATAATTTATCCTTTATTTTCTGACTGTGATGTTTCCTCCTTCAAATACACATAATCCTATAATCTTATGCTAAAAATTCAGATGGTTCACGTTGTATTTTACTGAATTTATACCTGAAAAAAAAATCCTGTGTGTAGCCTGTTGCATCAATCCTTGGTATTCCACCCGAAAACATATTTGCAAACCAGCTACTCTTTGGAAGTTCTGGGGAGTTTGTAGGGTTTGATGTGAATGAGCCTACTTCCAGGAGTGGAGGAAAAGCAACGGCAGTTCAGAAAATAAGGAAGGTCAGTCCTGTAGCTTTCCACCTCATGCTGTTTTCTGACAATACATGCAAAGCTGATTATATTGGTTCATCAGGTCCATGGATACAAGGCTCTGGTTATGATTGGGGATGGTGCAACAGATCTTGAGGTACGTAAATTCAATGGAACTTCCAAATTGTGAAGCAAATCAAATGGTAATGTTTTGAGTCCATATTCAGCACATAAGTTACAAGAAAATTGTGACGTGCTCAACCTGCCTTTATTGTGAAGCAAATTGCTTTGCTAATGTAGCCAAACTGGGACTTTTGGTTGTCTAAGTGAGTTTTTTTTTCATGTAGTGTTTCCATAGGGTCGGTATCCTCTCATGCTCTATAGGACATGATATGGTTAATTTAGTAGCTAATATTTACTAAATAAATGAAAAATCAAGCTAGTGTGTAACCATGTATTGATACTTGCTTTTGATGTGTTCTTTTACTTTTTGTAATTGAAAATCTAAGAACTGAAAGAAAGATTAAGACAAATCTTAATAAAAAAAAATAAAGACTCTTGTATTGGGAAATCAGTCACATACGAGGGACCTAGGGTTCTTTCCTTTTAATGTCCATGCTGAAATTCACACTTTACCGCCATGATGTGAAGTTTATTCTTGAGAAAGTGGAAATCGATGCCATCATAAAAGCATTGGCCCAATAAACAATACATGTTTCTTACATTTCCCCATCTATGTGAATCTTAACAATTATTTCATAAACTCACGTTGGATAAGTGCCAAAAGATCTTAAAGGCTTGTTTCAATTTGTCTTTCCTTTTTTAATTTAAATTAAAGAAAAATTAGAAGTGTATATTAAAGGTAAGTGTAATAAAACAGCATAATTTAAAGTTCATTACTTTGTAAGCAAGAACTTTATAACACCGTAGCCTATCATTGATTTTTAAAGGCTTGGATTGAAAGAGTGATATATTTAGTTATTGAAAAATCTCAATCTGTTTTGATCCAACTTAAGATTATTTATTTATTTCTATATAGGCTCGTAAACCAGGAGGCGCTGACTTGTTTATTTGCTATGCGGGTGTTCAACTTCGAGAGGCTGTTGCTGTGAAAGCTGATTGGCTGGTTTTCAATTTTGCAGATCTGATCAATTCCTTGGAATAGCTTGTAATACTCCAAGTTCATTTTATACTTTCCCTTGGTATTCAATTTTCCTCACAATTGCCTCTGTTTGAGAAGTGTTCTTCGTGTTTTTTTAGGAAATCACTTGTGATTTGAGCAAATACAGGAAATTCACTGTTCATATGATAGCATCGATCAAGAAGAATCAGCATTTGGTTTCCTTCTCATGCTCCTATTACATAGATTAAGCCTCTGTTGACCAATCAAAAGTATTTCCCCATGGAACTGTGATGGGATGCAAATGGGAGAGTTCTGTGTTAATTTTTCTCGTTTGTCGATCACTATTTTGTACATCATCATGATGCTACATATCTGGAATTGATGGTGTGGTTTTTTTGCGATTATACGTGTTTGTGGAATGCTAAATTGTACACGCAACTTGATTCTGGAAATACCACCTACCCATTGATATTTTGCGATTATCTCTGTGGAATATCAAAATCTTGGTGTGTTTAATATACGCAACTTCATTCTGGAAATATCACTCTTCATTCTGGAAATATCACTCGCTCACGACCCTCTCTGCGAAGGCCAGTCCTTGCTGGAATCAGATTAGGAGCGTGTATTTTCTGTGGACCTCGTAACCTGGCCTTTCTTCAGATGCAATATTGGAACTCCAATGATCAAATCTCATGGCAACTGGGATTTTTGTATGTCTTGCAGGTAACACTTCTTTGCATGTGTATTATTAAAGTATTGAATAGTATTTCCTTTTCTAAACTGTGATGGATTGTTTGAATTATTTATAAATGAACAAGTTTGAATAGTAATAAGAAAAAAAAATAGAAAGTTTTTTTTTTATTTTTATTATTATGGGTAAATTAGTTTGTTGATAAACTTAGTTAATTAAGTTTGAATTATCTTTTAATATTGAATATTCCCCTTGTTCCAACTTTATTTGCTTCATCAGTTTCAAAAGGTCAACAGAAATTAATTTTGATTTTTTTAATTGATTCTAATGATTAAAAAGTTTAAAAATTAAGTTTTTTACATGTCTTACCTGTTTACGTTCAATTTTAATCTAATATAAATTAAAGAAAAGATAATTGGAAAATGTGTTAAATTGACTTTTGAGGAGTCAAAAGAGTGTGAAATTGGGATTGATAGAGTAGTTAGTAGTGAGGATAAGAACTCGCTGTTTCTTCCCAACTTATAAATTCACCACGGATATATGGAGGCCTAGTGCACCCAATTTTTAGCCTCATTTTTTTGCAGTGGCAGGCTAGTTCAATCTTATCTATTCTTTCACTGGCTTGTTGATCAATAACAGGGTCTTAAGATTAGGGGTACCCATGTTATAAAATATTCTATAAGGCATTATACTGCATGATAGGTTATTGTCATTGGTAATAAGGTTGTTTGGCCATGTAATTGGCCTGTGGTTGCCTGGTATACTTATGAGGCGACAATGCCTAGGTTTAAAATAAAAAATGGGGATGCGTTCCTTAATAATAAAGCAATGCTGGTAATAGCAAATGTTTCCTAGCCTCGACAAAATCAGAGTATGACATGTCCAACTGTAAGGGGCTATGGCTGTTGTAATAACATAGGACTAGTGTGGTTATGGAAAAACTAGTTATTCTTGTTAATGGGACTAGTATTTTGCTTAATGAGTAATTAGAGAAACTAGTTATCTTGGTTAATGAGACTAGTGTCCTAATAAATGGGCAATTCAAGAAACCAGTGAATTTCATAATGAAACAAGTACCTGGTTTGGGCTAAAGAGGATATTGGTATGTCTTTAAATTGTGCTAATTGTATTGATTTGTAAGATTAAGGATAAAATAAAAAATTAAATGTTAGTAATTAATATGGTAAATATATAAAAGAGATAATAGTAAATAATCATGAGATAAGAAATTGGGCCAAGAACATTGGATGCGGGTCTTGAGATCTAAGCATGTTAAGGAGCAAGAGCTTATTCCAATTTCTCAAGCTAAGAAAAAAGATTTAGTAATGTGGAAGGGTATTTGCGGGGATGTTGAATTATGATGCTGTTTTGGAGAGATTCCTGGTTGGAAGGATATGGCCCTTTGAATTAGCACACTATTCAAGATATTCATGAGGATCTGTTGAAGTGCTCGGTAGCTAATATGGTGGATGATGGAGGCTAATGATAGTGGGAAACATTTGCTCATTTTTTCCCATTCCAAGTGGTTATGGTCTTGGCGCGTTACAATCTTCCTACTTAATAGATGAGGGTGATAATGCTTATTAGAGACATTTTAAAGGTGGACATTTCTAAGTAAATCAGCCTACCAGATTCAGAAAAGAAGTAGAGCTGCTCAACAACAATTGACCCTTTATGTAACATCATTTGGCATTGGAAGGGATTAGAAAGAGTGAAAATCTTCCTTTGGACAATAACTCATAGGGCTATTATGACAGATGAGGTTAGATGAAAAAGAAAAATCACTGCTAACCCTTGTTGTTGTCATTGTTTAACAGAGGTGGAAACAATCATCCATGCTCGTCGAGATTGCCTAAGAGCATGTGAGGTTTGGGATATAATTGTTGAAGCTAGAGAAATGGAGGCTTTCTACTCCTATATCTGGTACACCTGGTTAGTTAATAATTTAAAAAGTAATTATTTGAAATTTAAGAGAAATGATTGGAGGATTGAATTCGGGATTGTTTTGTGGTAGATTTGGAAGGAGAGACCAATAAATTTTTGGTTCTACAGTAAACTCTTTCCATAGCACTATTCACATAATCAGGAGGCTAGTTGGTGATATCAATCACTATATTAGGATAATCTGGATACTGAATAAATATCAAACATGTAGTTTTTATAAGGTAGAGATACCCTCCAATAAATTGGGTGAAAATTAATGTGGATTATTATAGTAAGGGAACCCAAGGGTGGTTGGAGCTGGTGGGGTCATTAAGGATGATATGGGATGGTGGTTGTGGGTTTTGCTTTTAATATTAGGATCCATATGTTAATGTGTTGGATTGTGGGCAATTACTAATAGCTTGAAGTTAGCTTAAATGATTTTAAAAAATTATTTTGGAATTCAATTCAACCTTAGTGGTCATTAAGGATGATATGGGATGGTGGTTGTGGGTTTTGCTTTTAATATTAGGATCTGTATGTTAATGTGTTGGACTGTGGGCAATTACCAATAGCTTGAAGTTAGCTTGAAGTTAGCTTAAATAATTTTGAAAAATTATTTTGGAATTCAATTCAACCTTGGTGGTTATCATTGAAAAAATATAGTTTAATCATGCAACCTAGAGAGTTATTAGCAAAAGATTGGAGGTGCAGATGCTCAATGTCTATAGGGAAGCAAATTCAGTGGTGGATTGGCTAGCCAATTATCGTTTAACCAGGAGTTTTTTTTACAGATCTGCTAGTTCCTTAAATGACTCTCTTGTGAGTCTTTTTTGCAATTTGTATTATGATCTGATTAGGTCAACTTTGCTTTGTTTAATTTAATTGGGCTTTCAACCTTGATTTTAACAATAAAATAAGATAAATAAATAATCATTGTATATAAAAGTTGTTGTATTTGGTACTGAGAATTTAGAGGAAACTTTGCTGGATTTTTGATAGAATACACACACATGCATTTGTACTTTCAATGATAATAATTTATGTATACATGGAATGTTATGTAAATAAATTGGGGTTGTTACATGGTGGAACTAGTTACTTGATAATGAGACTAGTGTTGGTAATAAGCTAGTGACATTAATTTGGTTGATAACCAGAACATATGACTTAGCAAGATGGTTTAATAAAACTATAAAAACTGATTAAAAAGATGAATTGGCTATCCAAAATGGAGCTAGCGATGTCAATTGCATTAATGACGGGGATATATGTGATTTGGCTAGTGGCCTTGTGAGGAACAATTAATACATGTTTTATTGGCTCATAGAATTAATAATAAAATATTAGAAGAAGCCAAATTGTCAATACAAAAACATATCCAATGAGTTGTTTAAAACGTGTTTTAAAAGTAGAGGTTGTTATATAAAGTTGCTTGTTTGATGATGAATTGAAATTTATAACAAGTCTTATGCTGGAAATGGCAAGACACAATTTAGATAGAGTTTGCATTAAAAAAGCTTAGCCAAGATTTCATTAATCAGGAGGATTTTTATTGGAAATCATAAGTTGGACCAAGATCTTAGCCTTAAATCTTTTGAAAAAGAATCAAAATAGTGTGAAGGATAATAGCTTAGGTTATGTGAAAAAGGAAATGAGATGATGAAACATGATAAAGATAAGTACAGATTTTGAGATAACAAACTAAGCAATTAATCACGCAAAAAGTTGAAATGATAAATTATGTGTTAGGAGAACATGTTTATTTGATTAGAATAAATTGAATATTTGAAAGACCAAAAGGGCATAAAGATTTTGCGAAATGAAATGTGACATAATTTAAATATATTATGAATTGAAACAATAGTGTAAGCCAAGTATGGTTACGGGATATCTGTTAAATTTAAATGTAAAATGAATTGAAACAATGGTGTGAACCAAATATGGTTGTGAAATATGCATATATAATTATATGAATTAAAGGGGTTTTAAGGAAATGATTCATAGTATGAATCAAACCTGCTGAGAATAATTTTTTTTGTGAGGTGATTATAATAGTTAAATGAGTATAATGATGAAATAAAAGTTATCAAAAGATGAACGGAAATATATTAAATTGAAATCTAACATACATATCATGATGTTTAGACAAAAGGTTAGTGAAATTTGAGTTACTTAAATCATTAATATATATATATATATATAAATATATATAAGATCTATTGTTTTGTCCGAGTCTGAGATAAATCTAAAAACAATTTATTTTTATAACATTAGAATATATTGTAACGAATATTTATATATATATATATTTGTTTAGGTGATGATGATGTAATGGACCAAATGGTTAAGAATAAAAATAAAAATAAAATGAATGAGGATTAAAGTGGAAAAAACAACACGTGAAAAAATGAGTTTGAAGGATGAAATTTAAAAATTTAAAATTAAAACCTAGTAAAAGGACCAGGAACAAAAAATTAAAATTAAGAAAAACTAGGGATCAAATCCAAAGAAAAAAATAATTTGATGGTTTCTTTAAAAATTTGGAGGGCTAGATATGAAAATCGAGGAGTAGAGAGAAAATAAAAGGAAAGGGATCTCTAACATCAAATTGAAAGTTTGTTGCAAACACACATTAGCCAAAAACTGAGAGATTGTTAAGACAATTTAAACGCTACCCAATAAATTGTATATGGTCAATATTTATATGTTGATGTATGCAACGTGTCATTTTTTTTATATAATATTTATTATATATTAAATTAAAAATTTACCCCTCAACCCACTTAATAATAATATAAAAAACCAAAGTGAAATAATAAAAAAGACCCGAATAAAAGTTAGAAGTTTTTGTTTTTTTATTTTAAGGGCAATCTAGAAAATTTATTAGGCATATAAAAAAAAGAAAAAGAAAAAACCTTATACGTTAGCTCTAAATTATTTATGCTTTAATGGTGATTTCATAATTTTATTATTCAAAAAATTATAAAAAAAAACCTTATTAGCCCTATCTGATAAGCCAAGTGTTTTTGTGAGGAGAGGCAAAATTAATTTTGCTATTATAATCTATATCACCACTCTTTTTTATATTTTTTGTTATGTTATTTTTTTATTTTTGATATGTCCCCATCCAACCAAATAATTAACATTAACAATTAACAAAAAAAAACCTAGAAGAAGATGGAATTTTACTATACCCTTCTTCATAAGATCCTATTAACTTGAATAATATTTTATTTTTTAATTTTAATTTTATTCTTTAATATTAAATTTATTAAGGATTTAACTTTATAATTCTTTTGAATTTAATTTTTATGAAGTTATTTTTATTTCATAATCTGAATCGCAAATTTGACTAGTTAACTTAGTTGATTTGAGGTTTTTTTTCTTGTTTTTTTTTTAATTATATCCTTCTACATTAGACTAATTAAGAATTGAAATTTATAATTTATTTCAGTTTATTTTCTATGAGGTTATCCGCATCTTGTGACTCGAGTTACAGGCTTGACAGGTTAACCCGAGTTAACAAAAATTAGTTTTTTTTGTGTTATTTCTTTAATTATGTTTTTAATTTCAATTACATCTTTCAATATTAGATTTATTGGGGGTTGATATTTATAATTTTGATAATTTTTTTTATTGAGTTATCCTGATTTTATGACTCGGATTATAAGTTTTGACAGATTAACCCAAATTGATTCAAGTTATTTTTTGTTTTTTTAATTGATATTTTTTTTTTATTTTTATCCATCAACATCTTATTTATTAAAAATTAAATTTTATAATTTATTTTAATTTATTTTTTATAAAATTATTATTATATCTAATTAATAATAAATTGACAGATTAATCTAATTCAATAGCCTAATTGGTAGTAAATTTAAATAAATAAATAAATCCATCCCTTGAATCTTTCTCTCCCTCTCAACAAGAAAAACAAGAGCAAAGGAGGGATCAAATTCAATGTAGTGAAAAATAAGAAGACACGCTCCCCTGAGGCTGGGCTCACTCGCAGCCAATAATAATAAATTCTCGATCTGAAAACAAAAAAACTACTAGTTCTAGGGCTTGACAGCAATGGCGATGGCTGCTGCTTTTAGACGCGAAGGAAGGAGATTTGTCTCCCCTCAACCAATCACCGCCGTTCGATCCTCCCTTATTCCTGAGTATGAATCAATGAGACCTATCTAGTCTTCATTATTTGACTTTCTTTCAGTTCTCTACTCTATCCCTCCCTCTGTGTTTGCTCTCTGTTTGGCTGATTGCAAAATGGGAGACTAATTTATTTTTTTAAGAAAGAAAAGAAAAAAAATTGTTCGATAGAATATCACGGTGTCGTATTCTCTTGTACTTGATTCTTAGTAAACCTGAGAAAGATGATTTTGTTTGTTTTTTTGGGTATTCTTTTTCATGTTAAAATAATGTTATGGAAAGGAAGTGGCTTTTGCAGTTTTAATTAAATTGGTGTTGTTATTGACCTTGACTATAAAAATGAGTTTCTTAGTTATCGTATACATATGAAAGATGAAGGTAGTCTTCATCGTTTCTTCTAATGGGTTTGTGTTATTACGACCAGCCAAGTTGCCACTTGTTTGTGATTCCAGTGCAGTTCATGAATACCCAATTTGAGTCCATTGAGATTCCTGGCTGCAGTAGAGCCTTGTTTGCTAAAAATTATTACTTGCTCTCATCTTGTAAAAATTGTTGTTTAGCTATTCAATTAGTTATGTAGCTGAATAACAGCATTCAATTTCAGTCACAGAATTGCCCATTCCCTGATTAGATATGGTGAATCCATAAATTTTAAATATGGTGGAAATATGGGGATTGCTCTTTGATCTTTTGAATCCATAAACTTTTTATTTAAAAAAATGCAGGTTCTTATGAACAATGAAAGAACATAACTAAACTTGAATCTATTTATTTATTTATCCTGCAATGATTCCCTCATTCCTGATTGCTTATTTTAGATGCTTTTAGAAAATTCTTGTACTTTTCATATTGGAATAAGAATAATTTTCTCTGGATTCACAGGGACCATGCCCCTCTTGGAGTACGTTCCATTTCAACTCAAGTTGGTAAGGATCTAGCCATTTGATATATGATGCCTCTCCTAAGATTTTCTTTCTTGCTACATCTTGCAATATTAAGTCGCTGAAACCAGAAACTGTGGGCGATTCATTGTGATGTATTTTATGCAGTTAGAAATCGGATGAAAAGTGTCAAGAATATTCAGAAAATCACAAAGGCAATGAAGATGGTTGCAGCCTCAAAGCTGCGATTAATTCAAACTAGAGCCGAAAATTCTCGTGGCTTGTGGCAGCCATTTACTGCACTTCTTGGAGATGCTCCTAGTATGTTCATTGAGAAGTTTATATCTATCCACTGTTTTGTTAACTTACATATACTTTCTATATATCTGTTCCAATTATATTCAACTTTCTGATTAAAAATGTAAGGGTCGTCCTTTTCTGGTCTTATAAAAACAACTATACATTGGTTGCATTGGCTCATGTTGTGCTGAGGACATCTTATAACAATGTTTTTCTGGTTTATTTTGGTCATTCTGCTGCAACTCACAAAATTCTGGTTCAGAATGCTGCAATGCTTTCGTACAGTGGTTGATTACCATTTTGTACTCACAAGGATACATGGTTTAAATGTTTTTAATTATTATCTGGGTGTTGTTTGGATGCATTTATTATTAATATGGTCTATTGTTCATTGATGGAATGGAAATTTGTTTTGAGCAAACCCTAGTAACTACTTCAAATAATAGAGCCTGGATCTTTCTGTTTACTGAAGTCAGAAGTTTATATAATTCATGGTGGTAGAATGTGAGAGCAAGGTATTGCAGGAAAAAAGATTGGTTCAAAGTTGAAAAAATGTAAGCTCCAGAAAAAGTGTAGATGTATTTCTTTATTTTATTTTGAATAAGAATCTAAGAGATGTGAGAAATTACCTTTGCAACATTTCAAAATCCAGGACTCTATTAACCTCATGAATGAAAAAAATGGTGGGGGAATCCATTTCAAATGCTTGATTAGAATACTGATTCTGAAAACATTAATTCTAGCAAACATGAGGTTTATGGACTTCTAAATTCTCTCTTGCTATTGTACTAGATCCTTTTCTACTCTGTTTCTTTCTATCTCTGGAATACTTCTTATTTCAGGCCTTTTTTTGGCTGTTATTTTGCTTGCTAGGTGTTGATGTAAAGAAGAATGTGATTGTCACTGTATCTTCGGACAAAGGTCTCTGTGGTGGAATTAACTCTACAGCAGTCAAGATAAGCAGGGCCTTTAACAAGTTGACCTTAGGTAGTTTTTTTTCACTTCTTGCAACTGAACTTTTTTGGGTTTTTGGCTTTGGGCTTGGGTGTTTTGAAATCTCAAGTATTTTTTTTATACTGCCATAGGTCCTGAGAAAGAAACTAAATATGTCATATTGGGAGAAAAAGCAAAGGCTCAGTTGATACGTGATTCAAAAAAGAACATTGCAATATGCATGACAGAGTTGCAGAGGAATCCTGTGAATTATACCCAGGTTAGTTGGTCATCTTTCCTGAACTAACATATCTAAGTAAAAAACCTCTTTCTGTCTCCTTACATGCACATGCACTGACTCTTCTAGAGTTTTAAATCCTGAGTTGGTTTGATGAAGGAGGAAAACAAAAATCATTGCTTATACCCAATTTGTCATGGGTTGAGAGCTCCTGTCTTCTTTATGCATCACTCTATACTGTTTACTGTTAAATGGACCTGGTAGTAAAGTCTCTTGTTGCACTGATTGCTGTTATGATTCTCCTTTGATGGTTTCTTTTATGCTTTTGTCGAAAGCCATTGCAGTTATTTATTTATTTATTTTTGTTTGTAAGGTGAGGGGAAAATAAAGTGAATGGAAAGTGAGATAAAAGGTTTCCCTTGGGCCCTCAAAAGCAAACCTCTCCAATTTGAAGAGAATTGTGTGTGGTTCAAGGGGCTGGGGTTGAATCAAATATAACATTACCAACTTCATCCTTGATTGAATTTATAATCTTATGGTATGAGAAATGTAAAAGACATTGATGTAACATTTTCTCCCCCTTTTCATTTTATTTTACCCGGAGAAGGAAAAAACAACTTTCCCTCCATTTTGTCCTCGTATTTTCTTCCCTTAAAAGGTAAAAAGAAATATCTTGTTTTCTTTTATCTAATTTGTTTTGCATAAATTTCCTTCCTCTCCCAAACAAAGTGTAATCTTACAGCTGCTAATAGGTTATATACAGTTACTAGTCTTACAGAGTAATGTTAAATATAAAATTTCTCTCACAATTCCTTTTGAAATTTTTGTATCTCAGGTCTCTGTTCTTGCAGACGACATATTAAAGAATGTGGAATATGATGCTTTGAGAATTGTCTTCAACAAGTTCGAGTCAGTGGTCTCATTTCTACCAACTATGGCAACTGTATTATCACCTGAGGTGATTCAGAGTGTACCTGCTATAATGTGTATGCATTTTGGATTTTCTTCAAGGATTGTGGTGTATGATTGAATTTTTGATATAGGTTGTGGAGAGAGAGGCTGAATCTGTTGGGAGGCTTGGTGATCTTGATTCCTATGAGATTGAAGGTGGTGAAACAAAGGGTGAAATACTTCAGAATCTTGCCGAGTTCCAATTTTCTTGTGTAAGTGCTGCCTAAATCTTTTCTTTTCTGAAAAGTTTCTGGGAGTGAGTCCATTTCTCAAAGCATGTATGAACTACAAACCTAGACTAGAAACATAAAGAGCAGTAGTTCAACCCTGATTATGCCATTTTGGGCTCAAATAAGAACCGATTCTAGTTTGTAAGTGTTAGTGTAGTGATACAAATTTAGTTGATCAGTTGAGCAGTGGTTTATTCAACCTCATATCTAACTCAATTTTCTTTTTCTTTTTTTTTTATGCCTGTACATTTTGAGAATCCACTACAGTATGTTGTTTTAGCTTGATGCCTGTTTCTTACACAGAATGTTATGATGTTTCTAGGATTTATCTAGTAAATTTTCAAATTTCTTCAGGTTCTGTTCAATGCGGTAATGGAGAGCGCTTGCAGTGAGCAAGGTGCTAGAATGTCTGCTATGGATAGCTCAAGCAGAAATGCTGGAGATATGCTTGATCGGCTGACACTGACTTATAACAGGTCTCTCTCTCTCTTTCTCTCTGTCTCTCTCCCCTTCTCTTTCTCTCTCTGCATGCACACACATTCCAGGAATCTTACTTTGCCCTGAAAGTTTAGTGAGGGAGTAATGGATGGAAAATATACCCAGGTGATATATAGGTTTGGTACATTTGTTTTTTTTTTTTTTTTTTTTTAGCATGGCTCCGAAAAAAAATGAAAAGAAAAAGAAAAAGGGAACTTTAGGCCTTGAACAATTACTCTTGTGAACAATCCACCTCCACTTATAGCATTGTACCAAACACATCGTACTTGGGAAAAATGGTGAAATCTCATTGTTTGCTTTGACAAAACTGAGTTGATTGGTTTAAAATATTGTTTCAGTTCCACATCATACACGGAGTTGTTGGGATTTTGTTTTTCTTCTTTTACATATGATGGTTTGGAGCCAAGCAAATTTGTATTGTTCTTGAATCTGTCCTCTCACAACTAATTTCTGTAATTGTTTGATATTTTTGTATCAGAACTCGTCAAGCATCTATCACCACAGAGTTGACTGAGATTATATCTGGAGCAGCTGCGCTGGAGGGTTAAAATTGAAGATATCATACCTCGGGTTTTTCAGATAGTGATGAATAAGATTAATAGCAAAGGCTTGGAGCTTCAAGATGCGCTTTTGAGATTTTTGTTGAGCGACCATAATAATCCCCCGGCATTGTTTTAGTTTTAAATTATTATTTTTATACTTTTTAATTGTTTATATTGTATTAAAAATAATTTTTTTTAAAAAAATTATTGATATATTTTAAAATAAAAATCATTTTAAAAAAGCAATATCTATTATTTAAAAAAAAAAAAAAAAACCAAATGAGATATATTTTCATGTACTTTATGTTTTGAAATTATAACAATTTATTTTAATTTTTTTTTATAATAATTAAAAAGATAGATTTATTTTATATATTCATTTCTTCCATCAAACATGTTCAATCTTTTATATATTTATTTCTTGTGAATCTTTTATATATTTATTTCTTGTATTTAGAACCACTAATTAAACAAAACTCAACCATTGCATTCGTTCTCTAAAATTTCTTGTATGTTTGTAAGTGCTTTTGCAAGATTTTGAATGAATTTTGTTTATAAGACTATGATATTCTAAAATAACTAGACAACAATCCATTTCAAATAAAAATGAAGTGTATAAAAATAAGCCAAGCTCTAGTAAATCAAGTTATTTGAACTTTTTTTTCTTTTTTTCTTTTTAAAATATTTTTTGACATTAAAGCATTTATACTCATGTCATTATTCTTTAGAACCATAGTTATTAACTAGTATAGTTGTCCATGTGTTGCTTTGGAGAACTTTTTATCAGTATTATTAAACCTAATCTGACCTAACGAATTAACCCAATAACTTGCCAACTCGGGTCTAGTTAACTAGCATAGTTGTCCACACATTGCTTAGAGAACTTTTTAACAATATTATTAAACCTAGTTTGACCTAACAGGCTAACCTGATAACTTGCTAACTCATGCCCAATTAACTAGTATAGTTGTCCATACATTGCTTAGAGTGTTATTAAACTCGATCCGGCCTAACGAGTCAACCCAGTGACTTGCTGAGTTGAGTTGTAAACCCCGGGAAATAAGTATTTGCGTAAATTGCAAACTAAATAAATAAAAAATAAAAGTGAAGAAATTTATGTACATATTTAAATAAAATAGTAATTCAAAAATTTTCAGATATAAATTTCCAGACAAAATATTTCGAGATATTATAAATTTAACCTGGAAATATTGAGGGTTTGATTAAATTAAAGAAAATAAACTAAACTAAAAAGTTGCAGGGTATAATTATAAGAAATGAAAAGAGGTATAGCTTAATTATAAAAAGAAAAGATGAGGGAAAAAATAATACACTTAAAAAAAATAGAGCCTAAGTGCAAATAAGAGAAATTATGGGGTATAAATACCTCTTTTCCTTGCTTATCAAAACCGACAGCAACTATCAAGAGAAAAGGAGTGAGATTTTGACTTTGTTCTTGTCAAATTAAAAGAGAAACACCAAAAATCCCAAGAACCCATCTAAGATTAAAGGTTTATAGGTAGAATAAACACTTGTAGACAAGGGATTAACAAGAAATTTTAAACGTAAAGAGAGAAGGGAAGGCCGATTGTCATTAATAAAAGGGGAGTCAAAATTTTTTGACTGGTTGAGGATCGAGACCTTGAAGGTAAGGAGTTATAAACATGGTACGATAAGTCATTTCGAATTCGATTACAAATTGATGCCTTAATTTTAAAATTTAATTAGGGTTTTTAGATTTGAATTGGAAGAAATGTATTAATTATTAAAATTAAGTTAATTCATATATCGTATGTGATTGGGAGCACAAAATCATGATGATAGGTAATTGAGTTAAAAGAAAATGTATGGGTAAGTGAGTTAGGGGTAGCCGACCAAATGAAGAGCAAAGAGGAAATGAGGGAAGATTTAAATAAATAGAGTAAATTGGCTCTTAAAAGATATTTTTGACACTTATATGATATGTGATATGGTTAGGGGTTGAGATAAAAGAGGGAAAGTTGAATTGTGTATATTGTGTAGAAATGGAAAAGTTGACGAATCTAGACAGATTCGTCTCTTGATTTTTGGAGAGAATTCGAGTAGGAGAATAAGGGAATTAGGATCAGGTTTCTTCATAGGAATTATAGTTTTTGATGTTGAATAACTAAGGAAATTGATCTTACTCAATCTAGAGCTATACAACTCCACTTAAGGGTCACTAACCAAGACTGGGTCATGACAGATCCGATAGGGCAGTGATTTGATTCATTGACGAGTAAATTAGCGTTCATTGTTGAAAGTGTGTGTCATGCAGCGAATTTGTGATTCGTTATCGAAATTGAGTTATTTGCAGCGAATTAGCATTCATTGCTGAAAGTGTATGTTCTATAGCAAATTTGTGATTCGCTGTCGAAATTGTGTTGTTTGCAGCGAATCAACATTCGCTGTCAACAGTGTGTGGTCTGTAGTGAATTTGTGATTCATTGCCAAAATTGAGTTGTCTGTAGTGAATTAACATTCGTGGCTAAAATTGTGTTGGCTGCATCAAATTAGCATTCGCTACTAAAATGGTGTTGTCTGCGGCGAATCAGCATCCGCTGCTGAAAGTTTGTTGTCTACAATAAATTTATGATTCGCTGCCAAAAGTGTGTGTTCTACAGTGAATTTGTGATTCGCTACCAACATCGAGTTGTCTGCAGCGAATTAGCATTCGTTGTCGAGAATTCGTTGGTTGCATCAAATTAGCATTCGCTGTTGAAGTTGAGTTTTTCTGTAATGAATTAGCGTTCACTGCCAAAAATGTATTGAGTGTAGCGAAATTGCGATTCACTGTCAAAATTAAGTTGTATGCAGCGAATTAGCATTTGCTACTGAAAGTGTGTGTTAGCTACAACGAAGTAGTATTTGCTGCCAAAATTAAAGTGCCTGCAGTGAAATAGTTTCCGCTGCTAAATTGTGCGGCCAACAGCGAACTAGTTTTTGCTGTTGATTTTCTACAATAGACTCCCTAGTCATAAATGACTTAAATGCTTGTAACAATTTCATTGTATGATGGTGTAAAATGTGGAACACTTGAATGTGGATATATGGATTCTTGAAATAAGTATGATGATGAATGTGATTTGAGGATGCAAATATACTGATTTGTGGCATTGATGTCTTAGGTGGTGCGGCCGGGATCGGACTATCATAAGGATAAGGATAAATGCAAGTGGAACAGGTAAGTGGTTTCCACCTTTTTCTTGTATGATGTTTATGATTTGAAATGATTTACTTATGATGATATATTATTTAATCCTTGATGAATGATGAAATGACAATGAAGTGTTTGATTGAGTTCTTGATAATTGTTGAAGCGATTATGAAATGTTGATCAAGTTCTTGATGAATGTTGAAACGATGTTGAAATTGTTAATGTTCTGAAATGACCTGTTTAAGGTGGATATATTATTATGTTGTGATGAGTATTAAACCGACTTTTACATGTTGATTGGGTTGTAATGAATTTGGGTTGCTGATAAATGGTTGTATGAGTATTACGAAAGATCTATCGTTGTATTATATTGAATGTAATTGTCACAAATGGTTGTATGAGTATTACGAAGGATCTACTATTGTATTATATTGAATGTAATTGTCACGAATGGTTGTATAAGTATTACGAAAGATCTATTGTTGTATTTTACTGAATGTTAATTGTCACGAATGGTTGTATGAGTATTACGAGGGATATATTGTTGTGATGTATTGAACATTAACTGTCATGAATGGTTAGATGAGTAATACGAAGGGTCTACTGTTGCGTTATACTGAATGCTAAACTATCATGGAATGTTTGTTTGCATATTACAAAGGATCCATTATCATGTTTACCAAAACATTGAACTATTACGAAACGTCTGTACGAGTATTATGCAGGGTCTACTATTATGCTATAGTGAATGTTGTTATGAATAGTTTGAATGAGCATTTCAAAGGATATTACCATGTTATAGTGACTTCATAAACCACTTCTGGAACACTTGATTGGTTAATGATTAATTTTGGCTAATGACATCTTAAATGGATGACCGAGATGAGTTAGTGATTAACTTTGGCTAATGGCATCCTAAATAGATGATCGGGATGAAGAAATGATTAGCTTTAGCTAATAGCATCGTAAGTGAATGACCGAGATGAGCATATAATTAGCTTCGGCTAATGACATCCTAAATGGATGACCGGGATGAGTTAATGATTAGTTTCGACTAATGACATCCTAAATGGATGACTGGGATGAAGAAATGATTAGTTTCAGCTAATAGCATCGTAAGTGGATGACTGGGATGAGCAAATGATTAAGTTTAGCTAATGACATACTAAGTGGATGACCAAAATGAATAAACAATTGGCTTCGGCTAATGGCATCCTAAGAGGATAGATGGATTTGAGAGTTATGAGTTAGTTGGAGAATTGATGTGTTCATTGATTAGTACTTAAAAGTGCATTTTTATCAAGGTTTTATATCATTATTTTGCACTTGAAGTATCAATAACTCCTTAAATAAAGCATGTTTTATAATAACATATCTAATAATATAAGATACCTTTAATTTATGGTAAATGTTCATCTTAAATGCAAGCCCATCACATAAATGAAAGGATTGATTGATGAGTTTAAGCACTAAAAGTGAAAGGACAAAAAGAAGGCCAAACTTAAAAAAGAGATGCTGGTTCAATCCAAATTGGAACACTATTCGGTAATTAGGTCATATCTAGAGCTATAGATCTTGGATTTAGGTCTGCTTTATATAGATGGAAACCTAAGATATAGGTCTAAAACTTTCATGTGGAGTCTAAAATTTAAAAATACCGTTTTCAAGTCCAAATTATAACAATAACGGAGAAGTTCAAATATGTACTGCAGCCCAGACACTGTTTAGTGTTCAGCCCATATTTCGAGTTTTAGAAGTCCAAATAACCTTAATTTTTCTTTTCTAGAAATCTAAGACAATTTCCTAGAACTTTCATGAGTAAAATTGGTTCAAATTCGAACGTTATCAATGACGTTTTGTTCAGACAAGAAGATAAGGATTATTATCAAGTCAAGATGTAGCCACCCACTCAATTTATTAGTCATCAAATCAATAGTTCCAAATTTTGGCCTATAAAAAGAGGTATTTGTCATGCATTTAGGTATCTTGGTTGTTCAGATCAAGATCATGCTTCTTATTTCTCTCTTTATATTTTTGTAATGCTTAAGTTTTGCTTTCATTAATATCTTGTTTATGCTTTTCATTTCCTTTCCTTTCCTTTATGTAGTTAACTTGTATCTTATTTATATTCTTATCTTGTTTATTTATGATTCTCTTCTTTATTATATTTAGCTAAGTTTATTATGTCAAGATGAAAATGTTACACTAATAGTGTAAGAATAAGTATAATATAAACTCAATATAGACTTCTGTAAATCCCGAGAAAAATAAAAATCAAGGCTGGATTAAATTTAAAGGAAATAAACTAAATTAGAAAGAAGTGGGGGCAAAACAAATACACTTAAAGAAGATGGGGCCTAAATGCAAATAAGAATAATTATAGAGCATAAGTACTCCTTTTGTCACAAAAGAAAAAAAAAAAAAAGATCTGGAGATAACGTAAAGAAAGAAAAGAGGGAGTTTTATGTTCATTTTTACAAACCATCCAAGATTGAGGGTTGTAGGTAAAATAAAACACTGGTGGGAAAGGGGCTAACAAGAAGAGAAGAGGGAAGGGCCGGCTGCCATTAAAAAAAAGAAGAGAGGGATCAAAACTTTGATGCGTATCGGGTAAGGTATTCTAAACCTGTTTTTATGAGTCATTTCAGGTTGATTTTGAATTGATGCCTGGATGTTAAACTATAGATTTTAGTTCTTAGACTTAAATTGAGGAAAAAGTATGAGTTACTAAATTAAAAAACTTCTTGTGTTGTGTGTAAATGGAAAGGCTGATGAATCTGGACAGTTTCGTCTCTTGATTTACAAGAGATTTCGGGTAGGAGGATGAAAGAATTAGGATCAGATTCCTTATAGAAATTGTAGTTTTGAATGTTGGCTAATTAATGAAATTGGTCTTGCTCAATTTGGAGTTATAAAACTCCCGTTATGGGTCATCAAATGAGACAGTGATAGTTCAAAAATGTCTAGATAGTAACAGTTCAAAAATGAGACAGTAACAGTTCAAAACAGTAACAGTTCAAAACGGTAACAGTTCAAAAATGAGACAGTAACAGTTCAAAAACGAGACAGTAACAGTTCGGATTTTAAGTAGAAATAGTTTAAATATATGTATAAAGAAATGATGACTGAAAGAAAGACTTATTGGTTGTAGATATGTTTATAATAAAACATATCCGTGAGTGAGAAGAACTTATGGGATAAACCTGTGAATTTCAGGAGGGACCACAGGTGTGGGGCAACAACAGCAACAGCAGGGGAGTACAAATAGGGCTTCTATTTCAGGTAGGTGAATCACACCTATACTTCCTAATTAATTTCCATGATTTATTTATATTACCAATATGAAATGTGAATTTCTGAATGTATGGGTATTCAAGATGAAAAGTTGTGTAAATTGCCAAATGATGAAATTATCACTGACAAGGGAAATATGAGAAGTGCGATTTGAGGCGTAAATTAGGATACATTTAGTGTATGTTAGGATCCCGGGTAATGGGATCATCATGTATGGACTAACATACATTTAGTGTATGTTAGGATCCCGGGTAAGGGGATCACCATGTATCGGCTAGCATACATTTAGTGTATGTTAGGATCCCGGGTAAGGGGATCGCCATAATTGGACTAGTATACATTTAGTGTATGTTAGGATCCCGGGTAAGGGGATCACCATGTATGGACTAACATACATTTAGTGTATGTTAGGATCCCGGATAAGGGGATCACCTTGAATGACTCATATAGAGTGATGATGATGGTACCGGTGATATTGGTATCGGTAATGTGATAAAAAAATGAAATTATCATGTTCAATCTCTCATAGAGTCTATAATGAAGGTTGAAAGTGGCAGAGGGAACAATTAATAATAGTGGGACAAGGAAGGGATTATAATAATAATAAAAAGGAAAACTATAAGGGAGAGGCAAATGAACTATGAATACATGTTACTTTGTTAAATTGTTAGATGTTCATGTTGTCATATTTATTGTAATATTCACCTTTCAATAATATGTATTTTGTTTCAGGATCATCACATGCACGACAAGAGTAGGTCCTAGCTTATGCTCCTTTCTTGTAATCTAGTTCCTAGGGAGTATACCCTTGTATTTTGTAAATATGAAAATGTTTGTATAACTTAATTTGTATAATTAATGTTTAAACTTGACTGAATGAATGTAACCATGTGGTTCATATAATCATGCTTTATGCCGATGTAATTATACTTATTTATTTTTATCTTTTCATGATGATATCTTGTTATATAAGGCATATCGTAAATATTGTGGTTGATAAAAGTGGGTATAAGTGTGGAAATTGAAAACCCATGATGATTGGGTCAGGATTTAGAGTTATGAGATGCGAGCTATTAGAAGTGTAAATAAATTCATGTCAATAACCTCGGATCTTCCGGTATCATGAACATATATGTATATATATATAAAGAAAAAAAAATATATGAGATTGTTGTTTTATTCCGAAATGGGGGATGTTACAACTTCAATGCTTATATCCTAAACAACTTGCTATTAACATGTCTTATAATTTTTATCTTATTAATTCTTAATACCTTGCTTCTTAAATGGTTAATCTAGATTTGTGTTGTATAACAATTGGTACAACAAATGCTTGGCACTTTCATAGCCCAACCGTATGGTATAACCTACACTTGTGCTATGAAAGGAACTTGATTTGTTGTTAACATAAGTTAATATAATGAATTCCTCACAATATTTAAAAGTTTGGTGTTACTTAAATAAGATAATGAATATGATCATGTTAATAATTTTTAATGAGCTATTAATGACAAATCATCCGATTGGAAACTCCTTTGTGTGTGGTTTCCAGTTGAGTAATAAAAAGAGTTTATACTATACTTGTTTGAAATACCATTAGTGGATCCTTTAACCTTGACATTAGTTTTTATCATTGTTTAATCCTCACATTAATCTTACATCTCAAAGTCCTCTTTAACTTCTTGTTGTTGTTGTTGTTTTTTATAATTTATATAGTTAACCTCCAAGTGGTTCGACTCCGGTCTTGATTGGTTATTTATTACTTCGACATTCCTATACTTGGGAGAAGACATCAATCTTTTGGTCGTGTCAAGTTTTTAGCGCCGTTGCCGAGGAGGTGAATTCTTGTATAAATTATAATATTTATTTTTTTCTCTTTTCACTTTTCTTGTATCTAACTTTTGTTTCTTTTTTTTTTTGTTTTCTTCTTCCTTATATTCTCTTTCTACACGTGGATGAGTGTTTGGTCACGTATATTAAGTGGTAGACTTTGTAGGGTATCCTCATCATTTTCAAGAAATATGATCGAAGAAGATAACCAGTCGCTTCATGATGAGAATAACTGAGTTCGAACACTTAAAGACCACATGAATCCTATAAGAACAAGTACACCCTCATGTATAGTTTTCCCTCCTGATGCATCTCACTTTAATTTTAAGCCAGGCATTATTCAACTTTTACCTTTTTTTCATGGCTTTGATCTAGAAAATCCATACTTGAATTTGAGAGAATTTTAAGAAGTCTGTAACACCTATAATGACTTAAATTGTAGCATGAATACCATTAGAATAAACCTTTTTCCTTTTTCATTAAAAGATAAAGCTAAAACATGGCCACAAAATCTTAGGTTAGGATCCATTCGTGTTTGGGATGAAATGCAATAACAATTTTTAAAGAAGTTTTTTTCATCTCACAGAACAAACTTTTTCAAGAGATAAATCACCATTTTCACTCAAAAACCAGGAGAAATATTTTTTCATCTCAACTCTTTAAGGCAAGCTGATTTGTTCCCCTAAACTTTTACTTAGCATGGGTCGGCCTTTTACTTAAATTTATGTCAGGTATTACAGCTAAAGACTAAATTTTTTGTTAGGTTTTACACCATGGGTGAAAGATGGATTTGTCAGCATACACAACCATTGTTGACTTATAAATCGTCAATGAAAACCGAGTCAAATTGTGTTGTTGCCGATTTCACAAATCGACAACAACGATGGAGTCGTTTCTGACTTTAATTTCTTTTTTTTTTTTTTTTGTTTATATGTATGTGACCTCTCCAATAACATCTGGCCTCTTGCTTTGTTTCTTGTTTCTAATTTTGTCTTTTTTTCTTAAATTGATGTTTTTTAATTTATATTTAAATTAAAACCCCTTCTTTCTGAATTTTTATTTTATTTATTTATTATTTTTTAAATAATGATTTTTTTTTAATTATTTTGTATGTATTTAAGTTTTAAAGAGATTATTCTAATTCATCTAATTTGTATGAAATTTATTTTTAAAAATAAAAAATATTTATTTTTAGATAGCTTTTCTAATAAATGCAACATTGCTTGATATTTTTTTTCGTTTTGATTTTATTCAATCAATTTAATATGTGTGTTTATTTATATCATCATTTGATTAAATAAAAAATTTAATTTAATAAACAGATTCATTAAACACAATATGATAAATGATTCATATTATGATATCAAATATCTTGATCTATATCATTCTATTGATTTTACCAATTATATTTTTAGTTATCATTAATAATATTTTTTAATTATTAACATAAATACTTCTAATTTATTTAATTTGATATATGTATAAACTTTTAAATTTACATCTAATTTTTTTTATCTTAAAATGAAAACCTAAATATTCAAAAAAATTTATTGGAAAAACAATCTGGCCGGAGTATGTAGCAATTTATTGTTTAATCCTTTAGTATAGAAAGAAAGATAAATTGAGGACACCCTTGTTATCAAAAGACCCAAAAATTATAACAAAAGTTAAATAGTGTAGGGAAATCACTATAGATCAAAAGACCTTTTATTGTGGATTGTAATAGTAGTTTCACTTTCAATTTCTTATCTTTTCACGTGTGAATAAACATTTCTTTGACTTTGTTCCATAGAAGTATTTAGGTTTTTTCAATTTTCAAGTACAGTCAAATAACATTTTTAGCCTCGGAAAAGACAAAAAAAAAAAAAAGTTTGCCTTTTGGGATATTTTGGTATCTTTACATGGGTATTTTGTGTAATTAAGATGATTATGAGGGGTGTTTTGGTATTTTCATGATGTATTTGTTATTTTTAATCGAAAAGTTATAGGTGTGTGTTCCTTATGCTCTAGCAAGTTGATGGCGCCCGCAACATTAAAGAGTCATGTAATGCGCTTCTTAGAGGTCAAATCTGGTCATCCGCTATCTAACTAGATGCGCAACATGCCTTCTTACACATGGTGTGGCGTGTGTAGACATATAATGGTTGGATTACCACCGATGATTGATTGTTTGCATTTTTTTTTCTTTTTTTTTCTCTCTTGACAATTAAAGTGCACAATTGTCCATTTTGTTTTTTATTTGTCAAATGAGGCATGTTTATCATTCTCACGTACCTTGAGTCTAGCATGACTGTCAAACCCAAGGTACCTGAGCTTAGCAACCATGCTGGATCTATTTGTCTCAGCTTAGCAACCATGCCAGACCCATATGTTTGGGTCTACCAGACATGTGCCTGGGTCTTAAAAGTTAAAATTTTTCAAAAGCATGACTGGACTGCAAAAACAAACATTGTTTTATTTAAGTATGATTTTTTATTCATATGCAGTAGAACTTAACTGAAACTCTTTTTTGCTTGTACAACTTATTTTATAAATTTGTTATATTTAAAAGAGGAAAGAATGAAAAAAAATGTTGAGTTCTAAGTGATTTATTTCAAATCTTCAAAAATAAACTTTCTTTTTCTGTATATATTGTGGATGAAAATATTAATTTTATGTTTCTATCCAACTGTTGAATGATTTTTTAAAGGGTTCATATTTTTTTAAATTTGAGATGTTATATGATCTAATTGTCAAAGTTTGTTAGAAGGAGAGTTTATTCTATATTATAACTATTAGTATATACAAAAAATTGAAATATATGATCATAAGAGAAAACTTTTGAACTTTTGAACTGATATATTATATTATAGGAAAAGAAAATACTATATATGTAAAAGACTTATTGTTCTTTTGACTATCTTAATTTGTGTAATTTTATAGATAATTTCTTCATTAAAATTAGAGATTGATAAAAAAAAAATTGAGGAAATTTTAGGGATGCGTGTGGTTAATGTCTCAAAATAAAAGAAAGAAATCTAGAAAAGATAAAAATATATTTGGTTAAAAAAAGGATAAAAATACAAAATAAATATGTTTTTAGACAATTATAAGTGTATTTCTATATTTTCAAAAAAACGACGCATGGGTCTGGTATGGTTGCTAAGCCAAGGCGCATGGGTCATGCTAGAACCGGGTGTGGAGTTGGCATGGTTGCTAGACCTAAGTGCCCAGTTTTGGCAAGGTATTTGTTGTTTTTTTCTTAACAATACATCAGAAGTTTACAATGAATTATTAGTTAGATGTCCTGAGAACATTCAACATATTTGCATGAATATTTTGGTCCTCAACAAATCCTAGGTGTCAGACCCAAGCTACTTGGGTCTGGCAACCACGCCAAACCCAAACAGCTTGGGCTGACAACCTTGTGCAAGTGTGTTGTGGACCACGACATAGTCTATTGTAGACTTGTATAGTGGATTTTCCAAGCTCTGAAGAATAATGTTGTCTTTTCACATAAAGTTAAATTATTATTTTACCCTTTGGTTAAAAAATTAAGCCATTGCTATGGGGGTATTTTAGTATTTTTTATAGATTCATTGGTCATTAAACGTTTAAGTAGGGGTATAGTAGTGTTTTATTTTTACTTGGGTGTAACATTCGTACCAAACCCAAGTGCCAGATCCAAGTACCATGGAGTTGGTAGAGATGTCAGACCCAAGACTTTTAGGCTGACATGGTTACCAGATCCAAGTTGTTTAGATCTGGCATTGATTCCAGTTTCAAGGTATTTGGGTCTAGTATGTCTACAAGATCTATGTTACTTGAATTTAATAAAAAATTAAATAAAGGTTTAAAAATTAAGTTGTTTGAGTAGGTCTAATAATATTATTAAAATATTTTTAATATTTTTTAAAAAATTAATATTAATTTATTACAAACACGTACAACTATAGTATTACAAAGTAATTGGTCATAACAAATAAATACATAAATAGCCCGCCATCTTCAAAACCTAAAACCCTAAAGCTAAACCCGAGAAGAGAGACCGTACCTCCGCGGAACTTTAATGGCGAGTAACAGCCCAACCTCGAGTGAAACGCAAGCTTCCGTAGCAGCGCACAATCATTTCTTTGGTGAGCTTTTTTGTCGTTCCATTTCTTTATGTTTCTGTGTGATTTCAATTCGCGGCTTAGCTCTGGTCTAAACTTAGAAATCATATTTTTAACAATTAATTACATCTAAAACCGTTAGGGCGCTGTATTTGACTGTTGAATATTGTTTAGGGCTTGAAGATAACAGAAGAAAGACTAGTACTTTTTTTTTAAATAAAAATCTGATGTTGTTGGTGAAGTATGGAGAGAGTTCTGGTGGGGAGCTATTGCTGGTGCTTTTGGGGAAGGAATGATGCATCCTGTAGACACCGTAAAGACACGAATCCAAAGTCAAGCTATTCTTAGTGGAGGAATTCAGGCACGAATCATTATTTATTCTTGTGTTAATTACATTGATCTCACTCATTTTATTTTGTGTTCGCCAAACCTTCACCTCAAAATGTTTATTAGCATTGCTGGACCGTCTCTTACAAATGTTTCAATACTAGCAGACCCCCAAGAGCTTGCTTCAGATGGTTCGAGCAGTTGCAGTTACTGATGGAGCAAGAGGTATATAATAGTTGCGAATATTAAATACTAGCAGAGTCAAAAAAGCTTATCAAGTTGCTTTGAGCTGATCATCGTTTAGGCTTTTATAGAGGTATAACGCCGGGGGTTACTGGATCTCTTGCTACTGGAGCAACATATTTTGGTTTTATTGAGTCTGCCAAAAAGTGGATCGAGGAATCACATCCTAGTCTTGGGGGCCATTGGGCTCATTTCATTTTTGGAGCTGTTGGTAAGTTCTGTTGACTCCCTGGTTGTTTATGCATTGATTCACGGTTGTTCCATCTTATTGTCATGGGAAATTTTTACTTCTTTATTTGTGAAAATAAAAATGACATTTCAAAGTAGTGACTTAATTTGAAGACTGTAGAAGCTTTAGAACTTGAATCACTCATCGTTTTCTTTGTGTATCCAAAGAATATGATATGTTATGTTTTTTTTTTTCCTTGTAGGTTAAGTGTTGACACATGAAATACATGTCTTTGCTCCATAATCTATCTCCAACACCACCATTACCCAATCCTGGTTTTAGCAACTTCCTCCTAACAACTCTTAAAGATCTTCTTTGTACCTTGAATGAATCTTTTCTTATTTTGAATATTTAAAATATATTATTAATTTTTATATGTATTATGATGAAAATCTAAAGTGTTGGGACTCATAGTATTATGTGTCAACCCAAAGGTATGAAATCAACAAACGTTTATTTTTTAAAATGCGATAAGTCATGAATCAAAATTTCATGGTATAGTTGGAAGGGTGGACATCAATAGGATTATTCGAGGTGAAATTGTTTGATCTTGGTCTGAAATTTTATACATGGATGTATACGTTTGCTCATCGTGGAGCTTTTATAATAAAGTTTTTCAACGGTTTTTAAATAAATGGTTGAGAGTATCATATAAAAAATATTTTTATTTTTGCTTTCCTTCGGTGATTATTCAGGTGTATATTGATTATATTCTTTATTAAAGAATTAATTGGGGATCGTAAGATCTTTAACCGTGTCCTATCCATTAAAAGTTGATTTTATTGTTTTCATGTAAAAATTGTAATAAAAAATGAATTTTGTTTTTTTCTTTTTTTGTGTGATTGTTTTGACATATTGATTGTTTTCTTTATCTAAGAATCAACCTAAGAATAATATGATCCTTAAACGGGTCTTATCACTTGGAAGCTAAAAGATAATACAGATTATTGATATGTTACTTTATTTTTAAAACTTTATTTTTAAACATATATCAGTTTTATTGTGTGTGTGTGAATATGAATTTATGGGTTGAAGGCATTATCACCAATACATTTTTTATCTATTTCTCAAGCTATCTAGTAAACCATTATCTTATTAGTGGAGTCAACTTTGAGGTGACAATATTTGATTTTATATATAATCAAATGGTTTATGAGTTTTTAGGTTTTAAGATACATTATTTTCTATTATTGTAAGTGAACTTGAGTTGGGTCAACATAAACCTTTAGACTTATTTTGGACATCAAATAGAATGGGTTAAAGCCTAATTAACTATTACCATCCTCTTGAATCCATCGTTTGAATTTCAAAAATGAGGATTAAGCCTTGTTACTAGGCCTAAGTCTCAAATCACTTTCTTAGGTCTTATTATTTTTATTTTTATTTTGCCTTAAATAACAACACACACACACACACACACACAGATATATATATATATATATATATATATATATATATATATATATATATATATATATTCAATTTAGAAAAAATCTTAGCATGTAAATACAATAAATGCCTTTTATTTTAAAAAACAAATGCAAAAAAACTTGCCTTGGGTAGGATGTATAAGATGATTATTAGCTTTCTCATTACATAACTGGCCACTTACTTAGTGATATGATATAAACAAGATCAAATTCGGATTTTGGTGTAAAAATTTTTATTGTTTAATTTTATGCTATCAAACATACATTTCAACTCAAATGTTGGATCAGGCTAAAAATTTTACAGTCATTTTCAGACATGTTGACATTGAGTTAAAATTGTAGGTCAGTCAAAGTTCATCAAAGTATTATTTCAAATGGTTGAATTTACTGGACAAATCTTACAAAATCTGTCTGCTTGGACCTTCATCTACTTTTTGGACTATATCTAGAGATACAAAAAGAATTACTAAGATTTCAACTGGTTGGGAAATAGACATTCATACTTTTCCATCAATATATGGTAGGCCTGTTAAGTCATCCGAATAAGAGAGAATGATATGTTTGAAGTCAGGATTGAAATGTATCGGGAATGTGGGAAAAATAAAGAAATATTGTTTCTTTGTGTATTATGGATTATAGTCAATACATTGATTTCTTAATGCTTTTGGAAGCATGTGTGATTGCTATTGACTTGCCTATTTTATAAGGATCTCATTTCAAACAAAGAAACATTTATGACAACAACTATTATCCATAATTTACAAGGATTCCATATCCATTATGAAATGTATGTGGTGGTAAAGAGGCTTGAGATACATTTGGAAAGTTCTGGAAAATTATCTTAGCGAGATACATTTGGAAAGTTCTGGGAAATTATCTTAGCTTTCCAACAAAATAAGAATGAGGTCATTTGGATTTTTAGAACTTGAGCTATGGGCTGAACATTGAACAATGTTTGGGTTGTAGGACAGATTCGAACTTTTTTTTTGATGCTAAGATTTGAACTTCCAAATAGCAGAATTGAGTCCTGGACTCTCATGAATGTTTTAGATCTATGTCTTAGTTTTCTAACCTTAAAAACCAAACTAAAATCTAAAATCTACAGCTCCAGATATGACTCAATAACTGAATAATGTTCAATTTAAATTGAATCAACATCTCTTTTCTAAACTTAATCTTTTCATTGCCCTTTCACTTCCAATAGTTAATCACATTAATCAATCATTTAAATTGTGAGATATGCTTACATTTAAAATGAACATTTATCATAAATTAAAGCTATCTTATATTATCAGATTTATTATTATAAAACATGATGCAGTTAATGAGATATTGATACTTTAAATACAAAATAATAATATAAAACCTTGATAAAAATATATTTTTAGATATTAATCAAAACCCATACTCCATTTGATTTTACAGGGCTACTCATTGAAAACAAAAAATAGATAACATATAGCTCAGTTGTTCAAAAGATTGGTGGTTGGTCAGTTGATTAGCTAACAATTAATCACATGATTATTTTTCATATCAACAATTACAAGCAAATTTAGTAATGGAGTCGGCTAAGGCACTTAATACTTGCTTCCTCAAGAAAAACATAAGTTAAAATTTTGATTGAAAAGAGTTCATGTATTATAAAGAAGTGTTTGGATACCACCTCAAAACAAAAGGATGAAAATAGCTGGGATATTATTCATTCTTTCATAATGCAATAAATAAATAAATTATTGTTATACTTTTTAATAAAAATAAATAAAGAAGCTCGGAACACATTTCTATTTTGCTAGCAGCAGAAAGTCGCTCCTGTTGCTAACAAAACATTGTAACAGCTGAATTTTCAAACGAAACTTTCAACAGTAACTAATTCCTGGGTATAAGGCGTCAACATGAAATCATAAGCATGGGTCTCATCCCTGAAGTATTACAACTTCTTACCAGGTCCACCCTATGTTGCAAGTCAACAAGGCAAATCCCTCAACTAATGTTGTTTCTTCTCTTCCCTCTCAAACACTAACAATCTCTTAATTTACATGGCCGATTTCAAAATTTTGTTTCTTTCACTGCAGCCAGCTTCATCAAAGAACAAGATTCAGTGCCAAGAGAATCGGTAGACTTCAAATCAGGTACAGTGGCTCGTCTAGCAGGGGAAAAAAAAAGATGGCTGAAAAAGTTCAGTTCGGGTTCTAAGCTGCCTCTCACAAAGATGATCCCTTTTTCTCTATTGACATGCTTGCAACTTGCATATTTCCATCGTCCAGTTTTTCATTGAATTCGGTCCCTGAGGAATTCCACAGCCATGAAGGTAAGAGCAGACGCTGGGATGTACCATGTTATCCTGGGGACGCTTCCTCTAAACAATCCCTTGACCCCTTCCTTCATCCAAATCCTGTGAATAGCATTCAGCCAGCCATTGTACCTGCAAGTTCACAACAGCATTAGCAAACAATACTACCGTCAAAATTACATCTGCCTTTCAACCTGAAACACAAACATAGCTAGTGGACCAAGCTAAACAATTAGCCAAGCTTCATCCAGATAAAAATTAGAAAAGGAAGTCACTATTTTTTGCTCTTGCTCCTTTTGATTAGTCAGGGGTAGCCATCCCCTGTATTTATCAAAATTTTCAGAAATCAACTGGGTAAAATGTCAATTGGTTGCCTACAACAAGTTATTTCATGTCCTAACCATTGAAACACACTTTGGGCAAGGAACAGAGGGGCAGAAGCATACATCATAAACAAGATTGTGTTGCATTAGAGAAAGCCTCTTATAAAACAGGTGCTGTGCAAGTGTTCGCACTTTAACGCATGTTGGAGCAAGAGTGAGAAAAACAGAGAGAGTTCCAGGATAACATTGAGTTCAACCAAAAGGAAGCTATAACATAGATATTGGACATTAAAAGACACGTGCTCTTGCAGCTTTCAGCTATTATTGTTGAAAATCTCACTCTTAAATAGCAAGAAAGAATGGTTATCCTGCAAAATAACAACTCCAAAATTATCTTCTGGTTGTCATGTCTAATTTGACATAGTAGTACCTTATAATTGATCCCTGTACTTGCAATCTTGTTTTGATCACATCCAAGGGAGTGGTAAGATAGGCACTAAAACCTGCTTACAATTTGAAGAATCATAAATTATTGCACATACAAGATTGAGTGCCGGCTGGAATAAGAAAATTTGAACTTCAAACTTTTGAAGAATGTTTGGGAAACAATAAAACCACAACCCCTGTAAATAATGAAGTATAAAAATATCGTTATTGATGCTGATATTGGAGAATGAAAACTGCATTTTGCATTTGATATCATTTCAGAGCCAGGCTGAACTAGTTCCTCAGGTTTCCAAGCACCCAGTGGTGAAGTCATGGTCATAACTGCTCAAATTCTCGGTGGAGATATCCATCCTAGTAAACTCTTCCTTGTTTTTTCCTTGCCCATACAGGGTAGTTATTCTCCTTCAAAAATTTCCTCAACTCTTAAAATTAGCCTCTTTATTTATTTATTTTTCCTATCATTTTACTCCATATTACATACTTCATTTTCAATTATATCTTCTGTGATTCTATCACCTTGTCCTCTACTCATAAAAATAAAGAAAGAAGGAAATGGCCATTCATTTTACACATAGTTCTAGATATCAATAATCATGCATTTAAAACTAGGAAATTCAGTTAATTGAGCGTTCCATAAATCTGGTAGATCAAAATTCGGAACATTAAATTTTTATGGCTTCAATAGTATTTCTTAGTCAAAGGCATGATATTTTTGTTATTTATGTAATTATTGTATTGAATCTTTTACTTGTATCATCATATGCAGATGTTTTATGGCTCGCTAGTTTTACATAATGATAGAATAGATAAAAGAAATGATTGTTAAAATAATTATGACCCCAATGAAAAAAAGATTGCTGGCTCTGCCATGCAAGCACTCCTTCAGATAAAGCAGAAGTTACCTCCAGCCAATCCTCCCAGGAGAAGTCCCTCCACAGAACTATTAACATGGTGATCTAAACTGGGAATCTGTTTTTGTTTCGCATAATCTGTCAAATCTTTCAAGGCTTCATAAAACATAACCTGCAAATAATGAAATAAAAAATAACTCAAATAAGCTCTACAGAAGCTGTCAATTAGCTTGGACACAAATTTTAAGAATCGATGGAAAATAAAAAAATGAGATAAGGGTAAGATACAGTAAGTTCTCAAAATAAATTTGCATACCATTAAGCCAGCAAAGGGCACATCCCTTGCAAGCGTAGACCAGTATCTGCCAAACAAATCAGTACATGAATACAGATGGTTATTGAGTCAAACACCTCTTTCGACAATTTGTACCTGCTGCCTAAAGAACCTATGATTACAAGTTAAAACCTGGAATAAGTATAACATAGAGATCTAGCAGCTAAAACTTGCATTTCCATATCATCTACCAGTTTTAAGTGGCAGCGTAAAAAAAGAGCCGCGTACCTTGGACAGATTTCAAAGCCTTTGAAGGTTAAGACACCTTCATTTTTTTTTCTTATCTTAAACAGCACTTCTTTTCACAAGTTTAGATGAATATGGTTTCACATAGCCAAAAGGTTATTTCAAAATAGAACTTTGACAAATGCACAGAGGATCATTCAGATTCAAAAGAGTATAAATATGATCTGGATTAGATACAGTTAAATTTTACTAGCTTGCTTAATACAAGAAACTAGTTTAGTTTCCTGAAGAAAACAAACATAATAAATAAACAAAGACTCAGTATATACATTACAAGATTGGAATCATTGATCCCTTGACAACTAAGGTATAGCTCTGTTGAATGAACTCCCGTGCCTACAACAGGGTATATGGTGGCAAACTAGGAGACTTGGGCACATCATCCAGGTATCCTGGTTTGTATTTTACTTGAATTTTACATTAGCTATGAAAAATTGTTCAGTCCATAAGAAAAAAGAGAATCATTTTATACCACGTGTTAGTGTCAATCAAAATAGCACTCCTTGTTGATTTCTTCATAATAAATCAGACTTTACTGAGTTGGAAAACATTGAGCCAATGTGTTGAAGTTACTTTGTAAGGTATGTTACAGGTTGGATATGAGAAACAGAGAGCACTATGTGGTAGCCTGACTACCTCATTTGATGCATGCCACTTGGTTGGGAGTAAAAATCTCTACTCGATTTACTGATGAAAGCATTTGCTTGAAATTGATATAAGATATGAGTAAATAAGGAGAAGTTAGTCTACATACCAAATCAAACAACACATACAAAAATAAAATAAAAGACCTTCCAAAAAGTAGAAGCATTTCTGATGTTTACCCAGCATATAATCCTCTTGGCCCCTGCTCCTTCAATATTGAACTTCCAGCCTGGAACATCCCTGTGTAATAGCCGTAAATTTGCTCACCAGATTTCCTGGAGATGCTGTCTTTAATAATGCTGGAATTCCAAGATGTTCTTGACCCTTGTACTTGCATGCGTTGTTTCATTACTTCACATGGAACATATACAAACGAACCAAGTGTATCTCCTGAAATGCATAGGAGCAAGAAGGCAGAAAATCAGAATTCTCCATGAAGTACATGGCTGATGAGTCAGATTATAGCAAAAAAAGACTCGATACCTCCAAGGACAACACACGAGTAGCCACATGCATGATTGTCAATGATGCTCAGAGATCAAGTTTTTTATACGGTAGATACACAAAGAAAACGATGAGTGATTCAAGTTCTAAAGCTTCTACAGTCTTCAAATTAAGTCACTACTTTGAAATGTCATTTTTATTTTCACAAATAAAGAAGTAAAAATTTCCCATGACAATAAGATGGAACAACCGTGAATCAATGCATAAACAACCAGGGAGTCAACAGAACTTACCAACAGCTCCAAAAATGAAATGAGCCCAATGGCCCCCAAGACTAGGATGTGATTCCTCGATCCACTTTTTGGCAGACTCAATAAAACCAAAATATGTTGCTCCAGTAGCAAGAGATCCAGTAACCCCCGGCGTTATACCTCTATAAAAGCCTAAACGATGATCAGCTCAAAGCAACTTGATAAGCTTTTTTGGCTCTGCTAGTATTTAATATTCGCAACTATTATATACCTCTTGCTCCATCAGTAACTGCAACTGCTCGAACCATCTGAAGCAAGCTCTTGGGGGTCTGCTAGTATTGAAACATTTGTAAGAGACGGTCCAGCAATGCTAATAAACATTTTGAGGTGAAGGTTTGGCGAACACAAAATAAAATGAGTGAGATCAATGTAATTAACACAAGAATAAATAATGATTCGTGCCTGAATTCCTCCACTAAGAATAGCTTGACTTTGGATTCGTGTCTTTACGGTGTCTACAGGATGCATCATTCCTTCCCCAAAAGCACCAGCAATAGCTCCCCACCAGAACTCTCTCCATACTTCACCAACAACATCAGATTTTTATTAAAAAAAAAAGTACTAGTCTTTCTTCTGTTATCTTCAAGCCCTAAACAATATTCAACAGTCAAATACAGCGCCCTAACGGTTTTAGATGTAATTAATTGTTAAAAATATGATTTCTAAGTTTAGACCAGAGCTAAGCCGCGAATTGAAATCACACAGAAACATAAAGAAATGGAACGACAAAAAAGCTCACCAAAGAAATGATTGTGCGCTGCTACGGAAGCTTGCGTTTCACTCGAGGTTGGGCTGTTACTCGCCATTAAAGTTCCGCGGAGGTACGGTCTCTCTTCTCAGGTTTAGCTTTAGGGTTTTAGGTTTTGAAGATGGCGGGCTATTTATGTATTTATTTGTTATGACCAATTACTTTGTAATACTATAGTGTACGTGTTTGTAATAAATTAATATTAATTTTTTAAAAAATATTAAAAATATTTTAATAATATTATTAGACCTACTCAAACAACTTAATTTTTAAACCTTCATTTAATTTTTTATTAAATTCAAGTAACATAGATCTTGTAGACATACTAGACTCAAGTGCCTTGAAACTGGAATCAATGCCAAACCTAAACAACTTGGATCTGGTAACCATGTCAGCCTAAAAGTCTTGGGTCTGACATCTCTACCAGCTCCATGGTACTTGGATCTGGTACTTGGGTTTGATACGAATGTTACACCCAAGTAAAAATAAAACACTACCATCCCCCTACTTAAACGTTTAATGACCAATGAATCTATAAAAAATACTAAAATACCCCCATAACCATGGCTTAATTTTTTAACCAAAGGGTAAAATAATAATTTAACTTTATGTGAAAAGACAACATTATCCTTCTGAGCTTGAAAAATCCACTATACAAGTCTATAATAAACTATGTCGTGGTCCACAACACACTTGCACAAGGTTGTCAGCCCAAGTTATTTGGGTCTGGCGTGGTTGCCGAACCCAAGTAGCTTGGGTCTGACACCTAGGATTTGTATAGTTTTAGTGAGTCAGGCAAAGATAATGGTTTTGTTGAGAACCAAAATATTCATGCAAATATGTTGAATGGTCTCAGGACATCTAACTAATAATTCATTTTAAATTTCTGATGTATTGTTAAGAAAAAAACAACAAATACCTTTTCAAAATTGGACGCTTAGGTCTAGCAACCATGCCAACTCCACACCCGGTTCTAACATGACCTATGCGCCTAGGCTTAGCATCCATATCAGACCCATGCGTCATTTTTTTTTGAAAATATAGAAATACACTTATAATTGTCTAAAAACATATTTATTTTGTATTTTTATCTTTTTTTTTAACCAAATATATTTTTATCTTTTCTATATTTCTTTCTTCTATTTTGAGACATTAACCACACGCATCCCTAAAATTTCCCTCTTTTCTATACACACACTTAATTACTCTGTGTATCAGTTGACATGAGACTTTTCCTTAATCTTGAATATAGGGATGTTACATTAAATGTGGTATTTTATGATGACAGTTCTCTCTTAGTTGTAACGTCAACTCTTGGCTCTCTTATAAAGGTTGATATGAATACTCTGACGGTTGAGAGGAGCTGTTTTTCGAGGATTTGTGTTAAGATTACGATGAATCAGCCAGTTGTGGGAAATGTTTGGATACACATTTTTAGTTATTCTCTTTTTACCATCTTATAAGGTTTTAACTCTTTTATTTATTTTTTTCAAAACCATTAGAATTCATTTGATGAGATAACTTGATTCTTGCCAGGTACTAAAGCATTGTCTTTTACAATTATTTTTTTGTTTGATTGGTATTCAAACCACCATTGAAATTAATGGAACGATGTTACACCTTTCACATGACAAATATAAATCAACAAGGTAATTTCACATGTTATTTGCTTTTATTTTTTGATAGAGAATGATAGGTTAACCGATTTTTTATTAACATAATACATGATTTATCTTGAGTTTAGATGTTGCTAATCATATTAAAGCAATGCACTAATATTTTTATGTAAAGAAGTGTATTTAACTTTATATGAAATTATAACAATCTTGCTTGGTGTTTAGAGTTCCATCCCTGGAACTAAGCTTTGTTTAAGTACTATTTTTATGTATCGATGTATATTCCTAGTAGTAAGGAATTCATAAGCCCATTACTAATAATTATGCATGTGTATATGATGCGAATCTTGTGATCATGTGGTCACGCAACCCACAATCAAGATTGAGATATGATCCCAGAAACCCGAAATAGGTCTGATAAGAGTGTGACACAATGAAAACCTGCCTCAAGGCACCAACACTATTGGAATGAGTAGAATGACGCCACGAAGCCAATTAATCTTCGATAAGTCAGATTCAGTTCGTTCAAGAACTGAAGAATACAAGAATCACTCTCACACGTTAAAACTGAAAAATTCAGAATAATATTCATCAAAGCTGCTGAAATTTTGGTCTACATGAGTTTAAATGGTTCTTGAAAAGTTAACCCTAATGCACCCCTTATATGGACTAATATGAGGTCCACTCAAAACAGGCCCAAAACCCTAAACTAAAAAAGCCCATAACTTAATCCAAACAAGCTTTGGATCCTAACTTAAAACAAAGTATTAATTAAGCCCAAACAAGCCTTGGGTTGTAGCTAACAAAATAAAATAAAGCCCCTAATATTAAATCCATGTTCTGCCATGAGAAGAAGAGAATGAACTAAAATAGTACAGAACTGATTGAAGGCTTATTTATAGCCTTCCATGCAGCCTCTTAATCCTAGAAACAAAAGGAAAAGGTAGCCACCATGTTGTTTCCAAGTTGTAGTAGGATTCTTTTGTTTGCTTTGTTGTACACATCTCATGACCCAAATAAGGTTGTATTGGACCCCTCTTATACATGGATAAGATGTACTAGGATCTCCTCTTGATACTCAAATGGACCTTTCAATTGTGACTTGGTGGAAACCCTTAAAACCAAAACATTCAATGCGTCTTTCAATGTCTTTGTCTTGGACCGAGTCATTGGTCCATTTGGAACATGTAATGGGTCCTTGCTGGTGTTTCTAGGCTGGTCCACATCATCCCCTCTCTCCTCGAAAGGATTTAACCTCGAATCAAAATCTGTGTCAAACAACGTAAGATCAGCAACATTAAAGGTAGCACTAACACTTTACTCACCTGGAAGGTCAATTTTGTATGCGTTGTCATTGATTCTCTCTAAAACCTGAAATGGACCATCACCACAAGGCTGTAATTTTGATTTCCTTTGGTTCGGAAATCGTTCCATACACATGTGCACCCAAACCCAATCACCGGGTTGGAAAACAACCAGTTTACGTCCCTTATTTGCTTTAAAAGCGTAAATTCTGTTCTTTTTCTCTATTTGGAATCGAACTCCTTCATGGAGTTCTTTCACCATCTTTTCCTTCTTTTCACCATCTAAACTTACCCTTTCTTCAAAGGGTAAAGGAATTAAGTCCATAGGAGTTAGTGGATTAAAACCATAAACAATTTCAAAAGGGAAAAAACCAGTGGTCGAATGCACAGTTATATTATAAGCAAACTCAACAAAAGGCAAACATTATTCCCAACTTTTCAAATTCTTTTGAATTACAACACGTAAAAGTTGGGATAATGTTCTATTCACTACCTCAGTTTGTCCATCTGTTTGAGGATGGCATGTTGTCGAAAATAAGAGTTTAGTTCCCAACATTCCCCATAAGGTCTTCCAAAAGTAGCTAAGGAACTTAACATCACGATCTGACACTATACTCTTAGGAATGCCATACAAACATACAATCTCCCTAAAGAACAAGTCTACGATATGAGTTGCATCATATGTTTTATGGCATGCAATGAAATGCGTCATTTTAGAAAACCTATCAACTAAACCAAAAATAGAGTCTCTACCTTTCTTTAACCTGGGTAAACCTAAAACAAAGTCCATAGAGATATCTACCCAAGGTTCAGTAGGCACAGGTAATGGTGTATATAGTCCATGCGGTTGTACTCTAGATTTTGCCTTTCTACAAGCAATGCACTGTTTATAAATTTGTTGCACATCTCTTTTCATCTTTGGCCAATAGAAATGCTCATGCAATACATCCAAGGTTTTCGCAACCCCAAAGTGACCCATTAAACCACCCACATGTGCTTTACGAACAAGCAATTCACGTAAAGAACTAGCAGGAACACACAATCTATTCTCTTTGAACAAATAACCATCCATCAAATAAAACTTACCAAAAGATGAATGTCCACATGCATTATAAATCTCAGTAAAGTCAGAATCATTATCATACAATTCCTTCACATATTCAAAACCTAACAATCTAGTATTCATGGTGTGTAAAAGAACATACCTGCGTGAAAGTGCAACAACTACAATGTTCTCCTTGCCTTGCTTATACTTGATTACGTAAGGAAAAGTTTCAATGAATTCAACCCATTTTGCATGCCTCCTATTCAACTTACCTTGTCTTTTCAGATGTTTCAAGGACTCATGATCCGAATGGATTACGAACTCTTTTGGCCATAAGTAATGCTGCCATGTCTCTAGTGCTCTTACCAATGCATAGAGTTCTTTGTCATAAGTGGAATAGTTCAAGGTCGCTCCACTTAACTTCTCACTGAAATACGCAATAGGTCTCCGATCCTGCATCAAAACAACACCTATTCCTATTCCAGATGCATCACATTCTATTTAAAATGCTTTCAAAAAGTCTGGTAAAGCCAAAATAGGTGCAGAACATAATTTCTCTTTCAAAAGAACAAATGCCAATTCTTGTTCCTCTTCCCATTTAAACCTAATTGATTTTTTAACAACTTCATTCAAAGACACAACTATTGTACTGAAATCTTTCATAAAACACCTGTAAAAACTAGTTAACCCATGAAAACTCCTTACCTCACTTACCGATTTGGGTGTAGGCCAATCCCGGATGGCCTTAACTTTCTCCTCATCCATCTCGATACCCTGTGCAGTTACAACAAAGCCAAGAAACACAATTTTCTTCATGCTAAAGGCACACTTTTTAAGATTAGCATACAATTTCTCACTACGCAACACACAAAGTACATTACACAAATGATCAAGATGCTCAGTTAAGTTCTTACTATATATCAAAATGTCATCAAAATACACAACCACAAACTTACCTATGAATGCATGCAACACATGATTCATTAAACGCATAAATGTACTAGGTGCATTTGTAAGTCCAAACGACATTACTAACCATTCATATAAACCATGTTTAGTCTTAAATGTTGTTTTCCACTCATCACCTTCCTTCATCCTAATTTGATGGTACCCACTTTTCAAGTCAACTTTAGAAAAAATACAGGATCCATGTAACTCATCTAACATGTCATCAAGCCTAGGAATGGGATGTCTATACTTTACTGTTATGTTGTTGATGGCCCGACAATCAACACACATCCTCCATGTTCCATCCTTCTTTGGCACAAGTAGCACGGGTACAGCACACGGGCTCATACTCTCATGAATGTAGCCCTTTTCCATCAGCTCGTCAACTTTCCTTTGAAGCTCCTTCGTCTCCTCGGGATTGCTTCTATAGGCTGGTCGGTTAGGAATTGAAGCTCCAGGTACGAAATCAATCTGATGCTCTATCCCCCTTAATGGTGGTAATCCGCTAGGAGTATCATCGGGGAACACATCATTAAATCCCTGCAATAAAAAAATAGCAACACTAGGCACAATATGATCAAGATCATTAGTATTAAAGTAAGCCTCTTTATACACAAGTAAAATCATTGGCTTGTTAGTGAAAAATACAGATCTGACCTCACCCTCTCTAGCATAAAAATTGGGTTGTTTCTTTAGTTTTTCCACATAATTCTCATCACACTTGCTGACTTTCTTCACTCCTCTTGTCTTACCTCCACTCTCAGCCAGATTTGGGTGTTTTTGAGTTGTGGTCGAATGGTTTGATTTGTTTGGTGTGTTAGCCGAATATTTGCTTGTGTTTGGATGGGTGGCCGAATGGGTTATGGTGGTTTAGGTTCTATTCGAATCTGATGGTCTTCTCTTCCCTTGTTCCTCACCTTGATTTTCTTTCCCCATCACCTCATGCTCACTTTTTAGCTTTATTTGATCATCATACACCTGTTTGGGTGTAAAAGGTACAAGAGTGATGGTTTTACCATCTTTTACAATGGTATACTTATTTTTAACCCCATCATGAATTGCCTTCCTATCATATTGTCATGGTCTCCCCAACAAGATGTGACTTGCTTACATTGGTACTACGTCGCACAGAACTTCATCAATATATTTCCCAATCGAAAATGGAACCACAACCTGTTTAGTCACTTTCACTTCACCGCTATCATTCAGCCATTACAATCTATATGGTTTAGCATGCTTAGCAGTACACAAATTTAGTTTACTAACAAGGGTGGCACTACAAACATTAACACAGCTTCCACTATTTATAATTATACCACACACCTTGCTTTGTACATAACAACGCGTATGGAAGATGTTCTCCCTTTGTTCATTAGTATCATCTTCTTTGATCTGAATCTGAAGTGTTCGCCTTATAACCAAGGACTCCTCAACCGGTAATGCTAACTCATCCCCATCACTATCCTCCAATGGTGGCATGCCTTCACAATCAGAACTGTCACTTTCAGATTCCACATCACCATTATCTCTAATCATCATAATTCTCTTGTTTGGACACTCTGAAGCATAATGTCCATGTCTCTGACACCTGAAACATTTAACATCACGAGTACGTTTAGGTTGAGTTTCAGATTTACCTTTGGCATCAGTGGGGACATCAGCTTTAGCCTTTGATGGTTCAGTTCTAGAAGGACCATAGGATCTTGGGCGGACAGTACCCTCTCTCTTTAGATTCGACTTCCAAGATGATGACGAACATGAATTAAATGTTGGCCGAGCATGCCCCTTCCTAAGTTGTCTCTCCATCTTCGTCGCCATGTGAACCATGTCCTCTAGCTCCATATAATGTTGTAGCTCAACCACATTAGCAATGTCCCGATTCAACCAATTAGGAAATCTAGCCATGGTGGCTTCTCTATCCTTAACAACATTAGCCCAAATCATTGCTATCTCCATCTCTTTGTGATATTCATCTACTGTCTTATAACCTTAATTCAGACCTTGGAGCTTCAAATATAAGTCTTTGTAATAGTGGTTTGGCACAAATCGTCTCCTCATTAAGACTTTCATCTCCCCCCAAGTCTGAACGGGTCGCTCGCCATTCCTCCTCCTTCTAATCACAATCTGATCCCACCAAATCAATGCATACTCCGTAAACTCAATTATCACCAATTTCACCTTTTTTTGTTCAGAATAGCTATGGCAATCAAAAATCTAATCCACCTTTTTCTCCCATTCCAAATAAGCCTCGGGATCGTTTTTACCTTGAAAGCTAGGAATTTTCAGTTTAATGGTGTCCAAGTCCCCATCCATATCTTCATAAGTGCTTATGCCATGAAAATTCACATTCCTCCTAGCCGTGTTCGGTCCAGACCTGATTCCTTGGCCAACTGATGCAAAATCATAGTCATCTTCACCCCCATCTGCGTTTTCATCAACAAACTCTTCAAAATTAGATCTGACATTCCGTGCGGCCATACGGATCGTACTTCCCCAGCGATCAACCCCACTATTTTGTTGCTTTATCGAATTCACCTCATCTTTCAGATCCTTGTACATCCTAGACAACAACTCAAGTTGTTGGCCTATGGATCGCAATTAGAAAGTTGCGTCAGCGTTTTGTGTCGCTGATTCGTTGTTTTCAGACATTCTTTAAATCTATAAAATTTGATTAGTAGCACAAAATATATCCTCATACCTCTCGTGTATCACACAAAACAAAAATCAAGGTTTTTCACTCTATTAATCTCTTTACGCCTTTTACCTCACAACTTGCTTTCTTTTGGTTCTTTAGGAACTGAAATCAACAAATCAAAGTCAGTAGCTTTCGCAGCGCACTCTAATTATAATTTTCAGACTCAAGAATAAAAAAATATACTGAAAACAAAGCAAAACGAAACTACAATTATGATTTTACGAGTAGCAATGCAAATTCATGCGAATTGTGGACGAAACGAAGACACGAAATAAAACAAAAGCAAATATTAGTGAAAACAATTACTTGACTCCTAGATAACCCAAATATAATAGAAATAAAAAGATTCAGACAATTCTAAACAGTATAGATCATGTTCTCAATATTTAGTAATATAATACTATGAAAACACTAATACTCAATTTATAGGTCATTCTCTTATGTCTAGGTACTCAAACCCTTGTTTGATCAATTTGCGGTAGAATTGAACCTCCAATTAAAACCTCCAGAAACCGATATCAAAATAATCTCAAATTTAATATGTGGTTCGATCGCATACCCAGTACTCGAAATATGAAGTTTCAATAGATTCTAAGGTGTTTTACCTAGGGTTCACTAAGAGTAGTGTTTCTACGGCAAAATTAAAACTCGAATTAAAACCTCAAGCAAATAATATCAGAATAAGCCCAACTTTGATATATCATGCGATCCCACCCCCAATAGACTGAATATGAAGTTTAAATTAATTCCGAGGTGGTTTGCTTATGGTTCACCAGGATTTGTGTTTCTGCGGTAAAAATTGAATGATCCTTCAAATTTCAACTAATCACTCTTTTCTCTATTTCTTTCTCTTTTTTTTCTTTTTAATAAACTGATATGATTAGAGACAGTAACCACATGAAATATAAACTTTTTTGTTTGCTTAGATGATGCAGACTCGAAGAACAAAAAGATGGACGCAAACACTGAAAAACTTAAGGGAACACTAAAGAAAAAAAAACAAAAATAACAGAATGATATGACCTTGTTTTAGAGCCTAGCTTTGATATCAATTGATGCGAACCTCTTGATCACCTGGTCACGCAACCTACAATCAAGATTGAAATCTGATCCCGGAAACCCGAAATAGGTCTGATAAGAGTGTGACACAATGGAAACCTGCCCCAAGGCACCAACACTATTGGAATGAGTAGAATGACGCCACGAAGCCAGTTAATCTTCGATAAGTCAGATTCAGTTCGTTCAAGAACTGAAGTATACAAGAATCACTCTCACACGTTAAAACTAAAAAATTCAGAATAATATTCATCAAAGCTGCCGAAATTTTAGCCTACATGAGTTTAAATGGTTCTTGAAAAGTTAACCCTAATGCACCCCTTATGTGGACTTATATGAGGTCCACTTAAAACAGGCCCAAAACCCTAAACTGAAAAAGCCCATAACTTAATCCAAACAAGCCTTGGATCCTAGCTTAAAACAAAGTATTAATTAAGCCCAAACAAGCCTTGGGTTGTAGCTAACAAAATAAAATAAAGCCCCTAATATTAAATCCATGTTCTGCCATGAGAAGAAAAGAATGAACTAAAATAGTACAGAACTGATTGAAGGCTTATTTATAGCCTTCCATGCAGCCTCTTAATCCTAGAAACAAAAGGAAAAGGTAGCCACCATGTTGTTTCCAAGTTGTAGTAGGATTCTTTTGTTTGCTTTGCTGTACACATCTCATGGCCCAAATAAGGTTGTATTGGACCCCTCTTGCACATGGATAAGATGTACTAGGATCTCCTCTTGATACTCCAATGGACCTTTCAATTCTGACTTGGTGGAAACCTTCAAAACCAATACATTCAATGCGTCTTTCAATGTCTTTGTCTTGGACCGAGTCATTGGTCCATTTGGAACATGTAATGGGTCCTTGCTAGTGTTTTTGGGCTGGTCCGCATCAGTATATTTAGACTTAAACTTGAGATTTGTGCGCATCAACTAAGTTACCTCTGTTGTTTATACATGTATATTGATTTATATTAAATCATAAGAAACTTCAACCATTCAATTTAGCTAAATGCATAAAGTGAATATCTATTGATTATAAATGCATAAAGATTTGTGTTTTTGAATAGTATAAGGTTTTATTTTTTCTATTTTTAGTGCAGATTATGTTGTTGATAAATCAAAATGGAGAAAACTAAATGCTAGGTATCATGGTAAATTTACTTTGATAATTCCTACTACTCCATGGATTGTTTTGAACTTTTGTGCACTACAAGTAATCCATGTTTCTTCAACCTTTTATTTAGCTTTAATGTACTCATTTTTCATCAAGTTTATGTTTAAGTAGTTTTTATGATGCTTTCATTGATTTGGTTTATGTGGTTGGAAACTAAAAGTGATCATTACTGAAACAAATGGATTTTTGGGTTAACTAAGTTGTTCAAATTTTACTTTTAAAAAGATGAAGAATGCTTTATAGAATTAGCTATGTGTAACGACCCGACTTTTTCAATGCCAAAATCGCTGGACTGTTGTTTATATCATTCAGTTTCTGGATATTTTTCACCATATCATTCTTTGGATTTATCATTGCATTCCATTCATTAAAAATGCACAATCTATGTAGGATAATTTAAATCAACATTCTCATAGAACGGATTCTCAATACACATACCTATAATATTATATTTCCATACTCATAGGTTTACATTACATAATATCGACCTGCTCATAAATTCACATTCTTGTTCTATTCTTGTTATCATCACGAGTTCATACAAGAGTGTCGAACAACAAGTTACACAAGTACTTTTGTTATCCTAACCTCATGTAATTTCATAACACGACATCCTCATTAGATGAATACTTCATATGTATATTCATACACATCATATCAACTTGTTTGTACATTTATATCCATGTTCCATTTTATTTTTTTCATTACTAGTTTTCATAAAAGGGGTTGGACAACTAATTGAGTGATTAACATGTCTGTTCATGCAGAACTTATATCACCCATAACATGTGAATATATAGTTCTTTTCAAAACGTGTGAGCCGCGAAACGAATTTCCTTACGCACCATGTTGGTATGATGTTCATGTTACAAGGTAATTTCAAGCATTATGGGCAATTTAAGAAAACATAATAAAGCAATATTAACGTTACATTTCATTCATGGACCAAAAGAGCATAATTCTTTCATTTCTCCTTATGTAAATACCAATGTTAATAATTCATCAATACCGAGGCTAATTACAATACTCAAACCCGATCATTCATCTTAAATACCATTAGCTGAACTAATGTTATTCTCTGTTTAAAGCATAACAATCATAGTTATTTCATATATTTAGCATATACAAAACATAGTATACATGAACACATCAGTTCTTAAAACTAACTCATAACACTTAAATCCGACCATCCTTTTAGGATGCCATTAGCCGAAGCCAATCGTTTATATATCCTGGTCATCCACTTAGGATGCTATTGGCCGAAACTAGTCATTTACTCATCCTGGTCATCCAATTAGGGTGCCATTGGCCGTAGCTAATCATTTATTCATTCCGGTCATCCACTTAGGATGCTATTAGCCGAAGCTAGTCATTTATTCATCTCACCTATCCACTTTGAATGCTATTAGCCGAAGCTAATCATTTGTTCATCTCGGCCATCCATTTAGAATACTATTAGCCGAAGCTAATCAATTACTTGTCCCGATCATCCATTTAAATGCCATTAGCTAAAGCTAATCATTTGTTCATCGCGGTTATCTGTTTTGGATGCCATTAGCCAAAGCTAATAAATCACTTGTCCCAATCATCCATTCGGATGCCATTAGCCGAAGCTAATCATTTGTTCATCCCGGCCATCTACTTCGGATGCCATTAGCCGGAGCTAATTAATCATTTGTCCCAGTCATCTATTTGGATGCCATTAGCCGAAGCTAATCATTTGTTCATCCCGGTCATCCATTCGGATGTCATTAGCCGAAGCTAATCATTTGTTCATCCCGGTCATCTGCTTTGGATGCCATTAACCGGAGTTAATCAATCATTTATCACGGTCATCCATTCGGATGCCATTAGCCATAGCTAATCATTTGTTCATCTCGGTCATCCACTTTGAAAGCCATTAGCCATAACTAATCATTTGCTTATCCTGGTCATCCATTTTGGATGCCATTAGCCGAAGCTAATCCTTAACCAATCAAACATTCTAGAGGCGGTTTGTGAAATCACTATAACATAGTAATATCCCTTGATTTGCTCATTCAAATGATTAATAACAATTTGACATTATTGCAACATAATAGCAGACCCTTCGTGGTACTCGCACAAGCGTTTCATAATAGTTTAACATTCAATAACATGATAATAGATCCTTTGTAATACACAAACAAACATTTCATAACAGTTTAGCATTCAGTATAACAACAGTACCCTTCGTATTACTCATTCAACCATTCATGACAATTAATTTTCAATACAATACAACAATAGATCATTTGTAATACTCATACAACTATTTGTGATAATTAACAATTAGTATAATACAACGGTAGATGTTTCATGATACTCATAAAATCATTTGTGACAATTTCATTCAATATGATACAATAGTAAATTCTTTGTAATATATTCATCACAATTACATTCAATAATATAAAATGGTAGATCCTTTGTAATACTCATACAACCATTCATGATAATTAACATTTAGTATAATATAATGGTAGATCTTTCGTAATACTTATACAACCATTCGTGACAGTTTCATTCAATATAATACAATGGTAGATCCTTCGTAATACATTCATCACAATTACATTCAATATAATAAAACTGTAGATTTTTCGTAATACTCATACAACCATTCATCATAATTACATTCAGTATAATACAATAGTAGATCCTTCGTAATACTCATACTACCATTCATCAACAACCCAAATTCATAATAGCTCAATCAACATCTCATATTCGGTTCAATATTCATCACAACACAATAATATATCCACCTCAAATGGGTCATTTTAGAACATTAACATTTTCATCATTGTTTCAATATTCATCAAGAACTCGATCGACATTTCATAGTCGTTTCGACAATCATCAAGAATTCAATCAAACACTTCTTCTTCGTTTCATCATTCAACAAGGATTTAATAAAATATCATTATAAGTAAATCATTTCAAAACATAAACATCATACGAGAAAAAGATGGAAACCACCTACCTGCTCCACTTGCGGGTTGTTCTTGTCTTGGCGATGGTCTGATCCCAGCCACACCACCTAAAACATCAATGACCACAAATCAGTACATTTGCATCTTTAAATCACATTCATCACCATACTTATTTCAAGAGTCCATATGTTCACATTCAAATGTTTCAAAATTTACATCATCATACAATGAAATTATTACAAGCATTTAAGTCATTTCTGCTTAGGGGGTCTATTGTAGAAAATCGACAGTGAAAACTGATTCGTTGCAGGCCATACAATTCGGCAGTGAAAACTAGTTAGCTGCTGGCCACACACTTTAATAGCAAAAATTGGTTTGCTGTCGGCCGCTCAATTCGGCAACGAAAACTGTTTTGCTGCAGGCACCACAATTTTGACAGTAAATGCTTCTTTGCTGCAGCCAACATGCTTTTGGCAGCAAATGCTAATTCGTTGCAGGCAACTCAATTTTGACAACAAATCACACTTCCGCTGCACCCAACATAACTTCGGCAGCGAACGTAAATTCTCTGTAGACAACATAACTTCAGCAATGAACGCAAATTCGTTGCAGACAACACAACTTTAACAACAAAACCTAATTCGCTACAGACAACACAAATTCAGTAGGGAACACCCGATTCCCTATGGAATACACAATTCAGCAGCAAACACCTAATTCGCTGCCGACAACATAATTCGTTCTTTGAACTCTATAGAATCATGTAATTTTAGCATGAACACACATGCAAATTCAATTCCAGCATATACTTTATAATTAGATTCCTATTTCAGCTATATTATTTTTTCAAGGCTACAAATACATAATTTTTTTGCATTTAACATTCACCGTCACATTTTCATACAATTTCTTCAACCACATATGCAGAATTCATGACATTAACACATTTATAATTCTGTTTTGGTTTCACATAATTAAGCAACTCTAACAAGATCATAATCTTTTCTTTTTATCCCTTTAATTTATGTTTTGTCCAGCCCTCACCATGTTCGGCCACCTCTCTAAGTTTTTTTTTCATTCAAAAGTATACATTTCCTTTGTTAAATGTTCTGAAATTAGGTCCCCCATTCAGCCCCATTTTCATCCCTCATCCTTGTCTAGTTTTCCTTAACAATTGGTGTGAGAATCTTAAGCTATTTACTTTAGGTTTTCTTCTCCCTTTTCAGTTCAAAGGCCCCAAGAACAAGTGAAGGAGTAGTATGGTTCATACCTCATAAATTTAACAAGTTCAATGTAGGTTGCAGTGGCCTACTCTCCCTTTCTTTTTTGGTTTTCTTCCTTCCCTCTCTTCCTGTCCAGCCAGCCTTTAAACTCCTCTTTCTCCTAGGTTTTTGGTTTTGTCTACTTCTTCTTACTCACTTCTCACTCCAAGCTAAAGGAAAGAAGCATTCAGGCTGGTTGGGTTCAGTTTTCTTGGAGAAGGGTTATGTGTGTTATAGCCATAGCTACTATTGATTCTGGAGGAAGGTCTAGGCTCCTACTCACACCATGTTTTCAGTCACTTCTCCTTCCCTCTAGCACTCTTCTCACATAGCACCCTAGGAGATTTGCATGTAGCTGATCGCTTTCAATCTTCTCTTTAGGAAGAAGGAAAAGGGCCAGCTGCATGAGGTTGACAAGTTTTGCCTTGGGAAAGAAGGAGAGGGCTTGTTACATGCAGCTGGCCGCTCATTTGAGGAAGAAGAAAGGTCACCCTCCTTCTCTCTTTGCATTTATAGCCCCTCTTAAATGAAAAGGATGTGTTTGGGTGCTAGATAACTCTGGTTCATATACCTCTTTTGAGTTATCCTAGACTGGTTCATCTTTCAATTCTCTCCTAGGATAGGCCAATCCAACACTAATTTTTATTGGGTTTTACTGTGCCGCTGCCGATTCAGAAATCAGAAACCCAAAACTTTATTGTTGTCGATTCAGAAATCAGCAGCAAAACTACAGCATTGCCAATTCAAAAATTGACAGCCAAAAACTATGTTGCTGCCAATTCTAAATCGGCAACGATGGTGGAGTCATTTCAGCTTTACTTCTCTTTTTTTTTTTTTTTTTTTTACACTATGGCTTAAGAGCTATTTTCATTGCATCTGGTGTTGGGTTTACCCTCTAGCTTTCTTCATTTGATTTTATCACAACAAACTTCCTATGAATGTATAATTGATTCATATATTTCTGCTAGTATTATACAGATTGAAGACTATTTTTTTTTTAAAAAAAAAAAAAGAAGAAGAAGAACAAAATGATGCCTACTTTAAAGGTGAAAAGTTCTTTTCTTTTGTGTCTTTTTGCAAAATGTAAATTAACACTTCCAATATGTGTTTGATACACATAACAATTGCCGTAACTTTTGCCTACCATTTACATATAATTAACGGTTATTGTAACATTCGCCTAGCATTTTATAGAAATATTAGCTCTTAAATCATCGTGTATGCTACATATTGTCACCTGAACTATAATGCAACACGAGCAACTTTTTTTGTATTTATTGGCACAAATAATTCTCTATTTATTTAATTAAATGAATACATAAGCTTTTTGATTTATGATTATGATTATTATTTTTTATCAAAAAATATGTTGGAAAAGTCTATGTATTCATTATTATTATTTCTTGAAAACAAGATTATCAGACTCGCGATAAAATATGTGTTAAATAGCTAGTTCTTAAACTATACAAGATCTCTTCATTTTCTTTTCTTTTCTTACTATAATTAGTGATTTTTAAAATACCTTCATTAAAACTTTCCATGTAACACAAGTCAATTACAATCTTTCCTATTTTTCTTTAAATCTATACTTTACGAAAGATGATCCCTCTTTATTATTTTCTTATTTATCATATATTCTATTATATTTTTTATCCTTCATTATCTTTGATGCAAACCTGGTGGATATAAGGACTCATAAACCTAATGTCAAATTGATCCTTTCCATGAAAACTAAGATCACGTTTGGAATTGAACTAAACACAATGATAACTTGTATCGAGAAACCAAAACTATAAGAGTGTGTTTGGTATTGCGGTAGCTGCTGTGATTGTGGTTTGAAAAAAGTTATTTTATAAAAAGTATTTTTAGTTGAGGTTGGTTTGAAAAAATAGGTGTTTGGTTAAAACTGTGGTTGAAATTGAGGTTGAAGAAAAAATAGTTTAATGTGTTTGGTTAAGAATGCTTTTAAAATTAAGATTATAAAATAATTTAAATATATATATATATATATATATATATATATATATTGATGATTTTTAATTTAAATATTATGGATTTAACTATTGCTATTACATCATGAAATAAATCATACTTAATATAAAATATTTTTTATTATTCCATGAAACCATCTACAATTCCATTACGTACAAAATATATCCGACAAGAACTATAGTTTTCATAATTTTTTTAGCGTGTAATAAAATTAGATAAAATATTATCAGGTATAAAATTCACTCTAAACTAATTTAAAAAAATTGTTAAAAAAATTATCACACTAAAAAAAAAAAAAAGTTCACGCAGTGCACGTGAACAGTGCAAGAGAATTGTACTGTTCACTATTTTTTAAGTGAACAGTGCAATTCTCTTGCATTGTTCACATGAACAGTGTATCAATGTACACTGTTCATGTTAATTGCATTGTTCATTGAACAGTGCAAGAAACGCATGTGAAAGCAGCCTTCCACTGCTTCTTTCAATCCTGCGTTGCAAACACAGAAAATAATGGGGCCTATAAACAGTAATTAATGGTTTTTCTTTACCAAATGCTTGGCTCCTGCGTTTTGCTTTAAACGTAATTTTCACTGCGTAAACAAACAGTCTCTAAATAATCAACTCTCACCCAACATCTATAATCAAAACATGAATGAGAAGTATAAGGAGGACACCACAAAGCCTAGCTAATTCTTTGATAAGTCAAAGTGCTTCCATAAGGAACCAAGGATAAGAGCAAACTCTCATATATAAATTTTATTTCTAAATAATCAATCCATCTCTTATTATTATTTTTAACTTTTCCCACAACTAGGTGTTTAGATGACAACAAAGATGAAATAATATGAAAACTAAAAGTAAAGAAGTATAACATGATTATAGAGCCTTACTCTAATACCAATTTATATGAAACCTGTGAATATAAAGATCAAGAAATCCACAATCAAATTGTCCCTTTCCATGAAACTTAAGATCAGGTTTGGAATTGAACTTAACACAACAATAACCTAAAACAAGGCATGAAGATTATAAGTAACCAATATTCACTTAATGTCTATAATCGAGACGTGAATGAGGAGTATAAAGAAGATTCCATAAAGTCTGGTTAATTCTTTGATAACTCAAAGTAGTTCTATAAAGAACAAAGGATAAGAGAAAACTCTCTCACACAATTTTTATTTCTTAAAAATCAATCTATCTCTTATTAATTATTTACAAAATAAAAAAACATAAATACAAGTTAAATAGCCCTTTTATACTAGGCAAAAACATTAAAAACAATACTAAAAAAATAATAAAAAATTTATAAATAAAATACAAAAAATAAATCAACTAGGAAACAAATAGAAAAACTCATACAAATTATGAACTGATTTCAAATGCATCTCTCTCCCTCAAATGGATGCAATACTGGGCTTAGTATAAATGGATGGAAAGATTAAGATGGAAGTTTCTAGTCCACCTAGAATTCTAGCAAAAATCTTCTTGTAGCTTCAGATATAGTTTAAATACTTTGAAAATTCTCATTGAATGCATCTTTGAGCTTCTTTACCCTTGATTTTGTAATTGATTCAAATAAAACTTTTAATGGATCATTTAGTGTAATTTGGATAGCATCAATCTTGTTCTCCCTGTTTCTCGTTTACCATTTCACTTCCTAATACTTTTTATTTATGTTATAAAAACTTGTCACATAAAATAAAATGAGTGAGTTTTAAAAATCAATAAATAACCATAAATTGACTTGACTGAATTACATTAATAATATATTTTTTAAAAAATTTTAATTTAAAAAAAATGATGAAAATAGAAGTATAAAAAAATTTTATGATATAAAAATAATGTAATAAATAAGAATATTACTTAAAGTGCTAAGATATATAGATACCTCTAAAATATTAGGGCATATTTTTATATTAACCATTTATGTATATTAGTATCTGAAAAAGAGCCTTATTAAATCAATTCCAAGCACAATAAAGATGAACAGTTAATGAATTCCCACGACAAGTTATCAAAAGCATAAAGAGTCGTGGCACAATCAAGAAAGATGTCATGACGATTGGTGAAATTCTTGGACTTGTTGTAAAATGTTGCCTTGTTGAGAGGGAATTGTCGTAGCATGCATCGCTTTCCTCTAAAGCCTCTGCATTAATATTGTGAGCTATTCCCGCCGCCAAACCTCTGTCATCCCATTTTACAGCTGCATCTCGACCTCAAATCAGACGATTAGATATTTGTATTTCCATTTGCTCGTGTAGGCAAGTCAAACTTCGATTTAATCACTTGGCATAAACGATGGCATCAAGATGGGGCAACATAAAATCTCGGATGGTTATATTAATATGGGTGCTATGGTTAATTTGTATATATTTTAATTAATTTTATGGATTTTAAAATTAAAAAATATGTAAGTTTTTATTAATTATAAAATTTATAATAATTAAACTGATAATTTTTAAAAAATAAATCTAAAATCTAAACAATTAAAATATCAATAATTAGTTATGGATGGTTCTGGACTGCCAACGAAGTTGATCTATTCAGACAATTTAAGATTAATCAGGTTATGTAAAATCAACACATCACCCACGGGGAATAGATTATAGGTAAAAGAAAGCATCAGGAAAGGATACAGATCTACAACAAACACGAAACAAAATTCAACATCCAATTAATTATTGATTTTTGCTTCAGGCATTCATTACTTTTTATCTTATTTTTTAAACTGGTAAGAAAACAACATTGACAATCTTGCTAGAAAACACATCTACTCCTCCTAAACTCAAATCTAACCTCAAAATTCATTTTTCAACAAACGTTCAGTATAAAATCTTAAATTTATTCTTTTCACGTCTATAAACTTCAAATCCACACATATTCTAATCTTAGCAATGAAATTATCTAATTTAGTTTTCTTTAGTTTTTCATTTGGTGACATTTTTAACCAGTGTAGACGTAGTGGCTAGATTCCTCTAACCATCAACGAAAAGCTTGACTACTTGTCTTTTAAATGAAGTAGAATTTAAGATATAATAGTGTCTTATTGAATAGATTGAAATAGTAAGCATCTACACCTTCCAAATTTTATACGAACACATGTCACTTCTAAAATTCAAAGGCATTGGAGGAGCGTTGAGATTGCCTTTATAACCAAGGCACTCTAAATTTTCTGTTTCTTTTCCCAAAAAACTTGATAGTCTTGCGTTGCACCACTCACAACAGGCACGGACATCATTATTGAAAACAACAAAAGCACACGAAGGAGTGACCGGAAAACAGCCATGGGTGTTGAGCAACGAAGTTTTGCTGTCCTAATTAGAGCCAGGGTGCCAAACTCTCTTGAGAACATCAATAAATTACTGCTTTCTAGATCTAAATCTAGGTTTACAGAACGGGGGAAATAGTTCAGATACAGAGTCGTCCCACCGGAAACCACATAACATTCCAAAAGGAACATAAGCCCATTTTTCTTACCCAAGTAGAAAAGTAGAAGAAACAAACAAAAACTTAGCTAGCGTAACTTAGGATAAACAACATCATAATCACATGCATACCCACATACGCACATTGATATCCAGCATCACCTGTGACCACCGTACCCCACCACAGCGCCACAATCAGGATCACATTCTTGCACCTTCAACCCCACTAAAGCATCAAACTGGATACCACAAGGATTATAAAGAAAGAGAACAAGCCAGAGTTTTGAAGTCTTAACCCAGCATCAGGGATGTCTGTGTTTATTCCAGCTCCTGATGGACCTATTCCATTGCCAATCCCTCCTAGCACTCCATTAGGTGTTGCCGAGTATGGAGTGGTGGGAGTGGTAGAGGATGGGGTTGTGGTCGAGGGTGTGGTGGTGGATGGATTTGTGGTGACCGGAGTTGGCGTTGCGGTGACTGGAGTTGGCGTTGTGCTGGTGCCTGCAGCGCTGGAAAAAAGAAGGTGGTCAGGTGGTCGAAAAATAAGTTTTGAACACGTAACAAAGAACAATCCACGAAGTTAATCGTAGAGATTGAGAGAGGACATTTCTTTCGTCAAGCTGCTCAAGGACAAATAAAATAGAACATTTACTGAGTTTCGAATTGACATGTATCGACAGGCTTGAAAAGGTATAATGGATGTCCTCAAACTGGAAGTTTTTAGCCTTTTCTTCTCTCCTTTATGTATTCCCTAAACAAAAAGAAATGGGCAATCATAGAGGGCAAATATTCATCTGAAGTTACATCCGCAAGATGATTACACTTGTACTTTGTTTAAAAAGGCGTTAACTCCTTATATAATTAATTTGCACGTCTAAATATTAATTCTAGAAACTTCAAATATGGACATTAGAGAGCATCTCCAAAGGAGAACCTAAATGAAAAGTTAAAAATAAAAAACTAATAATTTAGCTTTTCTTTACTTGTTTTGCACACTTCAAAAGGAAAGCCAAACAAAATACTAAAATATTTTTTTTTTTCCACAAATGCTATTCCTACATATCTCTCCAAAGAACCAAAACTAACAAAGTGGGGCCACTAAAAAAATAAACCAATTAAATATAGCCATATAGAAAAAAAATAACATCAAACTTTTTAAAAAATAATAAAATACTTGTTTCTTCCACTTTAATATAAATAGCTCTTCAAATAGTTTTTTTTTATTGGAATAGATATAGTAAAAAAAACTATATTTATATTATTTAAAATATTATTTTATCAATTTAGATTTTTAAAATAGCATTTTGGATTGGAGATGCTATTACATTAGTGAGCTTAAAATATGTTGAAGAAATCCGATGCCTCATCACGAATCTCTCTCTCTCTCAGCTGACTGGATACCCTGTCTCTTTATTAGTTATTACTCGCATAAACCTCACCTCAATTCTCAAATAAAAAGCATCCAGTCTGAAGTTTATTTTAGACATAACAGGCCATTAACGATGTTACCTGATAAATTCAAAGAGAACAGCAAAACATTGTGCTGTTACTTCATTCTCATCCCATTATTCATATTACTGTTCATTGAGCCATTTTTCCTTACTAAATCCCTCAAATTCTTAGTTCTTTCCCCTTTGGTCACTAAACTTTTTTTTTCGAATTTGATCCTCAGAAGTTATGTTGTTATGGTTTTTTATTTTTTATTTTTTTTATTTACATGTTCCAGTGTATGCGAGGTATTATAAAATATTATGATTTTACTTAGAGAATACCATGTTATTAAATAAAATATTGATTAAACATAATAAAATTTTATTTTAAGTTTTTATTTAAAATATTTAAAAAATAACGATCAAAATTAATATAAACAAAAAATAAAGCCTAACATCTATTCGGTCTCTCAATTTTGGCATATTTGATTGTTGTTGTTTCATGATTTTATGTTTTGCTCCTGAAATTTTTTTTTTTTTTTTCATGTTTTAGGATTTTGATGTTGCAAGAGGAGAGAAAGTTACCAATGACAGGAAAACTAGAGAGAATTCAGTCAGCCATAATTCAGCGCTCACAAAAAAAATCAATCATAGTGTAAATGAATTAATCTTTACAATGAAAGTTCAATAAATGTTTCCCTTCAAACATAATAGAAAAGGTAGATGGAGGCCTGTGAAGTTTCTTTTGGATTCAGTTTAATTTTGTTTTAATTTTAAGGTGAATAGATTATGTTTTAAAGTTAAAAATGACTTTATTAAGGTTTATAGAGTGTTCTTGTGGTAGTTTTAAAGAATTGAAATTATTTGGAAAATATTTTAAAAATTTTCTAGTCATGTCATAACTTTTAAATTAAATCATAGCTTTTTATGGTAATATTAGCAATTGTTTTATGAATAATTTATTCCTAAATCTAATAGTTTAATTATTATTTTATGTTTTATTTTATCATACGGTGAAAAAAATATTGAGGAATGAATTTTTTTTTCTTTTTATTGAAACTATGGTAAGTTTTTATTTAAAAAACATGTTTTCATTATATAAATAAATAAATACATGTTTAAAAAATGAGTTTTGTACTGAAAAATATAATTTTTACTCTTGAATATATATCATTAAAATTGTTGTTTGTATTTATTTTAATTACCAAAAATTTACATAAAAATAGGTTTTTGGTCCATCCACGCTTGGGTCTTTTTTTTTATTAATTTATAACATTTCTTATTTTTTAAATTATTTAGTTTAACTAATTCTTCAAAGAGTAATAAATCTTTTAAATTGTCTCTATAGTTTCATAATATCTCCAAGAGATTATTGTGCTTTATTTTTAATTTTTTTGGATTGTTAAATTTAAGAAGATTAGTTTTATTTGCATTTTAAATTTATAAGATAACAAATGATATGTCTTTAGCAACTATAGTAAATCTCCATGATAAAAAAATATATATATAAAATAAAAAGAACAATCAAGATAAAATATTTGCATTTATATTTATCTTTTACTTCTTATTGAAAAGAAATAATTTTATAATTTAGTCTTTAATTAATATTATCATTCTTTTATCAATTAATATATTTTTTAATTCATTATTTTAAATATTGTAATCATCTTTTCATTATTTATTCATGATACCATAAAAAAAACATCGATAATGTAGTGCCTTCTTCTTTTACGTTCAAAATTAATTTAAATCCTAGTGATAACGCAGCACGAGTACATTGTGCTGCATGGCATCCCCTCCATGCCATCACATAACTACAGCATTGCTGATGCCCGTTCAATAAAGTTTCCATTTTAGTACTAAATTTTATCTACCTTTATCAGATATATATACCACTGAATTCAAGTCCTCTATGCCTTCCCAAAATAATTACATGTCACTCTATCAACACTATTTTTTAAATTTTATTTGCAAATATATTGTGATATATTTTTTATTGTCACCTTCATGCCTAAAATTCTAGTTAAGCTTCGGCAAACAGCATCATACCTTACGAGTTCAAATTATTAATCAGTATTCAAGGATTTCCCTTTTCCTATATTAATTGTCTTCGGCCATGCCGCACTTTTTAAGAAAATTAGTTATTTATTTATTTATTTAGATATTTTTAATGTATTGACATAAAAAATAAATTTTAAAGAATAAAAAATATAAATTATTTTAATATATTTTTAAATAAATTATATATATACACACGCTTTCCATGATTACATTTTGCTTACCGTATAATCAAGGCTTGTGGGAAAGTATACAGTACCACCCTCGCTATTTTTTATTGTTATTGTTCAAGAGTGTGTTTGTTTTTAAATTTAAAGAGTATTTTTAAAAATTATTTTAATATAATAATATTAAAATTAAAAAATAATAATAATTTAATATATTAAAAAAATTAGGATATATTTGGTATTGCGGTTATTGTTGTGGTTGTGATTTGAAAAAAATTATTTTATAAAAAATACTTTTAGTTGAGGTTGCTTTGAAAAAATAGGCGTTTGATTAAAACTGTATTTGAATTTGAGTTTGAAGAAAAAGTAATTTAATGTGTTTGGTTAAGAATGTTTTTAAAATTGAAGTTATAAAATAATTTTAAAAAATATATATTAATATTGATGATTTTTAATTTAAATATTATGGATTTAACTATTGTTATTATATCATGAAATAAATCATACTTTATATAAAATATTTTTTATTATTCTATAAAACCATCTACAATTCCATTATGTATGAAATACATCCGACAAGAACTACAGTTCCATACTTTTTTTAGCATATAATAAAATTAGATAAAATATTATCAAGTATAAAATTCACTCTAAACTAGTTTTTTTTTTAATTGTTAAAAAAATTAACACACTAAAAAAAAAAAAAGTGTTCACGCAATGCAAGTGAATCACTGTACACTGTTCATGTTAATTGCACTGTTCAATAATGAACAATGCAAGAAAAGCAAGATATCATTGCTTTTCTTTAACTGTGTTTCTAACGCAAAAATCAAGTGAGATCCATGAACAATATATTACTTTTTTCTTTAACCAAATGGTTGCAAACTATTTTTAATTAAAACGCAGCCACAGCCGTGTAGCCAAAGAGGCTTGAGGAAAAAAAAAGTAAACAAATGTTGTTTCTTGTGCACTATTCATGCGTATTGTTAATGTTAAGTAATTAGCATGAATAGTAAAGCGTGCTATATTGTAATTGTTCTGTCTAGACTGATTTCTGTTTAAAACTTAAAATACATTGAACTAAATTCTAATTATTATTTATTTTTTAATTGTATTTTATTTGAAAAATTAGTGTTTAACATTATTCAATAATATTATATAAATTAAACAGATATCTCTTGATGACGTAATATTTGCAGAATTTGATAGCAATTTTAATTTTATTTCTGATTATATTTTACCTAATGTTGTTGTGCGTTTAAGAAACCAAAAAAACTGTAGTCCTTGTTGGATGTATTTCATATGTGATGGAATTGTAGATAGTTTAATAGAACAATAAAAAATATTTTATATAAAATATTATTTATTTCATGATGTAATAACAATAGTTAAATCTAAAATATTTAAATTAAAAATCATCAATATTAATATATATATTTTTAAAATTATTTTATAACATTAATTTCAAAAGCATTATTAACCAAACACATTAAATTACTTTTTGCTCAACTTCAATTTCAACCACAGTTTTAACCAAACATATATTTTTAAACCAAACTCTCAAGTTAAAAAATTGTGAACAGTGCAATTCACTTGCATTGTGTGAACACTTTTTCTTTTTTTTAGTGTGTTAATTTTTTTAACAATTAAAAAAAAAAACTAGTTTAGAGTGAATTTTATACCTGATAATATTTTATCTAATTTTATTACATGCTAAAAAAAGTATGGAAACTGTAGTTTTTGTCGGATATATTTCGTATGTAATGGAATTGTAGATGTTTCATAAAATAATAAAAAATATTTTATATAAAGTATGATTTATTTCATGATATAATAGCAATAGTTAAATCCACAATATTTAAATTAAAAATCATCAATATTAATATATATTTTTTAAAATTATTTTATAACTTTAATTTTAAAAATATTTTTAACCAAACACATTAAATTATTTTTTTTTCAACTTTAAATTCAACTACAGTTTTAACTAAATATCTATTTTTTTAAATTAATCTCAACTAAAAATATTTTTTATAAAATAATTTTTTTTAAATCACAACTATAACAGTTACTGCAATGTAAATATACTGTTTATGTTTTTGGTTGGACGCAAAAAATGCTATCAAATTAATGAACAGTAAACTTTTTTTTTTCCCTTTCGTTACCAAACGGCCTCATAAAAAGACTATTATAAAAGCGTACAAGTAGTTGTCTCTGAATGCACCCTAGCTAGACTGTGGGACCACACATGCTGCTATACACATTTCTCAAGACATCTCAAAATTAAAAAGTTGGTTCGTATCTCAAAATCTTTTGCCCATCTTTGATGTTTGGAATCTTAATCAAAATATAGGGTCCACAATTGATGTGACACTTCTATCGTTACAAATCTAAACTGCCCCAAAAGATTTCTTTTTGATTCGGGCGCAGTAAAAATAATTAATAAAATAATATAATATAAAAAATTTGTAAATAAATAGCACAGTGCCTGAAATAACATTTATGATTTCCAAGTCATTAATGTTATCTTCAACTCTTTTAAATTTTAAAATTATTATTAATATGCTTAAAAAATCAAAAACTTCAGAAACACATTGAAGTTACAATGAAAACAAATGTTCTATTCAAATGATCTTCACGATATAAATTCAAAAATGTCAACAAAGATTAAGATCACAATTCAAAAATAAATTAGCTCCAACACTTTTAAATACCTGATATGGTTTATTTGAGCTCCAATACTTTTAAATACCTAATTATTTCATTTATAAGATATTTTTTTATATTATTAAATTTAATTTATTAAATTTTTTTTAACAATACCAAAAATATTATCAACGGAGCTTGTACGTGCCATTATTTTTTTAAATTTTTATCTTTCATATATCTTTACAAATTATATGAGATATAAAAAATAAAAAAAAAATTTATCAAATGCATTTGAAACTCTGACAATAATATTATTGGTACTGTTAAAAAAATTACAATAAGATAAATTTAACAGTATTAAAAAAACCACAAAAAGATAAACAAAATAGATTACACGAGTGATATAAAAATATTTGGGTTCACTTACTTTTCCCCGCTGATATAGTCCACTTCAATCAATATTAGTGATATTTTTTAATATCATTAGATTTTTCTTATTAATATTTTTTTAATTATAATAATATTGTCATAAATGCATCAAAAGAAAAATTCTTTCCCTTTTCTTTTATATTTCCTATTTATCTTTTTATTCAATCTTATATCTAGTAATTTTACAACTTAAAAGAATCACAAATGATACTTGTGACTCCAGAATCACAGTTGTTACTTGCAAATTATGGATGGTATCTACAAATTTCTAAACTAGTATTATTTCTCTAAATTTTTTTATACTGTATTATTTCATTAATTTTCTTTTACATGTTAGAATCCCATAAAAAACTCCTTGCCTCATTTGTTAAACACGCTTATTCACAGCTTTTTACCATGGAGACACTCGCTTTTTGACGAACATAGATTTAAAGTTTCGATAGAAAAGAAACCATCAAGGCATTGTAGACCGATAGTTATAAAAAATTTCACAGGACGGAATCTCTATCGCCAATTGCTCGTTTTCTTTGAACTGAAATAATATTCCAGTTTACTAGTAACAAGGATGATGGAGAGCTCGGTTAGAAAGTAAGGAGGCGGTATGTTTTTGAGGTACATTATTGTCCTTACATGAAATGCATCTTTTATATTGAGATGCTGTCCCAGTTACGTTCCAGTGGCATTTTAACTTTATCGAAGGGCATGCGATCTGAATTATTGCAGTATCATCCTTTTATCGAAGTGAGAAGAGTAGCCAGCAATGAATGGTTAACATGAGTTCAAGAACATCATCATTCAATCTCAATACGAGCCAGTATGAAAACAAAAAAAAAAACAAAAACAAAAAATCAATTGAAAAATGATCAAAGATGAGACTTCGAGAGAGAAGAAAAGAAGGGCGTCACTGACAAAAAGCATCAGCTGAAAGAAAACAGTTTGATAGCGAGGGAGGCTGCAAATTCTTTGCCAAAAGATATCTTTCCCTACCAGCTTATGAAGGAAAGATGCCATTCCTATGAGAATAAAAAGAAGGGTATTGTAGATTTTACAAGCAAAAAGCAACTTCTTCAAGAAAACAGCTCATAGACACTCAAAATTCCTGCAAGCGCACCTATTGAAATTGAATGATGTTCATGAACTATTTTTCCCAGCCAGCTATGAAGGAAAGATGCCATTTCTATCACAATAAAAAGGAGGGTTGTAGATTTTACAAACAAAAAGTAACCTCTCCGAGAAAACAGTTGATAGACTCGAAATTCCCGCGACCACTTACCTTTCCCCGAGTGATAAAAGGAAAGATGCCCATCCCACATGAAAAAAAGTTCCCACTAGCGTACCGGAATCTAAATAAGCATTAGCTAAGAGTTGTTTTTTTATTATTTAAAATTTATTTTTTATATCAGTTTTAAAAAATAAAAAATTTGAAGTTAAAAAATAAAAAATTTACCTTTTTTTCAGCAAAATCAAATTCTTTAAAAAAAAAAGTTAGCTCTCACCTGTATCATCTTCTTATTTGATTTGCATCAATTAAAGTCTTAATAAGAAAAATTAAATAATAAATATAAAACAAAATATTTGATTTGCATCATGATTTATTTATCTAGTTGTGTTTATTAACTATTCATTAAATTTAATTTTTTATTTAATCAAATGGTAGTAAAAATTGACACATGAAACTGATTAAATAAAATAAAATAAAAATATTATACAAGGTTATACTTATTTATAATAAAGTTCATTTATATATATATATATTAAATGAACTTTTTAAAAATTAAACACAAAGTCATTATTTAAAAAGGCTAGATAAAAAAAAATCAGAAAGGTGTGTTGATTTAAATATAAATTTTAAAAAATATATTTTAAAAATTCAAAAATAAAGTTCATTTATATAAAACATATATATAAAAAACTTATAAATGAATTAGAATAATCCCTTTAAAATTTAAATACAAAACAAATCAAAAAGGTGCATTAATTTAAATATAAATTAAAAATAATTTTTAAAAAAACACATAAAAAATACGAATCTTTTTAAAAGAAAATATTTTAAAAAATTTAGATGACACATAGTATGCTTCTCCCTTTATTTTTGCCACGGTGGTGATCGAAAAATTAGAGCTCATAGTTTTTTGATCTAGAAAAGACCATAAATATCTTTATAAATCTATTAATAGCCCATAAACAACCTATAAACCACATAAAAAGCCAAAATCAACCAGAAACCAAAAATTCTTCCCGAGCTAAGCAATTTTAAAGTGAAAAAACAACTAAAAACAACTCCTCTCACAAAATAGAAGCCGTTAAAACTAATATCGACTGTTTTGGTAGCTAAAATCAATGTAAATACTAATTTTCTCTCTCGGCCACTAGAATCCAATGACCTTTTATCAATCAGGAACTCAAAAATAATTAAAAAAACAATTATATCAAAGTTAAGTTAAAAAAATTAAAGGACCAAATAGATATAATTTGAAAAGTAAGATTAAATTGAACTTTTCATGAGTACTTAAAACTCACCACTTATTTTTAGCATCTTTTTCACATTGATTCTCTTCCTTTCAATCTTTATTTTTATTCAATAAATTTAAATTAATTGTTCTCTAATTTTAATTTGAACTCAAAAGGGTTCAACTATCAAAAAAAAAAAAAGTTTGAAAACAAAAATGAAAAAAAAAAATTAAACATAGAATCTAGAATGAAATAGGAGAGGGTAAACGGTGTTTTTTGGCATAGTGATTTCTCCACAATATTCAGAATTTTGTATAGAGTTTTGAATAAACATCAGCCTCGAGTTTTTGCTCTCACTCTTGTACAATTTCAAGTCCAGCATCCAGCTTGGTTAAGCACCTTAAACTTTACCCTATCATAATTAGGATTGTCAATTCTATTTCGTTTTATTTAGAATAGTCAAAACATATATTTTATGCTAATTCAAAAAATAAAATAAAATGGAAAAATTTTCATCTCATTTTAAATCTTAACCTGTTCTATATATTTCAACTAAATTCCGCTCGAAATGTTCTGGTTTCATTCTACATGTTTCGTTCTGGTCTTAAAAAATCATTCAATCAAATTAAACTTGGTTCAATTTAATTAATTAAATCATCCAAGTATAAAAAGCTTTTTTTCATTACTATTTTTAATAACAATGATGTTAATAATAATCTTGAAAATTATTATTACTATTTTCATTAACAATGATATTAATTTTTTAAAATTAGATTTATCACTAATATATATGGTTTATATTCATATTGTTTCTTTTCAAGTTTATACTTTGTAGAAATTTGAGCAAAACAATGGATGTTTTAGATCTTATTAACATTGATAACATTGACCTAGCTTTATATTTAAAATATTTGTGTTAAAACATTTTAATTTCATAATATTTTAATATTTTATTTAAGTTGAATTACTTTAAGTTAAAGATCTATTTAATCTTGACTATTTAAAAATATTTTAAATTTTAAAATTATATTTGTTTGATATTGTGTTTATATTGCATAATTTATAATTAATTTATATTATATTTAAATTATATTTGTTAAATTTATATATATAAAAATAGTAAAATCCTGAAACGACACATTAAAATACTCTAAAATTAAAATATTTCATTCCAATTAAAAAACAAAACACTTACTAAAATAAAATTGATAATCTTAACAGAACCATGAGCTATACATAAATTCCACCTATAGCTGAGTTTTCTTATAGTTATTGTAATAATAACCCAGGTTACCCAGCCCAAGGTCTAGGTTTACGCCAACCCTTGGGTAGGGTCAACTCAAGTTAGGATGAGTTAGGATTTTAATAAATTAAAAAGTTATTTTAATATATATAACAAAATACCTGAGTCTCGATAAATTTCAAGTTTCGAGTGTTATTAGGATTTTTCTAATTACACTTTTTAGAATAAACTAAAAACCAAAATCACGGAGGATGGAATTCCATGACCTGGATTTTTGGTTCACGTCCCTACATATTATATTAGATAAAGTTTGCATGAAGTATGTGTGCTCGCTTTTTATGTATATTTAATTTTAGTGGGGGATGTTGGGGTGGCCAAATCTAATCGTAGTGTATTCATCTAATTAAGACAGTTCTTCACCTAAAATAATCTTCTAGTAAAGGCAGTCTATAGACTATTCTGCCTCGAGGAATTTTATTTGAAGAAGTTGAGGGCATCCAGAGATCACTGGAGAGTGTTGCACCTTATCTGACTTCGGATTGATTGCTAAGAAAATAGTCGTTGAACACAAAAATTCTACCAGTTAATTAAAGCATATTACCTGACACTGGAAGGATAAGAGCAGCCATTAATGCCTAGATCAATTACAAAAAAGAAGAAGAAAGAAGAATAAGTGAGTCCATGGGTTTCTTCACAAAGAAACAGGTAAGATTAATACGTGAGAGATTTGGAGAATGGCTTACTAGGATCAGATGCAGAAACGGTTGCAGTGCCTTTAAAATCACAGGTGCCTTGAGCCTGCCCCTTTCTTTGGAAGTAGCTGTTCACAGCATAATTGCAATGAGCCCTGACAGTATTGGGTTGGAAACAAGGGCCATTTTGATGGACAGGACCACAATCAGCCCCAGCTCCACAAGCATAGTCTAGAGTCTGCTGGAGGACTGAATCGCTCATTTCCTTGCAAACACACCATGTGCAACCTAACCACAACAAGATTACAGAATGAAATGAGTGAAACATTTATATCCAATTAGGGTTTAAAGAAAGAAAAAATGATAAAGGAAGACGCTCTCCATTTGTAGTACAGTTAAAGACGGAGATGAACAGGAAACAAAAATGGCACAACAGGCTAAAAAAAAAAAACAGTAATGAGACCTTACTCCACCAAAAATAAGTTGAAGAAGAGATTGCATAGTGGAAACAGTATATTGCCTTAAACCAACTATTAACAGAATAAAAAAAACATTTTATTTTTTTTAAAAAAAGAAAAAGTTATCAAGAAACAACTATTAAGAGAAAAATCGGTGAAAGGAAAAAAGGATGGAGAGGATATCCTTGTCTAGAATGGGATTAGATTTAGTGCCCGTGGCTTCGGTTGTCAGCTGAGAGGAAGAAAAAAATAGACACCAAAACAGATAAAGAGAGAGAGAGAGAGAGAGAGAGAGAGAGAGAGAGAGAAAAGGATAATATCATAACTTACTTGCACGACCAGTCATGGCCAACATGAGTATTGCAAGCACTAAAAGAGCCATTATTGATTGAACAATGGGGAAAGAGCGTTAGAGATATCAATGGCGGACAGAGAAATGTTGCAGTTTTACAGAGAGAAAGAAAGAGGGTCCGTATAGTAGAGGGTGGTGTTACAATGCAAATGCAAATGCAAATGTGATGGCTATCTATTCTAGAAAAAAAAAAATTGATTGGGGGGAAGGTGGGCCCGTATGGTGTCGGCTCGTGAGTGCTTTTTTGTTCTTTCTACCCGAACTCCTATTTTAAATTTACTACTTATTTCTCTATCCTTGGCTTCGGCCATGCATCAATAAACACTTGATGGTCCAGCTGTTGTGGTCAATCATGTAACTTGTTCCGTCTCTATCCCGGGTTCGATCCTCTATGTGTACGCTTGTCACCCCCGCGGTGCCTTACATTGCTCCTGGGCTTGCAGGATGTCCAGTGAGCCGTGGGGATTAGTCGTGATGCGCGCAAGCTGGCCCGGACACCCCACGCTAATCAAAAAAAAAAAGAAAAAAAAAAGAAGCAAACAGTTTCATGCGGGGCATAGTTATCAGCATGGTCCGGTTTAGTGGGTCAATTTAAAATTCAAGTGATCTGGAACCTTAACCAGATCTATTTTATTCGAAAAAAATAGATCTCTAATTGATTTGTAAAAAATCAGTTGACCCGCTGGGGGTTAATTCGAAATCTAGATGACATGATAAAACTTATGCCTTGTTTGTTTTAAGGAAACTGAATTCCAGGAATTCAGTTTCTTCATTTTTCAATGTTTGGCAATTATCTGGAAAGTTAGTCAAAGAAAAGTTAATTCCTTAACTTTCCAGTCAACAAGGAAATTACTTTCACCAGTAGGAAAGTGTTTTCCTTTCCTTATCAAAAGGAAAACACTTTCCTTTATTGATAAAACACATCTTCTCCTGGTCTCAGCACTCTAAACATCTCCTGTAAGGCCTTCCGCTTATCCACCACATTTTCAAAACCCATAACCTATGTCGCACCTCTAAAAAATCCAATTCGATTGCGGGTTCGACTGGCGATTTTTCATTATTTTTTTACTGATTTGGTTCTTTGGAGTCACCACCTAATATTTTGGTCACTAGGAAACCTAACTAGTCTTTCAGAGATTCTAAGGTAAGGGACTGGTTGCGTAAAGGGAAAGTATTAGCACCCCTAGTACGCCCTACCTAAGGTAAGCTGCTTGGTGTTTGGTTTGCTCTATAATCTATGGTGTTGGTGTTTTCTAGCCCCGTCAATTTATTGTGGGTAAAAATCTAAGGAGATTTCATGTGCTTTGAAAGCTCATTTTTCCCTTAGTATTTCAAGAATTTGCGACTCGTAAATCGCAAGGAGGAGGAACTAATTAGAAATCTAAGAAAATTCACAACGCTTAAAAAAAATCTTGCCTTAGTAGTTCATACATTCACGTCTCGTAAACCGTGAAGGAAAAAAAAAAATTTAATTTGAAATGTCCTCGAGTATAATCAAGGC